>ML991804.1:0-316344 GCA_010094025.1 Viridothelium virens
TGTTATGAGCCTATACCCCCTGGTACAAGCACGGCTTGTAGCAGGTACGTAGAAGGGTCTCAGGGGTTTTTTACGTAGGAGCGGAGTGTCAAGGATCCAATGATGTAAGAAGGGTTACTAAGCTTTGAACAACTTGGTAATAAATAAGGGCTTGTTCAATCCAGCTCGTAACTAACTGTAGGTACAGTTTTGGTATGATAATAAAACGCGAGGGAGTCAGTTAAGCTGGTTCCCTCCTACATATATATATACTTGTGATCTTTCTGATCACAACTGTTATCCTTCTGATCAGATCTTTACTGATCTTGGGTTGATTATTACTGATCAGTGTGATAACCCGTGATCTGTGGGTGATCACCCTAGATCGCTCTATCCTGATCTGTGGCTTATCACCACTAATCAGTCACGTGACCTTTACTCGTTACGACCTTTCTGCGGAACGCTTGCAGCAAGTACAAAGGAGATGGCGTTCAGCCTTGACGCGGCTGGGTCGTAACACCTACAGTTAATTATAAGCTAAATTAAATAAGACCTTATTTATTATTAAGTTGTTCAAAGCTTAGTGACCCTTCTTACATTATTGGATCCTTAACACTCCGCTCCTACGTGAAAAACTCCTGAGACCCTTCTACGTACCTGCTACAAGCCGTGCTTGTACCAGGGGGTATAGGCTCATAACATATATAAAAAGGTTACTAAGCTTTAAATAACTTATAAAAAATAAGAACTTATTTAATTAACTTATAACTAATTATAAAATATAATATTATAAATAAGATGTAAAAAAACCTCAGCCAGAGGGTAATATAATGCTTTCCTTTATACTTACAGTGATGTAGCCTACTTAATTACCCTCCTGCTATACTTATATTTAAGTAATAATACTTAATATTAAGCATTACTGTTTAATATTAATTAATTTAGGCTGCTATTAATTATTTAGTTAAACTTTGGTTTTTTTATTTTTATACCTTATTATAATATTCTATGTGCTATTAACCTTATTGTATTTTGCAGCAATTATAATTATAATATTACCCCCTCTCTTTTTTAGGTTTATTTTTAAACCTTTATAATTCTTTATGCCTTTTTAATTTATAAGTAGTATTAATTATTGTTATAATTTAGTATTTTTTATTAAATTTTTTAATTTTATTATAATTAATAAATGCAATATATATATTAAATATAATTAGGTTTATAAAGTCTACCTTTAGTTTAATAATTATAATACTTACCTTCTTTATAAACAGTAATACAACTTTAAATTATTATACGGCTAAAGCTATTTTTATAAAAAAAAAAATATTAAAAAACTTAAGTGCATAAAATTAGAATTTTTAACCCCTTTTTTTAATCCCATTATTTTTACTTTTTTTTTATTTACTTAGGGGGTATTAAACAATTATTTTTTATTCTTTTAGAATCTTTTTATTATTAGTAAGCTTTTCTTTAATACTGTTATATTTTTTTTTTATACTTAAATTATTTTTTTTTTTAATTTTTAAGTATTTTTTAAGTTTAGGTATTCTTTCCACTTTATTAAGTATTTTTTATTTTATTTTTTTGCAGGATTTTTTTTATTTTAAATTTATATTTTTTTTTATCATGATTATTGTTCTAATATTATGCGATATCTTCCTGAATGGTCCCAAACAAAGGTCCACCACAGGAGAACGACTTAAAAGTCCATGAAAAGGACAAGTATAGATGCATTAGACATTCAATGAATAATGGGCCCAGAAATGGGAGTGAGCAAAGGGTGGACAGTGGCTGAGCGACCTGATGGGAAGATGAGCTGGAGTGAGCCGCTTGAGAAAACTCTTAATGAGTCCGAACTACGGTACGTACCTCTCCTGCCAGGCCTGCCTAAAGGGTGTGAAAACATCTAAGGGTCCTTTTCTACAAATAGTAAATCCAGTTACCAATTCTCCAGCACATAGAATACCCGAACAAGAACAATGTTTAATAAATGGGGCAGGCGTCTAAGGGGTAGGGAACGGCCGCCTCACCCTCAAGTCCTCAACTCACATTCCCACAATCAATTTGGATGGGCTAAGATATATTAGGACTAGCTTCGTACTACTGCGACACTGCCACAATTCTATTAAAATCGTGTTGACTGCACAACAAGGCCCTTCGCTACGATTTAAATTTGCATAGACTTAGACGCCATCATGATTTAATCCCTGATTGTCGAAGAGGACTTTGAAAAGCCATCAATGATCCCTTTCACACCATAGAAGTAATATTTCCCCGCACTTAATCAACCAGGAGTCTGCTCGTGTGACATATACACTGACTGCTATTCCCTCAAGTGATACGAAATACACCATTTACAATATTTGGCAGTGAAATCTGGTTTTTCTTGTGGTTATAAGGATCCTATGTCTCATCTCTGACCCTCAATCAATGAAATGTGTTGAAGTCTGTCGCTCTGGGGACTTCCCAAAACGGCAAGATCTGAAGGTCGATATGCAAAGAAAGAATCCCTCCGATCATCCGATGTCCAGTGTCCCACAGGCCCACAGAGATAGCTTGAGTTTGAGTTACATTAATTTGAGCGTGTTCTGCGCTTTTTTGGACGTCTGATCATTAGTTCTACGTCTTCATGTTCTTGATGCTCACGTGAACGCTTTCTCGAGCCCGTACTATCAGTACTTTGCTTCTCTATAGTGTCATCGCCACTTATAGTCCCATCGGTTCGTGCAGGTGTCGCAAGGCCTGGAATCCCTGGATCTGTTGATGTGGCACGTAGTTGAGGTGAGGCCCCAGCTTGAAATACGGCAGTATCTACCTCTAAAGTCGGCCTTTGCGGTGTAGTCGCGATATCGGGGATCAGCGCGACGCTCGAAGCGACGACAAACTCAGCAGGATTCATCAATGGCGTCAACAGCGAACCGGCTCGCCGTCGTAAATTATTCACGGCCCAACGCCACCGATCTTTTGGGAATAAGCGGATACGACTTGATTTGTTTTCGAGCTCGACTTCGTGTAACTCTTGGTCTCTATGATCCCATACGAATCCGGTGAAGTCATCGGCCAACTTGTGTATGTCTTCGAGGGATTGGTAACGGTTGAAGTATAGTCGAAAATCAAGCCATTCTCCCGGTGTCGAATGATCTGTAGACTCTTGTGTCTGGGTTTCGTTTGGAACAGAGCTTGAGGTAGAAGTCCTTGGGGTGATGAAGACATGCCTTCTACTTGTGAGGCGCTCCCGAAGGGAAAGAGAGATATGCTGCTCCTTATTGGTATCAAAATGTTCGTAGTTGCTTATTCTGTTTTTGAGTTGCATAGTTGAGAACCCTTGCGGATGTTCTTCGGCCATTCTCTTCAATGCCCAGATTAGAGCTCGCGTGAAGGAGGTGTAGCCGGGCGGCGGCGTTGTCTCACCCTTTTCACAGGCTCCAAGGAATTCGAATGTGTGGTATCCACGGTCCATCCGCAGTAGACCAGCGTGACAACAGTCAAATATTAAAAGGATGTCGGCGTTTTTTCCTTGTAGCCCCTTTTCAGCATTGTTCCAGACCAACGTATTGTTCGGGTTCTTCATAGCCTTCTGCGCCGTGGATCTGCGTCAAAGGGTGAGAGCATGCCTACAATATCTAGGGTCGTTGACATACTCTCCGAGCTTGAGCCCACCATCTGCTTCTGGGCTCTCATCTTCCCAACCATGACCAGCGTAGTAGACAACATATAGAGCATTCTGGCCTTCAAAGTCATAGTAGAAGTTTTGAATCGCATGCTCAACTTGAGTCCCGGGAAGATGGACGCTCTTGGAATTGATCACGCATGTACGAGTGTCGGCCGCGAAATTCATTTTGAAAACTGACTCGAGATCGCGAACCTTAGAAGCTGTCAGTTTCAGCCATTTAATTCCTTTCCAAAATATGAACAGTGTAGTACAAAGGCTCTCCTCTCCCGTGTCTGTGGAACTGACCTCTTGGACAAGACCGTCCATATCCGACTCTTCCCAATATAGGGTCAGCACCACAATCTTTCCATGCTGGACGTTTTCAGTCAGTGGTTTGTGGTGTTTGGTGAACTCTTGTTGCATGTTACGCAGATGCTCCTCGGTTGCATTCAATGCTTCTGCATAGGCTGCCTCGGATTTGTCGCTGGCAAGAGTGTCGAGGCCATGGCTGCGGGCATCATTGACCTGGGACTCCATTGTTTGTGAGGCGGTACTACGAAGCACGTCCCGGCTATGCATCGATTCAAGGGTAATTGGTCTTAGTTATACCACGAATCAAGGGGCCTGCGGTTCTTCGCAGATCGCGCGAGGCTGCGAGTTAAGCAGCGTAGATCTGCTCCGCCCTATCTGAATCCATTGCCTTGTACGGTGACACGCTTTTAATGCTAGCAGCCTAGCACAGCCAAGGCCGATTTTCAGCTTTGCAAAGGTCAGACGTCGCGGCGCACTGGCGCAGCATCCAATAGAATGAAAATAGTTTGCGAGGTTGATTCGCTTGCTGCCTTATTAACTGCAAAGGTGTCGCCCCAGAAGTCTGCCTTACCGGCCTCGTAAGGTTTGACTTCTATATAAATGTATTCGCGGAAGAGAATTCACTCGTCCATACCGTAGGGAATCTAAGTTGTTTGTGACAAGGTGCTGAATATGGCTTCGGCAACTGTCGAGGTTCCGGAAAATCTACAGATAACTCAAGACTTGGCAAAGGATCTCATTGAGGACCACTCTGCCGAGGTATGCACATTGGAACGCCTAGAGGGGATTTCAATCTTTGACAGCTGAACAATCTTTAGACAGCCACAAGCCTCAAACCTGGAAGATCATTTGTGCCATCTCGAAAAGCAGCCGCAGTAAGTACTTTCATACAACTTCTAGTCTCGATTTTGAGCTAACAAATGCAACCAGTATCCTCGAACGCTTGAGAAGACCGATAGAGCGCAATACACAGCAAGGCCCTATGGACCTGTGATGAATGTAACCATTATTAATTTTCGCCAAGATGCGAGTGGGCGGTGGCTGTACCAAGCTCAGGATACCGATAACAAACCGGTGAAGAAAGAAGGCAAGAATGAGCCTGAGTGGATACCTGAGACAAAGCTGAGAAAGCTTCAACCGGCGACAAGTGGGTAATGGCGCAAGGCTGTAAGGCAACGAGGCTGGGCGGTTGCGATAGGCATCTTCAGGCTGCAAGGCTGCAATAAGAATCCACAGGCTGTAAGGCTTCCTTGGCAATTGGGGCGAGATTATAAAGCAGCTTATAGAATGATATGGATGCTCTGTATTGTGAGACTTTCGGGGAGCGAGGTATGGAGAAGCGTAGATACTCTATCATTGTTCTTGAAAAATGGAGTGGTCAGTCGATATTGAATCAAAAGCCGCGGTTTGCGGAGACGATGACACATTACGAAACCCCTCCACGCCGGGCTCAGAGTCTCGACCCAAGGACGAGCCAAATGTTTCACGACGTGAGATACTTGATTATACGATATTTCTTCCAGGCTAATTCCAATCCAAGTCGATCGTGTAACGGCCTTGCTCAGATGGATCCCGTGGAGATTGAAAAGGGCAAGGGCTGGAGATGATGGCCAAAAGCTGCGGGCGCCGGAAGTATTTGTTCGAAAGCGTACGTGCCCCGTGCCGCAACGTTACTAGTATTGACCTGGTACGGAGTCGGAGAGTGATTCCCTCTAAGAGATGATTTTACTCGAGCTGTGGAGTCAGGGAAGTGCTAACCTCCTCAAGTTCAGGATTGTCCCGTGGGATACCCTCGGTTGGCTGCTTTCCTGGATAGCGATGAGAATTTCATGGTATACCGTAGGTTTGGTTATGCCGCAGCAAGACTACTACTGCACAAGCAAGCAGATCTGCAGAAGCTGGAGGCAGCCATGATAGAAATGGATGAGGACGAGGAACTGGAGAGGCCAGGCTGCCTGCAAAGCGTTGATTTGGGTGATCTTTCAAGCCCCAGGGCTAGACTAATGAAGGATTTGGAAACAAAATTTGACGAATGGGGTAAGGTCTCAAGGAAAACTCGCAAGATAATTAATGCTGAGACCTGATCAGGTAAGCTACTCAGTACGGCCAAGGAATTGAGCTCCATGTCGCGGCCCGCGGAATCAGAATATCAGAGTGTTCGGAACTATATCCAATCCACGCGCCCGCTGTGCGAAGGTGAGGAACCAAGAATTGACTGTAAGGAAGATCTAGTCACGCTTCGTCGTGGCAGGGAATACGCTTGGCTAGATGTCACTATCGAACACTTCTTAAGGTTATTCAGGTGCCGTGTAATTGACTATATCTTTCGTTCTAACGAGACCCAACGAAAGGCGGATGATGATGACAAGAGCCCGATCTACTATACTCGAAGCCGTATCGAACGTCTGGTTCTCTTGATTATCACAATGACGATCGTGGCCTTGCTTGTTGTGCCTATCTATTTGCTATACCATTTAACGAATGGTATACAGCAAGGTTCTCACACTACAGCGGTCTCAATCGGCACTTTTCTCGCATTCACGCTGGTCTTTTCAGTGATAATGGCTTTCTTCACCAGCGCCAAACGGCATGAGATCTTGGGAGCTGCTGCTGCGTATTGTGCTGTTCTGGTCGTATTTTTCGGTAACGCTCAGGTCATCGTTTCCCCAGGACCAGGAACCTAGCTCAGCTTGCAAGAGAACAAGGCATTTGATCAATACTCCAAAATGCGTCCTAAAACATTTTAACCTTTAAGCAACTCTTTTCCTCTGCTTATCAACATCATAGAGTATGCGTACGAGGCGATCTTAGTAAATTAAGCCAGCTGTGTGACATTGTTTGGATACAGCAAATCACTCGCACAGAAGCTACAATAAACATACACTAAGCGGGACTGGACGAAGCATGCTGGATATTGCGACGATGTCCACTCGCCTTCAAGCTCTGACTGCGACTATTCCCTTCTGCGCGCAGTAGGCCCAGGAGGGTGGTGCAAAGGCTGATCTGTCAATTCTGAAACCCACATATGAGGGCTTCCGTACCAGTATTTCTAGGATTTCGTGCCGGACATGATCCACAGTAGCACTGCAAAAGTATTCGCGATTCAGTCTCTCACGCTAAACTAGCAGAGAAAATTTCATCCCCTAGTCGGTCTTGTCCTTGTTATCATTTAACTGGGGAACCTCCAGTGGAAATTCATCGTGATGCTCTTTGCTAATTGGCGTGGTGGAAAATATCGAGACTCGATGGTGAATCAGTGTTGTAAGAAATAGTAAAATAGTAATTCACTACTATTTACCAATAGTAATTACTAAATAGTATCATTATTTACTTTTACTTTTACTATTACTATCAAATTTCAAAAATCATTACTATTACCATTTAGTGTTACTAATACAAAAATTGCCTTACTACGTTACTATTACTAAGTAAAGTAGTAATTACTTAGTAAATTTACATCACTGCGGTGACAGTGGTGGATGGGAGTAATTCATCCACCGTGAGAGGCGACACGGACCAATATTAGGGACAGCGATGCCTCGTGCATGAGAATTCAATGCAGGTAGATATTTGTCACTAGTTCAGTACTAACACGGGAAACATATGAAATCAGAGAATGGCAATCCTCCGCATCAAACGGTCAATTTGTGCACTTGAGTATTTCGCCTTCATGGTGAGACTAACTCTGCCCAGTCAAAAAGGTCTGAGTGCTGGAGGCTTGAGAACATCGAACAAGGCCAAAATTTTCGTTTGACACCCCCCGCCTTATGCAGAGTAGAGTAGCTACCTAAGATATTCCAAGTCCTCTACAAACTCCAGTTTGGCCCTTCAATCTCAACTTCTTCGACATCTTTCGCCAGCGAGATTCGCTCGCCTTCTTGCCAGACATCTCCTGCATTGCGCTGTCCATGTGCCTCCCTCATTGCATCCAGCAGATCTTCTCCAGTAGAAATCTCCGCTTCATGCCAACTCGCTTCGCTGAAGCTCTTCCAGCTCTCGCCGCTGCCGTCTGAGCTCGTAGGGCTGGCGTGGTTCTCATGGACTAAGCTATTGAGAAGGTGTTCAAATCCTTCGACAAAGCCCTGGGGTGCCCCAATTCTAGCTTCTGCTAGCTGTTTAGCAGTGAAGCCATCTGCGTTCTTCGCTTCGATTTCAACATCCCGAAGCCGTGCTCGTGTGAGAAGCGCGAGTAGTTTGATGTCGCTCTGCCCTGCCGCAAAGTGAAGGAGAGTGTCAGAATATCTTGTCTTCTTGGTAACATCCGCGCCGGCGTTGATCAGCTGCGTAATGGCCTCGTGGGAGTTGTTGTAAATGGCAGACCACAGTGGAGGCTCGTCGCTTCGGCTCGTCAGATTGAGATCGGCACCTGCTTGAATAAGATATGCAAGGGCGGCAGCGCAGTTGTTCTCGGCAGCGCATCGGAGCGCAGTGTTGCCGTAAAAATCTCTGGCGTTTAGGTCGACCGCCTGGTTCCCAGAACAGTAGGCTAGCAGTTGCTGAATACAAGGCACCGAGTTGCGCATTGCAGCGAGATGGAGAGGGGTTCGCTCTTCGCGTGCTGTTTTCAGGAAGGGATTGGCTCGATGCTGGAGAAGCATGGACACGAATGCAGATTCGCCCCGGCGTGCTGCCCAGTGAAGAGCTGTCCAACCATCGGCGTCCCCAGTGTTGATACTTTCAGGATTGAGCTCGATTGTTTTGTCGAGGCTACTGTCCTCAAGGCCGATCAAGACACGGTGCAGCTGGGTGAAGTTGCGCCCCTCAAAGAAGTCGCTACCTGGAAAGAGTACAGAGAACATTTCGGCTTTGTCTGTAGGGGCTCGGAGATGTAGGATATTTCGCCAAGCGATCTCCACCGCTGTAGTCCCTGTGTAATCTTCCCATTCGGGATCGGCGCCAGCATTGAGAAGTAATTGACAAACCTTGACGAATGCGTGTTAGAAAAGTGTGATCTGATGTATACGACCACCGTTCTCACGAACCTCGACTTGACCATGATCCGTTGCAAAGTGCAATGGACTCCATTTTCCCTCGCAATGGATGTCCATGGGTGATGCGATCTTTGCTGTAAATAGTCGTTGTAGACCTTCAAGATCACCAAGTCTGCTAAGCGTAAAGATTTGGCTCATCTCAGGCACTGCTCTCCTCGTTTTCAGATTAAGAGACGGTGAGCCAAAATTGTCGACCTGTAGGTTCAGAGATATAATCCTATTCATGAACCACCTGGGGAAAAAATATGTCATACGAGATCTGGTGGCTTTCTGTTCGAGGCATCCTGAAAAGCTGCATCTTTGGCTCAACAACAGCTTGCCAGAGTATCCGTAGAACAGTTGACCGGTGACATTTTCCATTATCGCTGGCACCTTGTACCTCTGTATATTGTGGCAAACACAAGGACATCCAGGTGGGCATTTCTTGACTGCGACGTGCCTAGTCACTTCCAGCGCGACTGGCCGCCCTCGCTCACGATCACCAGCTTTCCCAGCAACGTCCGATCCACGGTTAGGTGCCATCTTATCCTGCGTCTCGTATCTGTCAAGCTTTTCCATCAAAGTCGACATCATGTCGTGCGTGCGTGAGGTTTCTGATGCAAGGTTTTGGAGGTCGACGATCAACTTATTGGTAGAGGCACTAGGACGCGATTCAATACTATTGTTTGCCACCGGTGATTAGCTGCGCATGACTTACTTCGTGTTTGCCTCCATGGCCAAGGAAAGATCCGCTCTGATGACTCTGAGACTTGTTTGCAGTTCAATGACGTGTCCCCTATCTTTGAGCCAGAGGAAGCGCTCGCGTCTACCAATGTGCCAGGAATCGCCATGGGGGCTCAATCTTGTCCACCGAGAGAGGACTGCTCGAACCTCCTCAAGCTTGCTGCTTGCTTGAATGAGGAAGCGCGGGATAGAGTTACCTTTGTCCAAGTTTACCGTACTCCGAAATTGAAAAGTATCTCTAATATCTTGCAGGACAAAATTGAGATTACTGACTTCATTGGCAAGAGCTAAAAGCTCATTTGGCGCTGATTGAAGACTATTAATCAATTTAACAAGAGACTTCGTAATGGATATGCCCTCGACGCAGAGTGAAATGATGCCAATTGCTTCGGCCATCGTGCGGATGTCGCTTCGAGCCTGACATAGTATGCCATTGAAGGTACGAGATGTGACGATGGTAGACACATTTCTTTTTGACGCTGCGAAACAGGGCTGATCAAATGATTGGATAGAATACCGCCAATGCAGGTCCAATGTTATCATGCGGCTGGTGATTGTAACGACGGTCTGCAAAGTCGTTCGATGAATTCTCTATGTTTCACCGCACATGTCGAGTTGATGGGTCCGACCGTGTAGCCTCGTCACTTCGCCGAGGTGGACCAAGTTCGCTCAAGTTGTTTGCTCTTCGCATCGGCAAGGGAAATACGGTGTCGGTCATTTATTCCATGGCGGCCATCTATTACTACAGCACACTTACCTGCATCATCACTTCCTCGTATAGTAAGTCATCGGGAAGCTCGATCATGCATCGAAGAAAAGAGTGACATGGCAACATGCACGGTCTAGGAGATGGGGACCCCTGTGGAGCAAATGTTCAATAAGGAAGCTTGGGTTCTGGATCTTACAGCAGAACCTACTCTGCAGTAGGAGTGTAGCCAGAGAGGTAAGCCCTAAGAAGCAAGTAGCCCACCAGACTGTAACGATTCGGTAAGAGATGGTCGTAGCGGATGCGGAAAGGCTTGGCTGCGGATGGCGGAGTGCGCGGTCCACCCGGCCATCTCATTCATTGACCTTTTTGCACTCCATCCAAAGGTGCCCTCGTCCAACTCTCACGATAATTTTCCTATCAGCTATTGTCATCCACCTTCCAGTAGCTAACGCCTGTTTACGCGAATAATGTCGTTGTAGCGTTCTGCGGCCTGCACTTGCATGAATGCATCATCCTCCAGTGTTCAATCCTGGAAGGGCACATTGCAGTCAACGCAATCCATACGCGCTCGAAGCCACTTGAACAAACACACGCCGGACGACATTCCAATCATCCGCCTGCAGGCGGCCTATCGACAACGGCATCACCCATATCATCCGAATGACAACCGTCCTCAACTACCTCCGTCCTCGCACATGTCTATCTCAAGATAATAGCCGTCCATACTCTATCATAGCCAAATAACAACCCCAATAATGGCTTTGTCCAGGTCAACGGTACATATTGTCATTCGGAAAAGATATACTCACTGCTCTCCCATCGCCATACGAATCTGCAGTGTCCTCGGCGTTGGTTATCGCTGGTGTCCAAGTCCTTCAACATCCCACAAGGGGCAGAAGCGTCATGATTGGATAGACAAACACAAAGATTGTGATGATGAATTATTCCTTTGCAAACAGAAGAGGCGGACGTGTCGA
This sequence comes from Viridothelium virens, assembly GCA_010094025.1. Taxonomy (NCBI): domain Eukaryota; kingdom Fungi; phylum Ascomycota; class Dothideomycetes; order Trypetheliales; family Trypetheliaceae; genus Viridothelium; species Viridothelium virens. The sequence goes on from ML991804.1 coordinate 11,347, forward strand.
AACAGATGGATGATATGGAGCAGATGAAGTATGCAGGAACAAGAGGTAGGTCTTCGACAAGATTCGACAAGTGAGGTAGGTGACTGGGAATGGATGAAAGACGTCTGATCGCAAGCCGTCGAACTTCACCCAAAGGAAATCTCCTGGATCTTTCCACTCATTCTCTGTGCCCAATTCCTCGCCATCCAAGAAAACAGCGTCTCAAATGAGAATTCCGTGCGCAAAAGGGTACGGCTGTTGACTGTTCCTAGGTATAGTATTGGTGATAGTGTTCCAATTGTGTGCAACCTGAGCATTTTGAGAGAGAGCAATAGACCCAGCGTCTTTGCGAGTCCACCAGAAGAAATCTTGGGCGGGTTTTGGGAGGACACCCTCTTCAACTCCAAGAGCGCATTTTCGCGCCAATGTATGTTCATTGTTTTACGTGTGACGAGAGCTATCAGGTCACCTTGGACTGCCCGAAGATGCAACCAGAAACGTCAGCGGCGGCACACTGAGACTCAGTATCTTACTAGGGCCATCCTGGGTTGTATGAAGCTAAGAAAAGGACAAAGGGATTCTTCTACTAATACCGTATCGAGTTTTGATTTACGGCCTATAAATAGACGCTACATACTGAGGAGGCTCCAAAATGTTTAATGGCTAGCATACTGACCATCTCTAATGGCTCTAAGCTTTCTTGATTCATCGTCCAGAGAGACCACGCTGCTATCTTGATTAATCCGTCTGTCACTGTAGAAAAATAAGGTAGTAGTGGTAGCGGTACAATAATTGCGTCGCAGCCCACAAGCCGTCTCTGAGAATCCAGAAAACAAGGTCCATGACTCGTGGTTCGGTCGATGATATCTGCGGCTGAGGAACCTGGATACCTATTTCCGATACTCTACTATTGTGGGGCTTGGTTTTGAGAGCCACTACACCCGCTACGTGAACTCCAGATCCCGCAGCTCCCGCAGAACAAGAAATTGGATCGTAGCATAACTTAGAGTTCTTGTTTCAACCGACGAATGGGGCAATTGCTAAGACTGATTAGCGACATACTTGAGATCTCAGACGGTGGGTCCAAACTGCAAGGTCCACCTTGGCACGCGGCTGACAGAAAAACCAGCACACCAAAACTGGGGGGTGCTTCATACGCAGTAGACAGAAAAGATCACATATGTACATTAGGCTTGTCTGCTATCACACATTCACCACCTTTTAGACTCAAGAAAATGTCGAATCATAATTTGTACCCTACAGAGGTAGTCTATAGGTGTGGCTGCTTTTCTGGGGAGGCACCCTCCAGTTTCGGTGTGCGGGTTTTTTTTGTCAACCGCGTGCTCGGCTCCAGCGCAACTGCGTATCTGAGACAGCAGAATTGGGGGCTGCTAAAAGGCGATTATTTCCTCCTACGACACCACCTTCCATCTTGTTGGCTACCTATTCAGCTATACGAGACGCAAAGGATTTAGCTTTCTCTAGGTAAGCAATGCTAAGCTACACTGGTCAATGAGATCGTCCACCGTCGGTGGCTTGCTTGTAAAGACCACATGAATGTGCGAAGCCACATCTTAACAGTGGAGCTGAATAGGGAGCCAATTCTGCGTCTGAATGCCATGTTTCAGCCTTGTATTCCGCTGTGGAGCGTAAGACTAAATAGCGAAGACATGTCAATCACAAGAAAATCTCCGCAGAGATATCATGCCTTACACAGGTCGTTGGTGCCGTAAATTGACAGTCAGCTTCACAATTCTTCTGAGCAGCATCATTATTCCAACAAGTTCAACTTGCTACTATCCTGGTGGCCAGATAATAGCGAACGACCACACGCCCTGTACAAACGATACCGATGCGCACTGCTGCGCCGAGGGACAGGTGTGCTTAACGAACGGCCTCTGCCTGGTGACTTGGGATATGAGTTACTGGGCAGGTAGCTGTGAGGACGCAACATGGAACTCAGGCTTATGCTTTCAGTCATGCAAGAAACGTACGAGAAGTTCTTCCATCAAGTCTATAGAAAAGGGAGCCTTATAAGATCCATCATGCTGACGTTCGAAATTACCAGTTCCTGCGGGTGGATGGTCCTATAGTTCACCAAACATTTGGCATTGCTTCGACAATGCGACTCAATGGGCCTGCGGCAATGGTGACGGCTCGATTGCGAACGAAACTTGTGCCAACGGGGAAGGATTTTCGTTCGAAGTTGGAGCGGGTCGAAATCCAAGAGTACAAAACGGCACAGATGTCTTTCCCGATGGATATGCTCTTGTCGACCATGAGGCTCTTCAATCGCCGTCGCCACCAACGTCATCATCATCACCGACGTCGACACCGTCACCGTCATCGTCGCCACCTCCACTGCCTTCAAACGCATCTTGTCCGACAGCGGACTCAACGGCTGGTACAAGCGAGATACAAGCCGCAAATATCCAGAGACCGAGTGAGGTGAGCACAGGAGCTGCTGCAGGCATTGGTTTGGGCGTCGGAATTCCGCTGCTACTGTGGGCAATGTCAGCCACAATCATAGCGTACAGGAGGCAGAGACGCATGGAGGCCTTGCAAGTTGCTTCCAATGCCGCCTTGAGGCGACCGCAACAGTACCATTCTCATGGCATCAGACAGCCAGAGGAACTGGACAACCATATGGTGCACGAGGCTCCCGCGAATAAGTCTCGATTGCCGGAGCTACCTGGCTGTCCACAAGTTGGAATGGGCAGGGACACGCCAACTGAGGCAGATGTTTAAGTGCAGTACACCGTTTGTTTTCCAATAACCGGCGTTGCCAGTAAGCCCTTGAATCCGCGCTGCCGGTACAGTAATAGAGATCCACGGTCACGGTCGCGGTTCTAGAGGCTTTGGAATTGCAAATGACGAACTGAGCAAATTCTTCCTCTCAGGCTATGGAATACAATATGGATCCACAAGGAGGTCTATTTGTTGTAGACACAGTGAGCTCAGTATATGTCAAAGCTCAAGGACATAGGAGGAGGCCAAGTTTTTTTGCAGAGTTCCTCCTTGCCAAGGGACCCTCCCCATCGAGGGGTCGGATACGATGCAGAGGCATGACTACCATACCTTATGCACCTTTTTCTTGTCTTGTATTTTCTCAATATTGCTTCCCTCTCTTTTTTGTCCGATTCCATCGGTACTGTGAGCTAATCTCGTAAAGTATTTACTGGGAGCCCCTCAATCCTGTAGGTATAAAAGTACCGACCACCTCCGACTTCCCCCAGGCCTCAAGTCGGTAAGACCCATCAATCACCGTAATCCACTGGGCACTCCCACACGACTCGGGAGCTAGAGGTAGGCTTAGTTTTGACCAACTGTTCTTGGCGAAATGGGTGCGAGTAGTCGTGTAGAATATTCAACGCCCTGAAGCTCTTGGCGGGAGCTCATGCTGTCTAACTCATGTTTCATGTGGGCACTGTCCAGCTCCCCCATAGTGCGATTCAGATAAGTTCTCTTATCGCGTTGGAAGAATGATAGCTCCTATGTCGCAGTCTCGTTCTCTTTCGCCCATCTAGCGTGCCTTTGGTAAAGAAAGACCGCCCCGGCAATAATTGCGGTAACAGCAAGAGTAACGGCAACACCAATACCCGCTGCTGCACCGGACGAGACACCTTGGTTTTGAGATGAGGGGACTTGGGTTTGCGCGGTATCGGAGGGTGTTCCAATAAGCTTGGTTATCGATGAGACCGGTGTGCCGCTGGTTGACGGTGAGGGTTGCGAGATAGGGCTGGTCGAAATATGAAGATTATCGTAATATGAAGATAAATTTCCGGAAGAACCTGGCATGGTCGCTGTGTTGCCATAGTTAATGAGGCCATAACCTTGACGATTTTGACAGCAGGTGAGATTTTGTGGGCCACAGCAATAGCTACCATCAGGACAGAATGTGACTCCATCCCGATAGTCAAGCGGATTGTCTCCTTGGTAAACTATGTTATCAGTGTCAGCACAAGTAATGACTGAGTTTCAAGCAGACAAGTTACCAGGTGGACAAGGACAGCTAGGGTCGTGGTATACACCCCAATTCTCAAATGTACATGTCCCAGGTACGTAGCCTCCTGTGTTCGAGATACAGTGTAAATTATCGACACAGACTCCTGTGCCAACACCGCAGCACGCTGACACTGGCGCAGAAGGATCGCATGGATAATTACCAGCCGGTTGCCCTAATGAATTGTAACATGATTTCGGCATGACAGCCAAATAAAAGTTGAATGCCACGAAAGAGTGCAGAATGCTTGATTGAGATGAGTTATGGTAAGACTTGTACTTGCGAAGAGAGGGAATCAGTAATGAAAGATATATAACTCCTACCTTCATAGCCCAGTCGTGTGAGGCTGTAACGAGTGTTATTGCTACCAACAAGCGAATGCCCTCCAAAGCTCCTCTGGTGATCAGGACATATCCCGACAGAGGCATTGACCAGCTTCCAAGGCCTTGCGAAGTCCCAGCGTCAGTCAGAAAGCCCAAATATCTCCTATCGTGCGTACCAATTACCAAGCCTTAGGTCCATTCTGTATCATGATCGAGGCCGCCGCTTCTGAGTTCCTAGGAGTATCTTCCTCGTCCATTCAGTGCGTGAGATGCCGCCCTTGATAAAACGAGTATTTGCTCCTCCCTGATCCGTGAAATTGATGGGCGGGTGCCAGCCGAATGATCGTTTCAGGGGGAATGGAGACCAACACAGCAGGTTCCACCTCCAGTATCGAAGCGGGCTTGCACGCCTTGGTTGCCGCGGTCAAAGTACTCTGGGGCAATTCCGCTTGAGCTACTCTTTTAAAACCTTACTCCTACTTTTCAAAATGCGAAAAGTCTTCTGTACTAGAGAATTAAATTAATTGACGCGCCGAACCTGTACGTTGCGCAACGTGCTCGAGTGGACATTGCAGAATGCATCATGATCTGCTGCGGAGAAATCGAAAACACATTCTTTGAGCCTTTTCTTTTTGTGGCCTGCTCATCCAAGGCGCGGGCCGTCACAAACTCATTAATTGCAGATGTTCATAGGCCAAAGTTGTGGAGTGGATCTTCGCGAGGCGGAGGCCTGGCGCAAGGCAACCGCATCGGGCGAGAATTATCTCCGATTCCGAGGCCGAAGCCTTGGCGTAGGCGTTGACCTGGCGTGCCTGGCGAGACATCTAGGGGGAAGACTTCTCGTTTCAACTACTGCATCTCTTCTGAACCTCCTTGGTAAGACTGTTGAGTTTGTTGCTCAATAGCTGAGAAAGCCATCCTTAAGATTTTTATGGTATACTTCCGCTATTGTTTTGGTACTTCTCTCTGTGTTGGCAGCTTAGAGTAACGACAACGACGGTCAACAGTTCACAACAGACCCTCACAGTCCCAGTCCAACCCAGAACTCGCGTCCGTGCTTAGCGCCCAAGAAGCAAGGAACTTGATGATGTGCACTATTGGGCACAGATAACAACATCGGACCTGATAAGTGGAAGATACTCATCTTCTCCCGAGATCTGGTGGTGTGGTGTCGCTAGGGTTTGGCTATCTAGCAACTGGCCGGTTCCGCGTCTCTCTATCAAGGCCATCAATTCACAGGCTTGGACGTTGATGTACGCTACGAAAATAACGACATGCCCGACCTTTGCTGTGCATGCACCAATGATGATTTCTCAACCCACTGGCTTCGCTTCTCGGCTTTTCTGACCCATTAAGGCCTGAGGAACTCGAAGGGGCCCCAGCGATCCTACCTTCCATAGACCTTGGGGTCTTCAAAGGAAGCTTGGAACACCATGACACTCTGTAAAGATCAGTAGAAATGAAGCGGGAGCAATGGACAGCAAGAGATAATTCATCATCTACTCACTGGGTATGATATTAGTTGCGGGGCTCAACACAATGGACGGCAAAATCTTCCGCCTATTTTTGGAAGTTGTGGGCTACGACGTCGCGATTCCTTAAACATTACGGAGTGCCTACGCATATATACCCAGCCTCATTCTGACTAAATAGCCTCAGGAGCGAAGGGAGCGTGGCGAAAGTGCATATCTCTGAAGCTCAGTCAGGCTCGTTATCCCTTTCAGCGAGTGAGATTTTGACAGGCTATCTTAGATCTCATAAGCCCCTGGAATGAGATGCTAACATAGCACCAAATATGACGGTCCGGTCTGTACTATCACAATTTTCTTATTCCTGTCCCCAACTTCTCGAACTCCTCCCCAACGTGCCTGAAGCTACTCTCTACTTCCTCAACTTGCTCTCCAGCTCTTTTCCTATGCTCTTCTGCCTCACCTGAAAGCTCTTGCTCAAGTTTCTCTTCTAAGCCCATCGCCTCTTTCCTCTTCTCGTCAACAGTTGTCTGGGCTTTATGTCTCTGAGCCTCATACTTTTCCTTTACCTCCTGTAAACCCGCCATAACCCTCTGTGCCCCTCCAACTGCGGTTGTAGCCAGCCCTTCACCCTCGTTTCTTCCCTTTGTATTTGCCTTCTTCATTAAAGAGATAACAGCGCCCCGTGGCGGTAACACTGTCCCCGGCATATTATCTTGCACTGTTTGCTTCACATCCTGATACATCCTCGTGATCTGCTCGATCTCCTCATCGACATCCAGGGCGCAGTCTGGCTCAGCGAAATCTCGCTCTAGCTCTTCAATGTGCTCCCTCAAAGTGCGGAGCAGCTGGAAGTGCTGCTCCAATCGATTTGGCAGACCCTGCCCCTTCAAATAGCTAAGTAACCCTGCGCATATAGTATTGAACGCGCCAAGAATAGTCACGGCCGCACTGGGCCCGTTTGCGGCGCCGAGAGCTGTGAGGGCAGCACCGACAATGATCTGGAGCAGGTAACCTGCATTCACGACCCACGTGCTGAGCTTCCACTGATACTTGATCTTGATTTCGTGGTCGACTGTGCGTTTGTAGATGCCTAGATTCTGCGCTGGACGTTGGGGTTGTTGACTGCGAATCGCCGAGGGCACGCTGATGCCAATGAGGTTCTGAAACTTGGTGAGACGCGGTGGCAGGGACGATGGATCTACCGGTGGAAGGTATACAGGAGTTGGTATCGCTTGTGTCGCATTGGCGGAGTTGCCTGGTGCATTCTTCTCGAGGTCTGTTGCAGGTGTTGGGGATTCGTGTGGTCGTAGATGCGACGAAAATGCCGTGTACGAGCGTAAGAAGGGAATAGGCATCTCTGTCTAGCAGCCCTAAGGAGATCTACTATTCTCTTTGATTGACTTTGAATTAATGTCGAAATACTCTTTGCACAGAAGAGCGGACTACGAAAACAAGACCGAGCAACTCAGCATAATTAAAAAAGACGGGTATTGAACAAGCAAACATGACACGGCCAAAGACACCAACGCTGCTCTCAACCCTAATTTGCGGTGCTGCCTCTTTGTCCAATGCCTCTAACAGAAAGGAACCAGACGATGAGACACCATTCCCCAAAAGATGTGGAGGCACGAAGGCAAGCTCTTGGTGGGACGAAAAGGGAAAAGGTAGATCTGCGAAGCACGGATTCGGGCCGCAGAAGTTCCTTTAGCGGCTTTCCTACCGTCAACTAGGCCTTTCGGATCGAACCGTTCAGCTACTTTGAGCTACGCCACCGGCGCCACTAGGAACGGAGATGAAGGGGCCTCCCTACACTGACGCTCTCTATTTGACAGAAGTCGCTCAAGCTAGCGGTTAATCGTCGAATCTCTCTTAAATTTTCCATTTTGCGATCTGATGGTTCACCGGGCTTATCATGATCATCCACGCTACTCATTGGGCGCGCGCTGGCGGTGTACAGTAGTCACCTCGCTCTGCAGTGGATTTGAAATTTTGGAGGAGGGCCGGGAAGATCCATATTGCCGCGCAATCGATCAGATGTTTTCGAAATGCCGAAGACGTCAGGACTCATCCATCTGAAAGAGATCATCACACCCAAACTATCAGGTGTCTGTCGTTTGGGTGGATTAAAATCATACCGGAGTAGAACAAAAGTTGCACACGATACCATTACAAAAGATGTTGAAGTCATACTCAGTCCTTCTGGCAGCGCCAAGACGTCGACATCGTTGATTTCGAATTTCTGTACGAGGTGCCACAAAGGTCGACTATATGCCTTGCCATAAGTGTACTTGAGCGGCGAAAAGCGAACTCGGTGAGATCCTTCAGTATCTGCAACATCTGCAGGCGTGGAGCAAGGAGTTTGAAGGAAATGTAATCACTTTGAACGCATCAAAATCATCTTCGAGCTCAGAATGTCGTGGAGGAAAGAGTGAAAGATCTTCTGCACAACCCTAGCTAGGCAAGGAAGCGGTAAAAGCGCTCTCATCTCGAAGACCGTCCCTCTCTGCTCGTCCAACGAAAAACGCATTATGGAGACCTCTAGCTAATCGCTGTTCACTCACTCGATGTTACCAGAACATCCCCGGGGATACAAACTATCACTACTTCTAGAGTTGTGCATGCTGACAGCTGACACGTAAAAGGATGTTCATGGTAGTCCAACATCACCGGTGGTACTCGGGTAACGGACGAAGATTTTCAGAGTCGATTTCCTTGATACGCTACACAAGCAGGACGAAGAGCATCCTGGAGGGCAATGATAGCCCGAAGATTGGTGACAGTGGGCGTGGATGATCTCTTTATCTCCACAGCGTTGGGCCCCCAATAGAGACATCGGAAGCCTATGGGGCGAAGTATCAAAGCTTGCGATAAGGACTACAAGAAATGATGAAGAAAAGGAATAAGTCAAAAGCACGGCCATCGAACGTAGATTCACAATTGCTCAAGGAGTTCTCAGCGAAATTTCGGGCGCCTCCAATATCATCGAGTCTTGGCAGATCGGCCAAATATTCATCCATCTCCGATACTCTACTCTAGACCAAGACAGCCAGACCTTCAGCGACATCTCGCTACTATCCTATCGGATGCGTTCAACAAGTCTATGACGCGTTTCGACGCGTTGAAGGCTCCCTCAGTAAGCTCCGCGCTCTGCATGTAAGCAGTTGATCTCTCATCGCAAATTGAACGTCGTCACTGCCATTCGGAGTTTAATGCTTTCCGTTCTCCGAAGCTCTCCGAAGCTCTCCAAAGCTTCCATTTTGCGTGGTTAAGGAGGCTGAGTGTGCAAGGCAATGAACATACATGGCAAAGCGCGAGAAACATACAAATAAGTCGGAAGAAATCATCCAGAATGCTTTCAGTAGAGTTTATTCACGAAGGTGAAGTATATAATCCCCTATGCTCTTCCCGATGGATACAGAACTGCATCGATACACGTCTTCCAATCATCAGCTTCAACTTATGATCTCACCCCTAAAATGCTTGTTTCTGCTCCTTTATATTCCTTAATTGTATCTGTGGGCGCGCATTCGGTTCAAGCCCGAAGTTCCTACGTCAATGCTTCACAAATTCTTCAGGAAACCGTCAAAGCCCTGGGCGGCATCGATGTCCTCAACAGCATCAACAGCTTCTCCTACGAGGCTTTGACCATATATCGCAGTCAGACTCTAACACAGAACTATAAGCTCATGCGCTCAGATCAATCAGTGTCCGCTGCTGGGTCCCAGATCATGTCATTCAAGGAGGGAAACAATACGCTCCATGAACGCATCGATCGGGGCTACCGTTACAATGATTACTGGATCTGGGCATGGCCTGACCTCGTACCCGAGATGAATTACTCGATGGTTCTTCAAGACGGTCCTCAGGGGTTTGCTTGTTTCAACCAAGGCCAAAACTCCTTCTACGCAGACGATCCCACGGAGGCCCTTGGATACGCGGATGCCTACCTGGCGGACTATCTTGTGCACCAAGCGCATCAATTTGCTATTCCGTGGCTAATCAAACAATTCGTTGCTGCTCCATCATTAGCAGCTCATCAGCTTGAAGATCCCTTGACCGGGGCAGTCCTGCCAGCAATAGACCATCCCAAGCTTGGACTGACACTGGTAATCAACAATCATCTTCCGTACATGGTTCGCTCGTACGAGCAGCACAAGATATTTGGACGGTCCACCAGTGACGTAATCTTTTCAAATTATAGCATGTTCGGCTCTGTGCTTCTACCACAGCGGTTCCAGACTGTGTACAACACAGTTAACATGGTCGAGGACTTTTTTGTGGATAACATGAGCATTAATCCCACATGGCCTGCTGATTACTTCGAGCCCAAGTCCAACACCACCCGCAAGGCTCCCGCCCAGAGCCTGGAGTACCCCAGGTCGGAGGTACACGAATTTTTTGAGTCAGCTCTGTGGGATGGTCCATTCACTTTCGATATCTCCGACGTAGTGGTGGAGTATCCTGTTCCAGGCGTCCCGGCAATCAAGTCCGTCTACGTTGGATATGCTGACTACGTGCAGCTCCTGGTCGAGTTCGATGAAGGATTCTTGATCACCGACGCCTCTCCCTTTCGCTCTCAGATTCTTCTCAACTGGGTGAAGGAGAACTCTCGGAAAAATATCACTCATGTGGTCCCTTCCCATCACCACCGAGACCACGCTGGGGGCGTGGGTGACTACGTTGCTGCAGGTGCAAAGCTTGTCGTGCCCGAGATCGCGAGGGCTTATTATACGAATGTCAATGGCGGCCAGGTCGAGTTTGTGACCTATACGCAGGAGCAGCCTTTCATTTTAGATGACGGCAACGTGCAGTTTCGATCGTTTTGGCGGGAAGAGAACCCACACGCCGTCGACTGGAGCTACGGCATCGCAACTTCTTCTTGTCCCAAGAACGGCACTGGCGTAGTGGTCTACGTCGCGGACGTCGTCGATCCAGGCTCTGTTCCGGGATATTCAACGTCAGATGCTCTGAGGTGGGATGCTGGCTACGCGCGGCAGTTCATCTTGAATGCCGCGCAAGACGGTGTACCACGATCATCGCTCATTTTGGGTGCTCATGGATCTGCCATAGACCTTGTCCACAATTCTGAGTCGCTGGAAAAGGTTGCTAACATAACAGGAGTTGTGTATCCTAACATCGAGGTAGGGAGTTTGGCAGGGACTTACAAGTGTCGTTGAGGTACCACATGACTAGGGCATGGGCAATAATTACCTGTATATCTTAAATTTGGTAAACCCAAGCTACAATATTCCTGCAAAAGACATGCTTCCATCCATATTTCACTGCACGTAGCAGATCTGCGATCTGATTAAGTTGCCAGGTGATTTTTGTGTAAGTCTTCAGTCCCAGGAATTGTACTGCAGGGCAGGAGGATGTCCACCTCATATCGGACTATTCGCAAATTTCTCGGGCTGCGATCACTTGGAACGCCTTGCCTGATGGTTATAGGGACCGACATGCTGCCAATTTCTCGTCTTGATTATCTACGTCAGGCGCCTATTCCACCTATTCTACCATTGGTATCCTCGAATCTACCCTCTTCGCCTAGCCAAATTTTCCGATCGCTCCCCTCTTGCAGAGATAGAGTGGCTTGCATTGCGTTCGAAGGGTTCACTCCGCACACAGAGCACCTAACTCGTGGTTGGTTATACAGCCCCAGACAAGACGTTTGTGGGAAGCCCCGGTGGTGATAGTGAATACAGTAGAGCATTGAGACTGTGTGCATCGAGGGTTCAGACAAGCTGCGAGGCCGGTATTTTTTGGTATGCAAATGCCAACGGTCGAGGCGCGAGAGATGAGATTTGATGGCATCGAGGGATGTCCGAAAGATTTGAGAAGAGCCTGAGGGGTCCAGGAGCTGTATGAGAGATATCTCTGCTTTTGCTGGGAGGCACCTTGGGTTTGGAAGGCCGACTGCCAAGGTGACTGTAAGTGGATTGCGATAGTGCCTTGCATACGGAGGTTCCAGGCTACAATGTTCTGACACGCCATGATTGTGCATACGGGATTTGTCGATCCTCATCGATGGGTTGTGTTCCAGGATCATCGAGTTTTGTGTCTTGTCTATGGGGCATGTTATATCCTATCTTGCATGATCGCCATTAGAGATCCAATTGGTATGACATGTTAAGCAAAGCTTTTGTTGACTAGATAACTTCCTGGTTCTGTCGCGATGGGAGATCAACTGACAGGTGTATTATGCGAGTTGTCATGTGTGTACCTTAAGGCGGTTTGGGGGGTGCCTCGACTCGTAATCAATACAATGTTATTTTGGCTTTACAATTATGACGATGTTGACCGATCTGTCAAGGCAGCGTTGACATGGGCCAATAAGGTCATCACAGTAAAGCTAAAATGGCATTGCATTGATTACAAGTCGAGGCACCCCCCAACCGCGGTAGGTCAAATATAAAAGTTGTGGCTTCAAACCCGCACGAAATAAATCCACTTTGTCCGTGACAACGATCTACACCAACACACACAGTTCTAGCACAATTTAGTAGAGCTTGGAATTTCGAATTCGTACTCTATGATCTAACTATGTGAGTTTTTTCCCACTAGCTAGGCATTGTAGTTACATCATAAGGCGAAGCGCATTCAAGCCAACCCAGCCTTGGAATTCTTGACCCTGTGCTCGATAGGGTGTAAGATTCCCTCGTTCTTCAGCCCAAGCGCCATCCCATGAGTCCATCCCATCTTCTCCATCATAGCTCTACCCTTATTATCCGCACCCAGCTCCGGAGCGGAGGAGCCGACGATGTCGCCATCCATGTAGGTTGCCTTGGACATGGCGTTGGGTTTCCTGGACCTGTCTTTCTTGACGCCCCGGCGTAATGGCTGGTCGTATCTATTATCCGCATGGGCAAAAGCAGTGTCGTCGTCGATTGCCACGGTCTTCGAGGTCCTGATCAGAACCGGAAATCGAGAAGCACCTGAGCCGACAGATTTTGATTTAAGCTTGAACGCGGTCGCCGCCTGATGGAGCTGCCTCCGCTCATCCTTGTCCATAGGAGGAAATGGGAGGCTGTACGGCGGTCAGCGCAGTCTATGTAAGGAACAGTATATTCCTACCTTTGGTGCGGGGACGAGAGAAAATCCCGTATCTCGTTCATGATCTGTTGTTTCGAGATTCCCTGCGGGTACTTCGCAGCGAGATTGACCTTGCCCTTTTTCCTCCCAAGCAAACCAAGCTTGCGAAGCCTTTGTCGCTCGGCTTTCTTCAACCGCTTCTTCTCTCGGTCCGCACCCCAGGCGTTTAGCATAGTTTCGCGCAAGTCTGGGTCCAACCAACTGGCGGCTTCGTCGAGACCACGACGCCTTGAGCTCTGTGGAACACTCGGGGGTTCAAAATCCATCAAATCAAAGTCTCCGTACTGTTGCTGTTCCACCGATGGTCCTTTCTTTCCCGACTTCTTGTCCCTTGCGTTACCCTCCGCACGAGCATGGACACCGTGGCCCGGACCGTAACCGGAGCCGTAAACGTACTTTTCAAATTCGTCGCCATCATCGTCGTCTAAATCATCAAATAAAACAATGTCAGCAGAGCCCATTCCCAATTCTTCCTGCTTTGATAAGATTCGGGCAATCTGTTCATCAGTCATACGAGCCTTCCTCCGCTCTATCAGATCCTCTTCATCCGATAACCTACCCATATCATCGTCATCATCATCATCATCTTCAGACTCCGAATCATCTTCCTCGTCGACCTCATCCTCATTATCCTCAGCATCCTCAGCACCCTCGTCTCTGCCATCTTCAGTCTTTGGGTCCCACTCCAGAAGGGGCGGATGACTCGCATCGAGCTGAGTAGTAGAGTTAGTTCCTGTTCCGAAGCAAAGGCGTGTTTTGATCGCTAGTAAGCGTCATCAAGAAAATGGCACTTACAACAAAATTGTCCAGTCCGTCGTCAAGCGACAAGGGTCGCGTGCCGGTAAACACCCTCTGCCGTAGAACGTCATCATTATTGTTCTCAACTAAGTTGGAGATGTAATCATCCATCGAGTCAGGATCGAGGCCCAGTAGATCCCGATTTTGCCTCTTACGGGCTTTCTTTGAGCGACGACTTGCCTTTTCATCCCTGTGTACCCAATCGCGGCCCACGTCGTTCCACTCAGGCAGCGTGACTTGTGGCGGTGAATTTTGTGCAAGTAAACCACCTGCTGCCGCTCCTGATCTGTCTCCAGCATGATCCGCCTCCAACATAGCTAGTGGCTGGCGAGGCGCTGCAGAGTTGTGTGGAGTCTGTTCCGTGTTGCTAGCCTTTGCAGGATTCCTGCCAGTGAATACAATAACCTCTTCGCTGGAATTGGAAGGCGTCGGGGATGAACATCGAAGACCAGGTATTGAGGATCCCAACCCTGGCTTTGCGCCCGATCCAACCTCACCCGACATAAATCCTGGTTGTGCGGTATACCTATCAAGGCCAGAACTTTCTCCGATACCAGATTGAATGACAGGTGTCGGCATCTCTTTTGTGTTTGTCAGGTCTGTAGTCCCCATTAACTCTGCTAGAAGATTCATGGAAGCCAACGCTGCACTCGGAACATCCTCACTCGGTGCATTGTCCGATTTCGGCGGACACGCCTCCGTGCGAGAGGTATCTTCGATTTCGATCAGGGGCGGTGGTAGCGCATTTTCAATGGGACTGACAAAGACTACCGGCCGGCGCCACAACCGCTCACTGGACTGAACGAGATTGTCCCGGCGTCCAGTGTTGACGGCAGTATCTCTAAGAGAGAAACCTGAGGTAGGTTCTGATGCTATTATGACAGAATCGTAAACTGACTGTTTTGGTAGAGAAAGGGGTTGAACTTACCAACAGCTGTAGTGGGGTTTGACCATGAAGACGCGTCCGAAAAGTTGCGCCTGTGTGGATTTTTCCTCCCTCCACGACCTCCATTCTTCCCATGAGGCGGCTTACCATGCTTGCTTCTCGCCATATTGAAGTCCAGATATGCTTTGGCTGGCTGCGACGCTCTCGAGTATCGACAACAAAGGGGAGTATAGAAGATACATTAAGGTCTCTCGGAGGTTGTTGACATGATGAGAGCGTGGCGGCGGTGACAGAAGGAAATCGCGAGAAGATAAGGTGGGGCGCTAGGTGACGCAGGTCTGGTGAATGTATCTGACGGGAAATTAAATGCTGCCGTTCTGGGAAGAAAGTGAGTGTCAAAGTCGCCATCACCAAAAGTCTATTGCACATCAGGGCATGTAGCTCAAGCTCAAGCCAGATGTCGTCACTTATCGATAAGCTCGGCTTCCCTGTCGTAGACCTCTCTCATTCCTCCCGCCGCCAGGCACGAGGGGCAGCTGCATCACCCCTCGTGCCCTTCGATCTCTTGGCCTTACATTGTCCTCGATATTCCTAAACAGTCTCTCTGCCAGAACAAACAACTCGGGTCTAAAACGTCGTTTGGAGGTGGAGGGCCGCAGGCAGATAAAAGTCGTTGGCTTCTTGAAACGGGTTTCAACTCTAACCTTTCCCACCGTCATCTTCCTAGAGCACTCGACTCGAGTAGGTCGTCATCCACTTATCCGAGTCTTGACGAATTTGTCTGGAAAGCTTCAAGGAGTCTCGAACGTTTTTCTTACAACACTCGCATGATCACGTCCAGGTTATGGCGCCGTTATCACAGATTCAATCAGAAACCATGACCAACGATATCGGTAGATATAGCAAACGGCTTGTTCAGTATTTCTGGGACCCCTTACCAAGAAATGACGACAGCTCGGATATCTGGTGTCTTGGCCAAAGATATGCTTCGAATCAATCGCCAAGTTCAGGAAATCGAGACTCCTCCATTACGAGTTCGTCGCCCCCGTCTCATGCCACATCGACCTCCACCACCTCCGATACGGGAGACAGCAGCCTGAGCAGTAGCTTTGACGACTCGACCGCATATGATGTGGAGGTCGCCGCGGCGGAAAATGAGGGGAACTGGCCTGAGCCATTCATGGACGATTTCGAGTCCAAGATATGGCTGACTTATCGGTCTGGCTTCCCGCTCATACCCAAGTCACAAGATCCCAAGGCAGCATCGTCGATGAGCTTCTCAGTACGATTAAAACAACAACTCGCGAATCAGAATGGGTTTACGTCGGATTCGGGCTGGGGATGTATGATACGATCGGGACAAACGTTACTAGCGAACTCGCTGCTTATACAACAGCTTGGGAGGGGTACGACTGTGCTGGGACATTCGGAAGTCAAAACTAGCTAACTCGTGGTTACAGATTGGAGAAGAGGGAAGAACGACGCAGAAGAAAGGCGCTTGATATCTCTCTTCGCTGATGACCCGAAAACCCCATTCTCTATCCACAAATTCGTGGAACACGGTGCATCTGCATGTGGAAAGCACCCAGGGGAATGGTTTGGTCCGTCAGCGACGGCACGGTGTATCAAGTAAGCTCACCGGTCATGCCCAGTAACCTTTGCTAACTTCTCAGGGCCCTTACAGATCAGCATCCAGGAGCAGGTCTTCGAGTCTATAGTACAGGCGATAGCTCCGATGTCTACGAAGACAACTTCTTCTCTGTCGCTAAATCCGAAGACGGCCAGTTCCACCCTACCTTAATCCTCCTTGGCATCAGACTCGGCATCGACCGCGTAACTCCGGTCTACTGGGAAGCCCTCAAAGCCGCACTCCAGATGCCGCATTCCGCCGGTATCGCGGGGTGAGTCTTTGCCATGTCTCTCCTTCCTTCACCACCGAGTCCCACCGTCCAGCCCAAAAGCTAACTTTCCCAATCTAGCGGCCGCCCTTCCTCCTCCCACTACTTCCTCGGTACCCAAGGCCCCCACCTCTTCTACCTCGACCCCCACACCACCCGCCCCGCTATCCCTCTCCCCTCAAACCTTGACGACTACGCTTCCGAAGATATTGCCTCATGCCATACGCGCCGCCTTCGACGTGTCCATGTCAAAGAGATGGACCCCAGCATGCTGATGGGCTTTCTGATCCGGAATGAAGATGAGTGGCGGAGTTGGCGACAGGCGGTGGCAGAGGTGCAGGGGAAGCCAATTGTGCATGTTGCGGATCGAGCGCCGGCGCTACATGGAAGCGGGACGGGGCCGGAGAGGGAAGGGGCGATTGATGAGGTGGAGGTGTTTGACGATGAGGATGATGCGGAGACGGTGTGTTGATAGAGGGTATG
Source organism: Viridothelium virens (assembly GCA_010094025.1). NCBI lineage: Eukaryota > Fungi > Ascomycota > Dothideomycetes > Trypetheliales > Trypetheliaceae > Viridothelium > Viridothelium virens. The sequence continues at coordinate 28,278 of ML991804.1, forward strand.
TACTACTTGGCTCCTTGATGGCGTTTGTGAATGTGGAAACGGAAAGGTGGGGAGATATCCTTGGTGGCATTGTTAGTGGCGTCCTGTATTGGTATAAGATGAGTCTCAGAAGAGACAAAAGGAACGCGTCTGACGAAGTGTCTTGATTGACACGATCTGGCATGTACGCAAACAATTCCACCAGTAGAGTATGTATCTCTAAGGGATTCAGCCTCAGATTCAGTTTTTGAATACTTTGCAATTGTACTCAAATCATTAACAGGACCAATTCTTTGATGGTGCTAAACAAATTACAATAAGATGCCATCGAAGTCGCAATCGCGAAAAAGTTTGAAATGTTAAAGTGCATCATTTCATTCCACTCTGGGTGCTAAGTAATATACACCATCATCTTCACCCCATGTTGGACCGGAGATAATGCATTCCAGCCGAAGCCAACCCATATCGCATTATGAGAACCCATGAACACCGCCCAGACCCATCACCAAAGCAAAGCCCAGCTAACTCAGGCAAAACACAAGAGATGCAAATAAGAAATAGAAGCTACTCTATTTCTGGGATGAAGAGTACTTGGTGACAGCCTTCGTTCCCTCGGACACGGCGTGCTTGGCGAGTTCACCAGGAAGGATAAGGCGGACACTGCAGATAAGAGGCGCGGTTAGCGCATGCATGCAACGCGCCAAAAGAGAAATAGGTGGCAACTTACGAGGTCTGGATTTCTCGTGATGAGATGGTGGACTTCTTGTTGTAGGCGGCGAGCTTGGAAGCCTCAGTGGCGACGCGCTCGAAGATGTCTACATTTGTCATCAGCAAATGCCAGCTTTCAAAGCTTGATTCCTTTGCCGAAGTGGGACTAACCGTTCACGAAGGAGTTGAGGATGGACATGGCGCGGTTGGAGATACCAGTGTCAGGGTGGACCTGCTTGAGAACTGGAATGACGCGTCAGCCAATGCGCTTTTGATACTGGAGACCTCCCAGGCTCCAAACATGATCCTGGAAGGTCGAAAACGCGTGGAAATCTTACCTTTGTAGATGTAGGAGGAGTAAGTCTCCTTTCTGGTCTTGGTGCGCTTCTTCTTCTCGCCAGAGGGAGCGGCGGTCTTCTTGCCGGCCTCCTTCTTCTCAGCAGGAGCCTTGCCAGCTGGGGCCTTGCCACCCGTGGATGGGGTCTTTTGTGCCTTGGGAGCCATTTGGATTGAGTTTGGAGTTTTTGGGTGGAAATTGGTGGGCGATGAAGCAGCTGAAAGCTTTGGTGTAGGTAGGCGCGATAAGTGAGATGAACTGGCAAGAGAAACCTGATGGAATGGCAGATGGGGAGAGTGGAAACAGAACGTAAGTTGGGGAGGGAGCGGGCAGCCTCTTATACGGGACGCGGCCGCGCGATTGATGGGGGTGATTGCGGGCGCACAAGGTCACGCGCCATACCAGATCGGGCAACCACGCACTCCACCCACATAACAGTCGCCGCATTCATGGCGTTGCGCGCGTCGGCTCAACCCCGGCACTCCTCTCACTAGCTTGTGTAGCTCTCCTCACGCCGCCTCCATGATCTCGCTTAGCTGATCTGGCGGGCGCGTTCCCAAGCAGCATCAGGCGTATAAGACTGCCACCTCCCCCTCCACTCTGTTTCTTCCCTTCCTTTCCCCGTCCATCTCAGCAACCGTTCAAAGCAGCTCCACGCATCGATACTCCATCTTCGGAATACCACTCTCAACTCCCAAATTAACCAAATCAATCCAAATCACTCAAAATGACTGGAGGCAAATCAGGCGGAAAGGCCAGCGGCTCCAAGAGCAACGCTCAATCGTAAGTAGCATTTTCTGACTTGCGCAGTCCCATTGGATCGTTGTCTATTGACACATTTTCTCAGTCGTTCATCCAAGGCCGGTCTTGCATTCCCAGTTGGTCGTGTCCACCGTCTCTTGAGGAAGGGTAACTACGCTCAGCGCGTTGGTGCTGGTAAGCCAAATCCAATATTTAGAATCGCATCGAAGGTTTCAGCCTAACAATGCCTCAGGTGCTCCCGTCTACCTCGCTGCTGTTCTTGAATACCTCGCTGCCGAAATCCTCGAATTGGCTGGTAACGCTGCGCGTGACAACAAGAAGACCCGTATTATTCCCCGTCACCTTCAGCTCGCCATCCGCAACGATGAGGAATTGAACAAGCTTCTCGGACACGTTACCATCGCACAGGGTGGTGTTCTTCCAAACATCCACCAGAGTACGTACTGCCCAACTCCATACCCATTGTGCAACAAAGAGGACTAACGTGGTTTTACAGACCTTCTCCCCAAGAAGACGAGCAAGCCAGGCAAAGGTCTCAGCCAAGAGCTATAGATGGCTTTGGGGTTGCTTTGAAGCTTGTGCGCTTTCTTTTTTCAATGGGTGTTTACGATGAATAATGGGGTTTCGGGGCTGCAACTGGGTTACTCATGGGCTTTTTCAATCGATATCAGGCATTTGGGCTGTACATTAAGTCCGTGACCAAGAGGGTTGGACGACTACGATGAATGGCATCACTTGAAGCTTTACTTATCTTTCCTCATGCGCATAATGTGACTTCAATGTGAGCGTGGAATTTGACGCCATCGATCGCGGTGAACTGCCATGGCATCTGCGATGCGCCTTTGACCAGCGTGACGCGGGGCGCAAACTAGATTACAGATGAAAACAACACGAACTTGAGAACGGGTTGAACCCTGAATAACGACTGCTGATGTTTCGAGTGCAGAGGGATCAAAAGAACAAACGGCTATTTCAGATGAGAATTTGGCAAGTTTGAATAATATTGGTATGTTAGCACTGTAAGAAAAAATTATACATGCTCTCCGATCACGTCTACTTCATCGCTTTAATTTACAAGATTCACATGCCCGCTACCAATACTTGATCTTATCCGCACCTCCAGTCCATCAACCAAGAAGCATCTTTCGGGGGTCTTCGATGTACTCTTTGACCTGCACTGATGGTTAGCCTCTGCATGGCTGCGTATTTGACCACTGTGGAGGACAACAGAACGTACCTTTACAAGGAAAGTGACAGCTTCCCTTCCGTCAAGTAGACGATGGTCGTACGTGAGTGCCAGGTACATCATCTGCATCCAAGTTAGCCTCTGTATCCTCGACTTCTCCTTTACTCCTTGTAAATCATACCGGTCGAATCTCGATCTTCCCATTCACCACCACCGCCTTATCCTTAATCGCATGCAACCCCAACACCGCCGTCTGCGGCAAATTGATAATCGGCGTCCCCATCAACGACCCAAACACGCCCCCATTGCTGATGGTGAACGAGCCGCCCGCCATATCCTCAATCGTCAACTTATTGTCCCTCGCCTTCCTGCCCAAATCCGCAATCGCCTTCTCGATCTCCACCAGATCCATCGCCTCCGAGTTGCGCACCACCGGCGTCACCAACCCCTTCTCCGTCGCCACCGCCACGCTGATGTCGACGTAGTCGCGGTACACGATCGTGTCGCCGCCGTCCGGTCCCTCGATGGAGGCGTTGACGGCGGGGATGTCGCGCATGGCGAGCACGCAGGCGCGCGCGAACCCGCTCATGAAGCCCAGCTTGACCCCGCTCTTCTTCAGCACCTCGTCCTTATACAGCTTGCGGAATTCCATGAGCGACGACATGTCGACTTCGTTGAAGGTCGTGAGCGCGGCTGCTGTGTTTTGCGATTGCTTCAGGCGCTCGGCGATGCGGAGGCGCATGCGGTTCATTTTGACGCGGCGCTCTTCTCGGCTGCCGTAGGGAGAGGCAACTTTGCTTTCGCTGTCTTTAGGTGTTTCTGACTTCTTCTCTTGTTTGGGTGGTTGTGGCTTTGGTTGTGGCTTCTTCTCTTCCTTAGGAGGCTCTGGTTTCTTTTCCTCTTTTGGAGCTTCCGATCTCTTTTCCTCCTTTGGCGGTGCGGGTTTCTCTTGTTCGCCTTGTGGTTGTGATGATGTCTCTTGTTCCTTGGGTGCTGACTCTTTTGGTTCTTGTTTGGCTTCTTCTGATTTTCCACCAGATGGTTCGCCACCAAGCTCCAATTTCGCGAGTTCATCCCCTACCTGAACCGTGTCTTCTTCCTTTTTGAGAAACTCTTTGATGGTACCGGCACTAGGAGCATTGACGGATACATCGATCTGTACGAACCAACAGTTAGCCTTCGTGGACTAGAATTTGACTATGCTACTGGCCTTGTCCGTCTCGATCGTAGCAATTTCTTCATCTTGCTCGACGTAGTCGCCGACCTCTGCACAACTAGTTAGTGGACTGATCTGAGTGTCCGATTGACATAAGCTTGGAAAAGTGACTTCTCACGTTTTGAAAATTGCTTTAATGTGCCTTCTGTGATGGACTCGGCCATTTCTGGCACCTTGACAGTTTTCTCCTCTAGATTCCGATTAGCTCCCAGACCTTACATTTGGTAGAGATTTAGACGTTCGAACCATTTCGCCGGGCACTTGATGTGAACGGTGATATCAATTGTATCGGAGTAGACTGCCTTGAAAATTGTTAACACGCGAAAGCAGAGAATTCTGGATCCGGTACCCACACCTACCACGAACGATGAGCAACAAGAGGAAGCGGAACAGCTGGATTAAGCCTTTGTGAGACGAGTCGAGCTCCATTCCCCGTCAACCTTGAGGACAAACTCCTGGTCGAAAGCATTCGAGAGCGAGCAGAGGTAACAGACCGCAGAGAAGCTTGCGCCGCCGTGTTCCGGCGCAAACATTGTTGACCAAGCATGAATGGGAAGGAAGGTCTTCTAGGAAAGACCCAGGAATGACAAGGACTAGATCAATTGAGCTCTAGCTGAGCTCGTGGGGGTGAAGCTCTCAAGCGGAAGAGGTTTTGAGGACGGTTGCAGATCGGCAGGACGGAATTGCGGGCGACTTCCACTTCAACTCCTCGCATCACCTGCCACCAACGTCACGTTCTCGTTTCTGGGGCGGAACATTGCCAATCGAAGATCCTACAGCTATGGCTACGCCTAGGCAGCATGTTCTGTGAGCCGCAGATCGTCAGGTGCACAACTCTCCCAAAACTGACCTTGATCAGTTCCCTCTACCGCCGCTCCCTCAAGCTTGCTTTAGATTGGGCTGTCAACCGTCACATATGGAGAGGTCAAGCAATGTATCTCAGGAGTCTTTTTGAAGCAAACAAACATGTCAATGAGCCACGGCAACAGCGGGTAGGATTCAGATTACGTCTGGAGACTGGAGGGGACTACTAACAAGCACCTTTCTTCAGGTTTTGATTGAAGAGACAGAAAAATTACTCGAGGCTTACAAACATCCTGACCCGTACCGTCCCCCGACAGCTCCTGGAGGCAGCAAGTACGAACGAAATCTGCCAGCTCCAATATTAGATCGTGAGGAACATGATTGATCTACTCTACAGACGTAATACTGACCTGGGTATAGCTCCCCCGAAAATGATACTATGAGAGGATTATGGTTGGATTGCTGTATATGTCATGGCGTCCGGGTATTGGGAGCAAAAGATGTATATATGAAACCCAGGCCGTATTCAGTAAAATAGAGTTGGCTCGAGAAGAACCTTACTAGCATATCATTTGCTGCCATTTTTGTTGTTTTGCTAAAAGCGCTAGGTCATAATACATGCACGGGAAGACCGTCTGTTCTGCATCGGGCATATCGCGTTAACATCCGATTTACTCAAGTCCAAAATCCATACACCGTGCCCTGTATCATGCTTAGCCGCCCCGTTCGCCGTACTCCTTTGCCCATTGTTCATATTCTTTCAAGCCCTGTTGGCTGACGCTTGGTCGGATGTTAACAAGACTAGCCTCAAAATCTTCGAACTGTATCGGTCTAATGTCTTCCGGAGACATATGCAACAGCTTCTCACCGAGACTCCGCAGTGGACCCATGGCCGCATCTTTGGCGAGTGCAGTTATATCAGAACCAGAGAAACCTAAGCCATGTCAGCGGCACTCAAACATATTAGAGGGATCCACCTACCATCCGTAAGTCTCACCAAGACCTTCAAGTCATCGTCGGTGAGACTATGCTTCTGGTGGCTCAGCAATGTCCTCAACTGCGTCGCTCTTACATGATCCTCCGGCAGCGGGATATACTGCCTACGAACGAACCTCCTCCTCGCTGCCTCATCAATCGCCCATGGCATATTCGTCGCCGCCAACACCAGCACCCTACTTGCGTCCCCCCTCTCCTTCTCCCCACTACCTCCACCCGTCTCCCTCCCCGCCGCCGCCTTGGCCAGATCCGACCACTGAATCAAAAACTCCGTCTTAATCCTCCTCGTCGCCTCATGCTCTCCACTCCCCGACCTCGCCGACAGCAACGAATCAATCTCGTCCACGAAAATAATACTCGGAGCCAGCGCACGCGCCAGCGCAAACAGCGCGCGCACCAACTTCTCGCTCTCTCCCAAGAACTTACTCGTCAAGCTACTCGCGGAGATCGCGAAGAAGGTGGACCGACTCTCCGTCGCAACCGCGCGCGCCAGCATCGTCTTGCCCGTGCCGGGCGGTCCGAACAGCAGCATGCCGCGGGCAGGCTCGCGGAGGCCGGAAAAGAGGTCGGGCCGGAGGAAGGGGTAGACGACGGTCTCCTTGAGGGCGTCCTTGGCGATGTCGAGGCCCGCGATGTCGGCCCAGTGCACGATGTCGCCTTGCACGACGATCTCGTTGACGATCTGCTGCGCGGCGTGCGCGTCGACGCCCTTGGGCAGGTGCTTGAGGAGCTTCGGGATGCGCGTGTCGCTGGGCTTTTCGTCGGATGAGGAGGAGGTGGAGCCGCTTTCGGAGGGGTCGCTGGAGGAGACGCTGCTCTCGGGTTTGGTTGCTTGTTTGGGATGAGATGATCTTTTGCCACTTATCGTCTTGCTGTCTTTGTCGTTCGCTTCGGGCCCAGTTGGTGTGAGAGGCTTTCTGCCACCAGCTGATCCTCGCGGGGCGCTTGGGCTGGCAGTGCCTTGCACGGCTTTGCGAGATATCCCAGCATGAGATTTGCTTTCTGCAGGCACTTCGCCCGTGGGAGATGCAGCTGGTTCGATCTCGATAGATGGTCTTGCAGGTCGGCGCTTCTCAGCCAATGCCACTTGACTGGGATGTGCTGCGACTGTGGGATATTCTTTCCGATAAGATAGAAACTTTGCATCCAACTTCGGCAGCTGGTTCTGAGATTCTGCAGAGCTTTGCAGGGTACGAGAAGACCAATCAAGGCGACGCTCAGTACTCGCTCCTGCATCTCTCTCTCCACCGTCATCCTCCAATTTGACATCATCCTCTGGTTTTTCTGGTTGTCGTCGTAAAGCCTCGCTTACCGCGCCATCCTCGCTCGCTCTCTGCACTCCTGTTGTCGATAAGTATTCGTACGACCTCATTGGTTCTTTCTGAAAACCCGCCATGGGACTGCCTGCTCGACTAGATGATTGGTTTGTGACATCTTCTGCAGATCCCTTTTGAACCAATTTCCTCGTGTATGGGTCCCAAGTAGTGGCATGCGAAGAGCTTCCATTGGTGGTATCTGATGGAGCGAGAGTGTCCTTTGACGAGACCCCACTCATACGTGGAAGCGTCCCCCACGCTTGCGTTGCTGCCTTGGCTGCAGCAGGTGGACGACTCCTCAAGCTCGAAGGCATCTTACTTGATGATTTCCCGTTATCTCTATTGCCAGCCCTCAAGGTTCTTAACATCCCTCCTCTCTTCTCCGGGCTTGGAGTCCGCGAGACTTTTCTGCCCGCACTGCTTGTACCCACAATACCTGCGTTGGGTGGGGCATTAGATGCTGTCAGCGATGCAGTTTTCGACTTTTCTAGGGGTATGTCCGTGTCAGAACTTTTTGTCGTCGCATAAGATGGTCGTTGTGCTTGAGCTCTCGGCGCCGGCCGACGCGGTAAAGGTGGCGTTGGTCGAGCAATTTGCGGATATTCCACGGGAGGAATACTTCCTTGTCCTAGCCATGCTGAGGGCTCCTTATCTTGGCTCGTATTGACGCTTTTGTGTGGGGGAGGAACAGGTGGTGCAGATCCGTCGGTTGTATTGGTTGTATTGGAATGGTCCTCGGCTGCCTCCGACCTGCTTTGACGTAGCGCTTCCAAAAGGTCGACTCTTTCCTTACATTGCAATTCCATCTGACGTAAAGAGTCTTGCAGTGCCCTCTCTGTCTCGGTTTTTGGTTGGTAGTTCGCGGGGACGCGGTATGCATTGTGGTAATAGATCTGATCTAGCGCATTTCGCCACGACCTCAGTGCTTCGGCTTCGTTGTTCTGTGGCCAATTCCCACATCAGCATTCAGAACGTGGCAAGTCTCGGGTTTGTATCTTGCGAAATTAGGAAGACTGACCTGGTTTTCGAAGTAAACGGCGGTTGAGCAGACGAGGTAGCAGTCGTCGTATGTGCGCTGCATTGCAGCATGAGGTTTCTGTCGCATCATGGTTGCGCTTCGCCGAGTATTCGAGTCAAATCTCACGAGCGATATGCATGATGGCAATGATCATAAGGGAGGAGGCTTGGGCAAGGCCAAGTTAAGGGCAAGATTGCACATGTTCGATGTTCACGTTTGTTCCCGCAGTGACGTACCAAAACTCGCTCGCACCCCTCCACGCCTTCGTTCCTTCCACCTTGTGCTCGTGGCTGAGACCACCAGCCACGGCCACGCAACCATCGCAAGCCATCTCAAGACGTAAGCTTCCCAGAACTTCCGCTCTGTATTCGTGCATTGTTTATATAGAATGTGTGAAAGACGACTGCAGTCTACATTTCGAAGGCCCAGCAAGGCGATATACTTGGGAGAAGCCCCGTTTTGAAGCTGGTAACGCCTTCAAACATCCAAGGCCTATGGCTTCACACCCTGTCCGAGGAGAAACGAGGTAAGGTACACGGAAGCAGCCAGAAAGCTTGCCATCAAAGCTCGTAAACGCCAGCGCATGCCTGCTCTATCAAAATGTACACCATACGCTGCCCATGTCATTGCACGATAGAACACCACCACAGAAGGAAGATATATCTAGCAAGCCTGCGCGTGAGCTCGGGGGAAGATTGCGCGGGCGTGAATGCAAATTTGGCATTCGAGAGCCGTGTAAAATCCATAGTAGAGGCCTGCGACTTGATTGAGCAACAGGACGAAAGGCAATAGAAGGGGGACGAGCCACCAAGGTGTTATCAGGGGCAAAAAAAGAAATTTTGAGGCGAAAAGCCTTTTTTCTCTAGTCTTCAAGGAACCTCACTGGGATCAAGAATGGAACCCAGATGGAGGATGGGGTTATTCAGAGATCGTCAGACTGAGATATGAAGTAGGCTTTGGCCACTTCGTACGCCGACCTAGCCATGAAGTTAGTCATTGTCGTGTGATGCTTATTTCTGTTTCGCTGTATCGAAAGATGTTGTCACTTGCCAGCAAATCGCCGTACTCGGCATCGTGGTCACGATGCGGGGTTTCAGCCCTCTGAAGAATCCTAACCACCCATCGCGGCGTTTGATCAATGAAGCAGCATGCCACAACCCTCTCGCATTGCGAATTTCAGGATCCACTGATGTTCCTCTTGTCTGCAGTAAAGTTTTGATGACGTCCAAAGGCGTTGTAATTCCAGCAGCGAAGCCTCCGGCAAGGCCACCGGCAATACAGTGAGTAGTGGGATCGTAGCCGCCCGTAGGGTTTAAAATTTTCGAAAGAGACTCATAAGCCATGAATTGGAGGGAGGTTAGTGGTACTGTCATGCAAAGCGTTGTGGGATACGAAACATAAAATGCGGTTATCCCCTCCCGTCTGAGTACCGATTTTGCGCAATGCGCTATTGACCTGTACGAAGATCCGTGAACTTGCATTCTTTGTTTGATGACTTTGACAATTATCAGCTGAAGTTTGTGTGAGATCATAGTAGATTATCATACCATCGAAAGGGTTCATTAATGCGTCGCTCGCAATAGTTGCGCATGCTCCGCTAGTAGCTTCAGGAGATGTGAGCATTAGAACCAAGAGGAGTCGACATTTCATTACCTGCAGCTAACGGATGATGCTCATTGCCCTTGTTCCCGCCCATAGCTTGTTTTACTGCCTCATATGTTGCGAAGTACACAGCATGTGCAGGTCCTGAGCCGAGTAAGCAATGGTCGCGCCGTTCCCGCACAATGAAGCCCACCTGCACCCACAACTACGCTTGAAACACCTCTCCATAGTGTCCTTGTCCCTTCTACTCTGTATATCGTCGAAATCGCGTTCGAGAGACCTGTGTAGACGGCGGAGGATGACGGGTTTACAACTTGCATGCGGGTCTGTCAAATCCGTAGGTTATTTACTGTCGTAGTTGGCAGTTGTAGATCCAGACTTGCCTTGAGAAGATCTATCGGATACATCACCGAGTGTTCCTGCGCGATTGTGAGGAAAGCCTCGAGCCGTGAGGTAGGACGAATAATCTTACTGCGATCCCGGCGAATGCCCCAGCCAGCATGTTCGCCGCCAGCGAAAAGTTTGGAGGCAAAGATTCATAACTGCCGACGCGTGAGCAGAAGCCTTGTAAGACAGCAGCTAGCAAAACGCATACTCATATTCGACCTCTTCGACAGGCGGTAATCGCCCTTGTGTGGCCATAAAAATCCGCCTCCCAGCGCGATCTCACTGCAGCGAAAGCCGGAACAGCCACGACGTGAATTATTTTGGCGATGTCCAGCTTGACCTAGCTATGGACAATCGCGATGACGTGGCAGGAGGAGAGGGAGAGAGGGTAGTAAGGTGGACAGAATCAATGGAGATCTAGAAGCAAGAACTTTATAATCTCAGCAAAAGAATTACATTGACGTCTCGGAGCTCACATCGGGATTAGCTTCCTTAGGTGTTTTGCCCGACATGGCCGAGACGAAAGAGCGCCGCTCGGCTTTGTCCATTGATCAACATCATCATCACCTATCATAGACACATCTTACCTGATCCATAGCCTACAGGTTGAAACCCTAGACGCCATTGGAGCGACAGGTCCGAAGTCGCACAGAGGTGCTGCACGCCTCTCAGCTCGGGCGCCGAAGACTGCAGTGTTTTATACTTCCCTATGCGCATTAAATGAACCTTTGAACTCACTCCTCAACTCTGCTCATTTCGAGATTGCGGTAGGCGTGCATTTTGATTGACTTGGAAGGGGAAATGACTATCTGTTGGCCCATCTCCTTGTGGAAGACGAAAGCTATGCACGCATGGTAACAAGATTTTGCAGAACTCCGACCACTTCCGTAAAAGCAAGCATACTCGAGAAATTTCATTTTAAGCTCACAGACCCGGTAAAATAGCAGGCATGAAGATACCTACCAATTTGACCTCGAATCCCCTGCGCAACTTTCATAAAATTCAAATAACAGTCAGCACGTGGTATTAGCAGTCGCACTTTCCGTACCACCTGGGAAATCCCACTACGTCTTTGATGTTTGGTACGCCGGCTAAATAGCACAGCAATCTATCAAAGCCCAGTCCAAACCCACCATGTGGGACACTACCAAATCGTCGCAGATCCGCATACCAGTCTAGATTTCCACTATCCGGCGCAGAGTCGTATGCGTCCTGGTTGTTTGGCTCTAGTAGCCGTTGGTACTCTTTCCCAAGTTTGATTCCTTGGCGCCGCATAGAGAGCAGCAGATTTTCCAGTCTATACTCACGCATGGAGCCGCCAATGATCTCGCACGCATCTGGTACCAGGAGATCAAAACAAGATACCGTAGGCGAAGAGCCAGAGTTTCCTGACGAGTCCAGGGATGGTGCCATATAGAATGGTTTCTGTGCCACTGGGTAATCTGTAATAAAAACTGGACTTCCAGAACCGATTTGTCGGGCTAGGTACCTTTCGTGTTCGCCGTGTAGTCCAGCTTCATATGTAGGAGGAAATTTGAATTGAATCTTGTCTGTGTTTGCGGCCGTTTGGAGGTACTTTATGGCGTCGGAGTAAGTCAGGCGTGGCCACGGTCCTTCAACCAGTTTCATCCAACGCTGCTCAAGGATTTCCATGCTAATAGAAGGCTCATTAGCCTCAACAGGAGCCGACGAGCGTGCCGAGAGTATCTCTGTGGCTAAACCGTTTTGCTGAAGTCTCTGGACCACGGTCCGTAGCATAGTTTCAACAATGTCCATGAGCTGTTCCAGACTATCTATAAAAACAATCTCCGCCTCGAGCATGTAGAATTCGCTTAGATGACGGGTGGTATCGCTTTTCTCGGCTCTGAAGGTAGGCGATAATGTCCAAACTTTGCCGACTGCTTGCGCCGTTGCTTCAAGGTGCAGTTGAGAAGAGACTGTCAAATATTTGGGGGCTCGGAAAAATGGTGTAGCAACACCCTCCATACAGGGCTTACTGTTCTGGATGGGGCTATCGTTCTGCGGGTTCAAAGTAAATGCTTCTCCAGCACCTTCGCAATCCGATGAAGTTATGATCGGCGGATGAGTTTGAACATAATCATGTCGGGAAAAAAATTCATTGAACGACGCAATTGTCTGGGATCGTAAGCGAAGGAGCAAAGAGTTAAATGGAAGACGTTGTCGCAGGTGAGGCAGGGTTCGCAGAAACTCAGGCGTATGGTATTTTTTCTGCAGGGGGTAGTTCTGCAATGACTATTCGTAAGCGTGTTCATAGTTCAATGGGCACTGCATTATCGCACTGACAGTGGAATCATGTTGCCCCATGATCTTAATCTCTCTTGCATGCAGTTCATGAGACTGTCGTTTGTCGGCCGGAGACGGCCTCCATTCGCCGCTAATGGTTACAGCAACGCCATTCGAGAGCCTAGATTAATTTGAGACCGGGCGTTAGAGATGCTGCGTGGTGTTGCAAAATGAGACTGCTCACCCATCAGCCTGGTCAGGATGCACAAGTGCCTGTAGGGGTTTGTAGGACGAGCCATCTCCCAAGGCGACAAAAGCGCGTTGTTTCTGCTTGCGAACAGATCGGACGAATCCTGTCACCGTAACATCTTGAGGCTCGCCGATGCCATTTGACGTGCCACGCTCCAGAAGCGCCGCAGCAGTGGAGTGGTGGTTATATCTCGGCTGTTGTTTGCTGACCCATGCATTTGCGCTTCTCGCTAGTCGACTGAAGGGATTCAGCATCACTTACAGCTGCAATTCCCGGGTCGAGGGCTGTAGGGTGGGTTCGTCTAGGAGCCAGACCTGCAGCGAGGCTGCCAATCACCTGGACGCCACCGGATCCTACACCAGAAGCTCTCAAACGTTCCACATTTGTGGCAAAGCTCAGAGATGCTCAGGAGCTAGAAATTATCCTAGATGACACGGACGCAGTGCTGGCCGGGGAAGGAACCGCGGTTTTCTCCGATTTGATACGAACATGCTATACATAACAGAGTATGCATACTACATATTTAAACTTCAACCTAAGAGGTAAGGGCGAGAAATGCACGCTCCACAGCAGTGATCGTATAATGCCTGCAGAATCGGCTTGCTCGACTGTTTGCTTCCTTGTCGATGAGAGGGAATTAACACCTTCTCCACTGAGCACCACGCAGCAATGCCCATGTACCATCCTGCAACACTCGACTTTATTTCTCTACGAACATCAGTGTAAGTTGAGCTACATATCATCATGGCCGGCCCACTCTCAAATCCTCTGCTGTACGCTTCGAAGCAGTGTACCCGCTTGTTTCAGGTGCAATCTCGGTTTCATAGCTTCCACTTCGTGCGATGCTCTTCTCCCTCGGGTTACTACCGCAGCCATCTCTATAAAATCTCGGAACTTCGGCCGAAATCATCTCAAACCGCCTCGAACGCCAAGAAAAGCTGGTATGGAATGATAGACGCCAGCTTTCCCACACTGCGAAGACACCTTTGGTTGGATAACAGGTGTCTGCAGAGGTCAGCCAAGATCTCTATCATATACTCGACGGGCCGGATAAGCAAGGGAAGACAGCAGCGGCTGCTTCATCTTGCCGTGGCTGGGTGTAACACTGCGGGATCGGCTACCGAGCACACAGCAGAAATCTGCAACGTCAAGCTGTACAGCACCGTCATTGGTGGATCTAGCTACTGGATCGCTTTACCACGAGGAGCAAAGGACTTGTCCCAGCGAAGCTAGATCCGAGCGACGGAAGGGCGCACCGTAGGAGATCACGCGCGGAAAAGTCCTGCGCTTAGATTCACGCGCCTCGGCTGCAACGCGATTGTTGTTTGTGCAGCGAAGCATTGCGTACTTTCATCGACCTGCCACAGAGGACGCCTTGCTGAAGATAGGAAGCAGCTACTTAGATCCTAGTTTCTCGAGCAAACGCAGGAGTTCTGGACCTTTTGCTGGAGCATCACAAACTTAAGACAGCGGGCTGCAAAGTCGAAGCATGACCAGATATTGAAATTGGTTGAACTCTCTCCTCTCCATAGAACGGGCGATTTTCGTATCAAAGTGCCGCTGTGGGCTTCGTCCCTGACCGTCCGCGGAAAAGTGCATCTCTCATAAATCTTGACGTTGTGACTTCGGCCTCGTCAGATGAACAGAACTCATGTCGCCTGCCACATCGTGTATCGACAAAAACCCAAATCCTACAGCACGTAGCTCGCATTGGTTGAATCATCCAGCATTTTGTGCGCAGGGATTGTATAGAAGACCTGAGCCAGCAGTATCACCCGTTGCGGTGGAATGCGCTATATTTTTTCTGAAGCCGAGAGGTGACATTGCTTCTACTCGTCAAAGTTTTGCAGCCCGCGGAACATCTGTTGTGGTTAAAGAACATCGAAGCAGCTGTGCTATCACCAGCAAATATTCACGCAATCTCGAGCACCACTGGCACATATCGACTGCAACAACATTTGGTGGTCAAAATGCCTTCACCAAAGCCTAGGGCTGCAGAAATTGCCACCGAAGCGAAAAAAACCTTCGTTCCCTATATCGAGAGAACCATACCGGCATACCCAGCCATATCAACTGTCCACGCCACACCTACCCAAGCGAAACATGTCACACCGGCGGAACGGACCAAGAGACTTCGAGTTGCAGTTATTGATGGAGATCCTATCGATGTGGCTTTGGACTGGTATGAATATACAAAACAGCAGACACCTAGTGGAAGCGACCCTCCTCACCGAGTTCCCGTAGTGAATATGGCAAATGAAAAGCGTCCGGGAGGCGATTGGGAGTCTGGTGCCATGGCACCAGAGGAGTGTCTAGCTAGACGGAGCAACCTTGTGCTGGCACTCAGCAGGACCAGTAATGGACATGGTTCTTCTTTGGATCACTACCCACTTCCACAGACGGGCGGCTTGTATTCACAAGTCGGTAATTCTCCGAATATTCCGAGTCGCAAGCATCACGATCAGACGCTGACAATCGTCTAGTAGTGTTTAGAGATGGCCCCGAGTACTACCAAGTCTGGCGCGAGTTCAAGCAACTCCCAGTCATCTCGGTGGCGCCTGTGAAGAGGCCTAAACTCGATCGAACGAACACGGAGTACTCATTCGACCAGGAACGGGAGCTCATGTTGGAGAAGATGCGCGTCGTACTGCGGATTGCACAACAATGGGGGCATCATGACATCTGCCTTGGCGCGTTCGGAGTCGGCAGTACGTTCCGCAATCCTACAAGGCAGGTAGCCAGAATGTGGAAGATGCTGCTTTTCGAAGATGATGAATTTCGGGGAATCTTTGCCAATGTCGTCTTTGCAATCCAGAGCAAGATGCCTGGGGATGATCGAGAAGGCGCAGTGGAGCTCGAAATTTTTAAAGAAGAGTTCAGCGCGAGCAATATCTTTAAGACAGCAGCGTAAAGGGTTGAAGATTATGCCACAGCAACGAGGACAGGCTTCGATGCTGCGAACGTGTCGATCGAAGTGGACAGCCAGTCTATAGACGAGGACACTCGTCACTCGTCACAGCGAGTCTGCATGGTGTGGAGTCGACCTTAGCACGGAATCGTTGGACGGGAGGTTGGATTGCCAAAAGCTTGGATCTTCCAGAAAGCCCACGCTGAGCCCTGGTAGGGGCAGCAGGGGTTGAAGTGAATTATGCGACGCTTGCTCTCTTGTTTCTCTCCATTTCTGCAGCAGGAATCTGCCCAGCCCCTTCAGCTTCCAATTGCCTTAGCGTTGCCGCCTTTTTTGCGTCTGCAACTCTGCGTTGCTTGAAGTATTTCACCTAGGAGGGAATGTTGATTAGTAGATCAAAGGCCACACCAAAAGTTATTGAAAGACTCACCCAACTAGTAGCACAGTTTTGCTCAAATGCTAAAGTCTCCTTGCTACATGTTGCTGCCGCTTTTTTGCCATCTTGGATGGAATCGATGATATCGTGACGGTCGAGACAGCGAAAATATTCATCCCTCGCCTCCCAGCAATGAGCTCGTTGATCACGGCCGGGAGCTTCGAAAGCACCGTCTGAAGAAGGTCTCGGTCCCTGGTTGCTAGAACCACCGGAAAACGGTAGCCAACCCATATTGAATATTTAAGAGGAAGGTGGACAGGAGGAGAAGAGGCCTTCAGTCACGACGGAATCAATCGTGGAGTAGGTAGCAGAGATGAAAGAAGGAAAAAGTCGATGATTCAGGGAAGCTTCGGAGGCTTTGTGGCTCTCTCCACCGTTGCCGCTTGCAGGGAACATGACGCATGCTGGTGACCCTTTTGGACAACTTTTGACACCTTCCGATGACCAACCTCAGCTTTCAATCACCGACACCAGTACCAACGGCCAGAGTACGATCGCGTCCGTCCGCTGATGGAACGATGTTGACATCGCGCTGTTCGCTTTCATGACGATTTCCTAAACTCCGACCAAAGCTGGGCTGATGCCTCCACGCCGCCGACGGCCTCCTCGACCTGGCGCGCTCACTGACCTCTCCCCTTCGCGCATCCTTGCCCAGATCCTCATTCTTCAGGTTGCTTTCTATATCTGCGCAGCAGTTTTGATCATTTTCACGGCCTTGGTTGCGGGACGAACAGTCAACCTGGATTTGGTGTTAAGCTGGCGCAGTCTTCGTGGTGACATTACAGTTGGGTGGATGCTCGGTCTTTGCTGGCTACTCAACTCGTTGATATGGTAAGCCCGCATTGCAAACTTGCCTATCTAGGCAGCTCTTGTTCCTATATTGTATGTTCGCGAGCTGACGGATATTACGTTATAGTGTCATCTTCCTATTGCTCCTCATCGCCCGCTCAAAGTTAATACCCGATTTTGCCATCACGATTCACTTTCTCCACCTCATTGTAACCTCATTCTACACGCGAGCGCTTCCTACGAACTTCTTTTGGTGGGTGTTGCAAATTGCTAGCGCCGCGCTCATGACTTCACTTGGGATCTGGAGTTGTCAGTGGAGAGAGCTGAAGCCTATTTCCTTTGGAGGTTCTTCTTCTACGGCTCGTCAGGCAGATTCAGAAGAAGCCAACGGCTCACACGATGGACTAGGGTATCCGAGGGGTCGGGGTAGAGGGAAAGGAGCTGATGGTGGTGGAAATTATGAGATGGTTGGGATGTCTGATTCACATCGTGGGATATAGCGGTGTTTGTCCTGTATGTACTTGCAGATACCTTACTTTTAGAAAAGCGTTCGCCTCGTCTATATAGATTTGAGCTTTCTCATGTAGAACATTTTGAATACCCAAATAAACATTATTACACATCATTCTGGGTGTCCGCGTAACAACTATAGTCTTACCGTGTTGAAGCATTGTGGAGTAGTGACTGAGGAATTATTTACTCTGTGGGTATTGAGATGTAAAGTGGGGCATCTAATAAATGTGTACATAGACTCTGCATTGTATCCTTCCACGCGCCGCTCATTCTAGCTATTTGTGCTAATTGCTTATGCGACGGAGAAATTTTAAACCTTCCGACAGAGTCGAGTGGCCGAGATCCTCTAAATCTAAAACTCTCACCGTCCGACTCGGTAGATTGGTAGCGAAAGCTTGAGAGGCTCAAAGCCCTTCCCGTTAGCGAGGAATTAGTGACTTGGGAAGAATCTGTTAACTCACTTGTACGTGCGGAGTGTGAAACTTTTATAGGGGTGCGAAAGATTGCACTTAGACACGCTTTAGGGTTGAACAAGCTGTGCAAGTCTTCAGATTCCTGGTACTTCGAAACCTAAGTGCACTCGGAACCCTCCAAGCTACCTAATGCAAACAGCGAAAAATTACTTCGAAAAGTTGAGGATGTAAGGGCAACTATGGAGATTCCAGACGATGACGAGAGCGATGTACATATGGAGGACGGAGACGAACAGGACCTGATATCCTCAAACTACAATTCGGCATATGGAGACATCACGAATGCGCCCTACTCCATCCATGCAGGTCCATATTTCGCCCTCCAGAATGACAACATCACAGCCCAGAGCGGCAATGCCCAACAGAATGGCAACCGAAATAACGAGAGTTTTCAGCAAAGTCTCAATCAAGGCGGTGAGATTTTCTATGATCCCTATACATCTGACGAAGAAAATGGAGAAGAAGATGAAGAAGAAGACGAGCTTCAAGAAATTGCCCGTCGCCAGGGGGAATCGGATTCACCTTTCTCGGAGGACGAAAAGGGAACTTCTGAAGATATTTCATCCAGCTCAGGCAGCTCGGAACCCGATAGCGAAGACCTCAGAGGTGAAGGACGTCGTGGCCCACGACCTAGAGGTCGACCTCCTCGATCAGCTGCTAGCCGTGGGGGTCGACGACGTGGCTGGAAATGGGCTTTGAAAGGTACAGAACACGATCCAGCTCGAGATCGTTCCCCTCGAGGTCGTCGTGGTGGACGCGCCAAGCAACGATCAAAACGAGGGGCAAAACCCGTACGCCCTACCGAGGAATTCCAGTCTGTCATGTCCAGCGCGAATCAGGCATATCTAAATGGTGAGCTTGAAGACGCACTCGAGTTAGCGGGAGACGCCATCTTGCAGAACCCCGAGATATACTCTGCGCATAGTTTATTATCCCAGGTCCTCGATGAGCTCGGAAGGAATGATGATGCCGTTGGAGCTCTTCTGGCAGGAGCGCATACCTCGCGAGATATCCAGGTGTGGTACCACGTAGCACATCGGATAAGGGAGCTGGGAGAAGTGAATCAAGATGCTGTCAAGAAGCAAATTATCTACTGCTACAGCCATATTCTTACCATAAACCCGAAAGAGCACAAAGCACGCCTGGAGAGGGCAACACTCTACGCGGAACTCGGTCGTGAAAAGAGAGCGGAGACCGAGTGCGAGACTTTGCTCAAGAATCGGCCACATGATTTGCAAGTCATCCGAATGCTGGTGAATCTTACTTCGGACCCTGAGAAAAAAAGACGAGCGTGCCATCTTTTCGATAGGGCCTTTCAACTTCATTTGGAAGGGGAAGCCATACATCAGGGGAAACCAGAATGGTCGGACCTAGCCTTATATATGGACCTACTCATCCAAGATAGTGAGTACGTAAAAGCACTTTCGAGGCTAAGTCAAGTCGCAAGATGGTTGTTAGGTCGTCGGCGTGAAAGATTCTGGGATGACATTGTCGAAGATGATCGAGAGTGGGACTTAGAGGACGCACCGCGTCGCACACTTACGCCTGGCTTCCATCCAGGTCGATACAAAGAGGCTGCATACGGCGCAGGACTACCTTTGGAAATTCGCGTCAAACTTGGAATTATCCGCCTGAATATGAGCTCGCGATATCATGAAGAAGCAATTGTGAGTAACGAGATATGAAATATAGTATCGTCGTACTGACTGTGTGAAGCACCATTTCCGCTATCTCGAACCCCAAAATGGTTCACCCAATGCACCGATTTTATCCCATGACGACCTCTTTTACAATGCTGCGAAGTCCTTGAAATCTAACCAGTGTTTCGCTGAGGCTATTGAGTACTACGAAGCCTTGCTGTCAACGCGAAAACGGCAAGACTGGCAGATATATTCGCCCCTCGTGGAGTCTTATCGTCAAATTGGAAAGAAAATCGAAAGCCGGAAGCGCCTGCGATCGTTTGTTGATGTAAATCAGGAACACATCGATGCTCGAGTTACGTTAGCTAAGATATGCGAAGAAGATGGCGAGATCGGAGAGGCCTCCCGGCTTATAGCAGAAGTCATTCGCCTAGGGAGAATGGATGCCGTAAGGAGGGCCAGGCTTAGGTCACTTCGAGCTGTGAGGCGAAGACATCCAGAGATCCTGAAGCCCCAAAGCATTCCCTTGACCATTGCTGCAGTGCAAGCAAACGAACAAGCCGATGCAGCCAAGATGGCGGAACAGGGATTCGCATCGAAAGCAAGCGGGTTGGCACCCATTGCTAAGCAGCCCAAGAGAAAGGCCGAGTCTTATAATGACGATATCCAGGAAATGTACCAGAAAATGAAGACCTTGGAAGAGTCGGAGGCTCTCGCAGACACTGACGCATTAGAGGAATGGCTTGCCATTGCGGAAGTCATGACAGAAGATTTCAGAGCAATGAAGCCATTCTATCAGGGGGGAACAAGGTTTGATGAGGGAGCGAATCTCGCTACGGGGTCTGCGATTTCAGAAATGAAATCCATGGCCTCCAGGATCTCGAGTAGTACGCACTTATTCGTGAATTCGCGTTTGCTCCTTCATGGCTAATCTATCTTCAGTGTCAAACGACAAGAGTAATCCGCCTATCAACATCAGCGAGATACTTCCCGAGAATTATTGCGGTATTTCATGGGACGCCTGGCTTGAGTTGTTTTGTCAATACGCCCTTCAGCTTGCGAAACTCCAAGACGCGGAAGCGTGCTACAGTGCTCTTACCGCAACGGTTGACTCCGTCGTGTTCCAAAAGAATGACGACTACATGAGGATTGCGCAAGTTTGCTGGCTCGCCTGTGGACTCATCCTCGAGGATGAGCAGACGATCTGCAACGTCACTCGATGGTTCATCAAAAACGCCCCCTACACCAACGAGGCCATCTCCCTCTTCGCCATCGCCAACCGGCTGCTCCGCTGCGAACCCAACTGGTACAAGTCCGGCCCCTCGCAGAAATTCTTCCTCCGCCAAGTGAAAGGCATGGACTTCGCCCTGCTCGACCCCAAGACCCGGGACCTGTATAGCTTCACCGACGCCGAGAAGCGCACTTACGGCGACCGCGCAACCAGAGACAACCCGCACGGGCTCACAGAACCAGACCCGGCGCTGCTGATGCTGTACGGCCACTTGCTCGCCGTCAGCGGCAGCTTCGCCAATGCGCTGAACTACTACTTCCGCGCCTACACCCTCCTGCCGGAGCACCCGATGGTCCTCTTCTGTCTCGCAGTCAACTACATCCAGATGGCGATGAAGCGCCAGAGCGACAACCGGCAGTTTCAAATCCAGCAGGGGCTTGCGTTCATGGGGAAGTACTACGAGATCCGGACCACCGAGGATGTCGCGATTCATGTGCAGGAGGCCGAGTATAACATGGCGAAGGTGTGGCATCTGCTGGGGCTTAATCATATGGCGATTCCGGGGTATCAGAAGTGTCTGGCTCTGAGCAAGCGCCTGCAGGAAGAAGGTGAAGGGGTGGAGGAGGTAGAGGATTTTGCCCGAGAGGCAGCGTTTGCTCTGCAGAATATTTTTGCAATGAGCGGGGAGCTAGAGGAAGCACGTGCAGTCACTCAGGAATGGTTGGTTATGTGATGGATATGGAGCCACTTCGACATTTTTTAGATAGGATCTTTGGAGGAGGTCAAGTGATTGACTATCTTGGCGTCAGGCAGGGATGATACCCATTTGCTACCACCCTGCTTTTTTGCGATCTAGTAGTACTATATCCAAAGAATCATGATCATCATAACAGTCTTCTATATAGGATAAGCCAACAGTGCGAATCACTTCATCATCATCGTTTCAATACCCGCCATCCCACAAATATCTTCCCATTACCACCCCACGGCCACTGGCCCCCTCCTCTCCTTCTCCCTCCCCCTCCCCCTTCCCACTCCCTTCCTCCTCAAAGCCCTCCTCACCATCCACCCCCGTACCAACGTCTGCACCCCCACCACATCCCCCATCAACCGCTCCACCCTCCCCCTCAATACCACCCTCCACGCTCTCTGCAGCACTACAGCTGCTCGAACAACCCGCTCCCGCATCTGCACAATCGCCGCACAGTGATGCGCCAACCGCACGCTAACCAGCCGCCTCGAGAGCGTCAGGCGAGCGAGGTGCAAACGGTAGACGCGCTGGAGGGTGCACGCTGCGCGGTGGGTGCGCGCGAGGGGAAGAAGGCGGGAGGCGAGGAAGGCGAGGGTTGGGAGGGTGGTGGCGGAGGTGAGAATGCGCGTTGGTGCTGTTCTCGTGTTGGAAGAGGATGCGGAGGCGGAGGCGGGCGCGGATTTGGGGATGAGGTCGACGAAGGCGGCGCTGCAGCCTAGGAGACGGAGTTTCTTGTGGACGGAGGGGGACGATGCTTTGGCGGTGATGGCGGTGCTGGTGGAACTGCTGTTGTTGTTAGGGAAGAAGTGCCAGTATTCGTTTACGATGACGGCGAAGGCACGGTCGTCGGAGAAGCTGGTGGAGAGGTTGTTGATGGGGATGTTGTGGAGACGGCCGATGGAGGCGACCCAGGCTTTGAGGAGGGCTTTGTGTCGGGGGCGAGTGTTTGTGTCGGAGGAGTCACTGTCGCTGTCGGAGTCCCAGTCTTCTTCGACTCCTGGGTGGGTCTGCTGCCAGCGAGTACGGAGATGGCGTAGTTCGTCATGCATTGCGTTCCAGTCGACCAGAGATTCGAGACCCCATCGACCGACAAGAATCCAAAGTAAGCGAAGTGTCTTTTCTCGGTGGCCGTCAACGATATCTTCTGCTTTGATGTCTTGCAGAGTCTGCTCTGGCATGCTCTTGACAGTACTTAGAGCCGAGATAGCGATCTGAACATTGAAAAGTTTCTGCGCTCGACTTATACATGGGTACTTCAGATGCTGTGAAAGAACCAAGGAAGGCTCGGGACTTGAAGCAGATGAAGCTATGCTTGTCAAGAGGTCGCCTGTTGGAAGAGCAAGCGTGATAGTTCCATCGCTCTGCATCGGCAAATCGCCAGAAGGATAAAGCAGCAGTTCCGCCAAACGTGTCAGGATGAGCCCGTCTCTCAAATCCACTGCTAGATTTTTGATCCGATACTCGAGCTCTTGTAAGAGATACTGTTCGTGGTGAACTTGAAAATCCAAATGCGCAAGTGTCCGAGATACATCACCCAACGAAGGAAGGATCAAGTTTGCTACAGACTTGAGCACCGCCGCTGAGGTTTTTTGTTCCGAAGATTTCTTGAATAAGCAATCAGTCATTGCGCCCGAACACTTAGCCTTGTCTAAGAGCAGGATAAGCAGGAGACTTCGCATCACGGTTCGTCTCCAAGACCAGGCAACCGAACCGAAATCATTTTCTCCAATCGATGGCACACACTCAGACCTTGATACGTCATGATTCCTCAAAAGACATGTATCCAAGAAGCCTTCAATAAGTTTTCGATCCGCTTGCTTTCCTGGGGAAGAAGAGGAACCTGAAAGACTCGGAGCCTCTCGCCCAATCACAACTTCGGCAGCTGCTTTCAACGTCTTGAGATCGTACGTATCGAGCCATACATTGAGAAACTTGCGTTTAAGTCCAACGTCATCCTTGATACGCCCGGCTTTCGACATCGCCTCTTTCGAAACACTTAGAGCTCCATACAGCAGGGATGCTTGTAGGCGCTTGTGGAGGAGGGAAATGCTAGAATCGGAGTATAGGCTCAGAAATCCTTTCCTTCTGGATACTTCCGTGGGCGTTTCTGGTCGTACATTGCCTTGACAAGTATCGAATATTCCGTTGATGACTTCTGATATCGCGATCTCCTGATGATGTAGCCACTGGTCTTCATAGAGCTCTGGTCGCTTGATTTCCTCAGAGAGGACTGGGTACAGGCGCGCTGGCTGGTGAGTTTTCTTTCCCACCGACTCCGATAGATCAGCTTTTGTAGGAAAGTTCGAGCTGCGATGACATCGAGGAGGGGGCCTCCCTGACACGCGGGAGCTGAACAATGGCGTCCTATCAACGAGCCTTCCTCCTCCATCGACGTCGCCAAACATTTCCCCTCCGGTTCTTGGTATCTGAGCCTGGCTCTTTAGTCGGTGCGACCTCGAATTTTCGAGAGGAGTCCTAGAACTTGTACGTTTTCTCGAGTCCTCGTTTACCAAGTCCCGAGGTGCGATCGACACTCGTCTCGGGTTCGCGGTGATAGACGTGTGGCGGTCATCTTTTATTGCTTCTACAACCTCAGGGACTAGATCTTCCTTATCATCTGGAATCTTGATCACATCCTCGAAAAGTTTCGGCTGACTTGGTGGCACGTTTTCTTTGCCAGTCTTCTCTCCTGCGATGTCAACACAGACAGATTTTGACTGCAGTGAGTTTCGCGCGCTTTGCAGTGGAACCCGTCGGGGAGCTAGAGCAAGCGACTGTCGAGGGGATTCCTGTCGCCGTGGTGCGGCTCGGCTTGGTAACGCCTTTTGCTCCTCTTGGCCCTCCGCGAGCGCGAATAGAACCGTGTTATGGGTCGAGGAAGCCCCATGTATACGCTTATGAGATGGCGCGCCGGGGTGAATTGTCAATATTGAAGTATCTTCGGAAGGGATATATATAGTCCGACGTCGTGGCGGTTTCTTGACTCCTGATGTGCTCTGCTTTTCTGTTGCGCCGAAATCAATCGTTTGTGTTCGTTCGTCTCGAACGCGTGGGGGATTGTGACCTAATATGAAAGATCGCCGAGGTTTTTGGCAAAGATTTGCCGGATGTATGGGATTTTTACTGCTGGCAGTATCACCAATATAGTCTTTTATCGATGCATTTGTTCTTAATTTTGTTTCCTCCATCGCATTGTTGCGCTGTTCTCTCTCGTCCTCAAAAATATCGATCAACTTATTCGTGCGCTGTCTTCGAGGTTGCGCACTCCAGAGTGATTGCCTGCGATCCATGTTTTTCTTTTCCTGTCGAAGCATGCGTAATATTTGAAAAAAGAGGGTTGCGATATGAATGATTGTTCAGAGTGCTCTGTTGGAGACATCATTGTTGATGTTTAACTCGATTGGGAAGTTGAAGCCATCGCCCTAGCAACCAGCAATTACTAACACTTGCCAGTCATCTTTCCATGTTTCATGGGCATTGGAGGCTTATCTATATACATGGGATTTTGAATTCCGATGCTTGGATTTGAGTTGATATTTATCCATAGCTTTGATGACAAGACGAGATATCGGCGCGTGATTGCGGACCTGAAACTAACCCTCTATCATACGCCCGCTCTAAATGCCCCTCCTTCACAAAATACCAAAGGAGTTTTTCCGTGAACCAACAGGTACTGCAGTGACGGAGCGTATATCATGGGGTTCAGCTCACCAACTTCAATTCAAAAGTGAGGGCCCAAACCCTTGTTCCTCGACCCAATCTCTCCAATCCCTCCATTCTTGATAGCCTAATTGCTCCTTCTTCCCTTGATACCGAATCACCTGCAAGCCATCGACCTTTGTCCAGTCGTCCTTGCGGCCTGTCCATCCAGCTTTCCGCATGAGACTCACCATCGTCTCCTCCTTTGTCCATCCCTGTTCCTTAGCAACATCTGGGAGGTACGTAGCACCGTAGCGACGCCCGTGATAATTGAACGATATGCGAAGGCCATGCTTGCCAATGTCCCACGACATAGGATCGGATACGGACTCAAAGTTGGTGAGTAGTGTGACGCCGCATTCAAGGGCAGGCAGTTCGCGAAGGGTGATCGGGAGGAACCGGGTATCCTCAAAAGCACTGTCATGTGTATTTGGTTAGCGGAAGCTCTCAACAGGAGTTGAGCCTGACTATAAATGTAGTTCACTTACGATGTCAGCGCGTAGCTAGCGAGCCCTTTGCCTAGGTCCTGTTCCTCAAATGTTCCTATGCATCCTCGCAATGACTTGTTCCCACTTCTGCTGACCGCATTCCACGTAACGAATAAGGGAAAGCTTTCAATAGAAGACACGGTGTGGTTAGCGTGTCTATTTGATCGCCTCCCAAAGGAGAATATCGAGGTTCTTGAGGAGTTTTTGGAGCTCGCAGAGGAAGTTTCGGTGCGCGATGAAGTAGTAGATCGTGATGACGGTGTAGACGGAGCAGAGCTTGGACTCGGAGCAAGGAGACGGCTTATTGCTGCTGGTCTTGGAGGTCCCAATTCTACTGATCGATCTTCCATTTCCAAATCGCCATCCTCATCTTGCATTTGCAGGCTAGCTTCCTCACTGTCTATTCGACTATCCTCATCATTTTCAGGCACGGAATTGTATTTGTCCCATAGTGCCTCGACATTCGATAAGCCTAGCGGTTGTCGGCGTTCGAGACTGGCTGACAAACTTTCAAAACAGTACGCGCAGTGTGCAAAGGTTGCCATGGTTGTCTCAGCTAGTGAATGGTCGTGAACTTGAAACCCGCGCTGATGTCGACCCGCCCAAACCTATGTCCGGAATAGGTACAAGTTGACTCTTCGATAGCTGCTATTTCTTACGTAGGTCTAGTCACTTCTTAGGCCCAGACACTGGACGGACTTAAAGCAATGAACCTTCACCATACAAGGCTCGAAGCAGAAGCCGCGGTTGAGGCAAGGGAGGCCACTTGGAGTGATCCACGTATGCCGAGGAATAGGACAGAGTGGTTATATCTGACGCTGGAATAATTGTATTCAAAGCTGGCAGGGCAAAGCCAAACGAATATGGCGGGGCGGAGGACTTAGTTGGCGCCGTAATGACGCTTTGAGGTCGTGTCATGATGGTGTTGTTCAAATTGTGCAAGTTTGTACTCTTGTACCCAAGTACTCAGGTACTAATCTGAGGTTCTAGCCCAACAAGGTAACACCAGCCGGAACTGTGACCGACGCTTCTGGATCAGCGTCAGCCTGGCACTCCTAGTGAGCCGAATCCGCCTGTGCAAGTCACCACATATCTTGATGAAAGGGAATGTCAGAATTAATGGGCCAATATGTACTGAGCATTTAGCTAATTAATGGCTCGCCAATATTTTTGCCCCTGGTGATTCGAATCCTCCAACCTGAGTAAGAAGTGTTGAACAGTTAGCTTTTAAATCCAACCAGGGATTGGATCGATTAGAAATACAAAGAAGACCACGGATTAATCCATGGAAAACAAGATTTGGCCCAAAGTGTAAGGCAATCTTCGCACGGTGTCACCTACAGCCCGACGCTCGGACACGCATATCTTCAACATAGCTGCCTGTGCCGTTTGGAGGAGTCAACTATAGTGGTCTATTCTACTGGGTATTTGTCTGATTCACCCAGTTTCCGGTGTCTCAGTACCAGTGCTGCGTTGCCAGACGACCGTCCACCCGTCACCAAGCTCAGTGCCAAATGGGCTTTTGGTAATTCTTCGATTCAGATCCAGTGAACTCCGAATTTGGGTCTCTTGAAACTCGTGGACAGCAACAAGTGGGGGAGAGCCGCAAGTAATAATGCCATCAGAAGCAAGTACTATGAGGGTTGAAGACTCGATAATTGCGGTCCTATTTCCAGGAGCCTGTTGTGAGCACTCCGAACAATTTGCTGCAACTCCACTGAAGACTGCAACTATGTATCAGGCAGGAGAATGGGTGAATTACATGGGTGCATTTTCGACAGCGGCAGAATACACCAGGGACAAGATCTCTCATACTCTCCATGGTATACCTAGAGGCTTGCGAATATCATGGATGACCAATGCTCCTACCTCTACAGGTTTGGGGCTCACTCAACGGAAATCTCGAAAACGAATACTTCCGACAAGGATTACAAAGAATCGAATGGAGAGAGGAATGAAGGAATGATTGAACTGCCAGAGCTACTTGTAGATTAGACAATCCAGTTTATACTACGTATAGCCCGGGAGGCACCTAGCCAAAAAGATTGCAAGTCTATAGAAATCTACAACCCCCTATCCATACCGTACGCTTGGCGTAGACTATCCTTTTTTCCAAAGTTCGCGTACTGTAATATCTAAGTTAAGTAAATCGCCATATCGGCCGATTTCCATCTTATTTTCAATCTTTTTCAGAATAGACGCGTAAAGCCGCAGCTCTCGTCGACTCTCTTCAGTCCTCCGCACAACATTGTAAAAAGGAGAACTGGGGTCAATCCGCGATATGGCTTGTTCAAATTCCCTCTCAATGGTAGCAGAAGCCCTCCTTTGGCGGTAATACCCAAATACCCAATTGGGTAGATTCCTGCAGCCTCCAGGACCCCAGAATCCTTCCAATTGCCTCAACAGATTTAGAACATCGAGTTTCTGATCCATCATCTGCGCCGCACTGAGCACCCGGCTCAGCTGCTCGATGTCCGCATAATGTGCCCATTCGGTCAAGAAGGCGACCACTTCGATCCAGGCCTTGATCTCGCGCTCATCGAGACTGCCATCGTGCTGTCGAAATTCGATCGTGAGCTTGGGCTCGTCGGAGCCTAGGTCGTACTCATCCAACGAGCTTATGGTATCCGGCCGCATTTGTACCGGGGAACTGCAGGTAGCTGATGGGGGAAACCCGTGTCGTTCAAGCAAGTTATCTATGCTGTATGCAGCGCAGTGGTTCCGGGCACCTGTGACATTGCCGAGCTCTGTGAGTGTCCGGGCGCTCTGGATGAGAACAATCCAAGCCGTTGGCGAGATACTCCGTTTGAGACGGTCCAGCTCCTCGTTGAGTAGCAGAGGTTGTCTTTCTGTTGCAATGGGGTCCTCGTCGCGAGGGAACTCCTCAAGGTCGACATCGACATTTTCTTGTGTGCCTACCTGCTTGCTGGGAGCGCGCTCCACTCCATCTTCACCTAGACCAGGGCAAGCTGTGTAGGCAGAGTCCACCGCGCAAGAGTCCATTATACCTGCTCCATCTTCTCCGTCCCAGCGGTTTAGTTCCTGAGTAGATTCGTCAGGGCAGGATTCCAAGTTCGGGTCAGCATTACTAGCCTCCCAGCTGCCACAAGTCCCCCAGCTACTTGCAGTATAATCAGAACAGTTGTCAATGTCCTTCTTGTCTTCGTCCGGCCAGTAATGCTTGTTCTCATTATTAGCTTTTGTATCAGTGTATCGTTGCTCATAGTCGTCACTGAAAGCTAAACACGCAGCCTGCGTCAGAAATCCATCAGAAGGCGGCATGCAGTAAGCCGTGCTCGGCTCTCCCCCACCGTACTCTTCCCACATGCCGTCATAGATTCTATGGACAGAATGGAGAGTATCGAAGCAACGTTCATGGGCCGTGACTAGTTGCAGGAGATGTTGGACAGTCCCGAGAGGGAAGGAGTCCCTTCGATTGCCTATATGGACATGGAACCCACAAGTTGCGGGAACGAGGATACGGAACGTGGACCCGGGCTGGTTGAAGTGATGATGAAGTGTACGGAGGACACTCGCGATTTCTGCTCTCCAGTTTTGCTCAGTATGGAATTCGAAGACACGGGACTTAAGCTCGATAGGCCATGCTCTATGGATATCGTCTGGTAATAATGCTTGTTGATCCTGTGTAAAGGAAGCTGATGAATCTGAGGTGATAATCCATTTCGAATAGTTGTATTCATTTTCCCAGCAATTTCCCTCCTTGTCGTGTACGGGGAGAGGATTGGTAGATAAACTATAGGGAGAACCCTCATTAGTGACTCTGCAGTGTCGTAACGCATTGTAAACTGCGAGCTCACCCATCTCTGGGTAATAATCAGTCACCTCTTTAGCCTTGCCCAGCAAGACAAACTCAAGCTCGATGCCAAACGTCAAATTAAGAGGACTGGTCATCTTCGCACTTCCCTGAGAATATATCATTCAGAAGGTAACCTCAAGAGCTTTTCCGCTCTCAAGATAGAAGGAAAGGAGACTATCCTCCACCCGACTATCGAGCGTGTGAAGAGATATGCTCGAAGAACTGTTTGGTCAGCAAAATGGACACCGATACAGCTGTAACAAACTATTAAGGGGTTGATATAGACTCGAAATGATTTCTTCCATAGTCATGAACTATGCTTCTTCAGATCAATTCATTGAAGGGCACTGTTTATTGTTCGAGCGATTTTGTCAAAGCCGCGCTTGTTCAGCTTTGTTGTAGGTCGGGAACAAAGCGACGCCCATCTCAAAGTGGTCGAGGTTCAGCATGATGGACTTCGAAGTAAGAAAATGAAAACCGTATTTTGGAACAGCAGATATGAAATGGAACGCAACTACGGTCCTCATGCCTCCAATTTTTCCTTTGCAAGAGAACGGCAAATAGGCTTGGAGTAGGTAACCAAAGGAAAAAAGGACTGGACATATTGCTGATTTGATTTAGCATTGATATGAACTCAGTGTTCTTTCGAATTTGGAGCCCCCAGTCTGTGGAGATTCAGGAGCACTCGTTAAACACACCCCATCGTTTCCGAACCATTCGTGCAAGACATTTTTCTTCAGTGGTCTCAGACCAAAATTCATGTCAGTCCCGTCTAGATTTCTTCCAGTCTCCCTCCAGCGCCTAATCCGACCTACCTGTTTCTATGCCGGAACAGCTTCCTTTGCCTTCTCTGTATCCTTCGCTGTCGCTGACTCAACTTCCTGAGTTGCAGTCGACGTAGCACCTGCTTCCGTGCCCGTGGTCGTCATGGAATGCGTGGGTTGATCTTTGATGACATTCTTGTCTGATGCCTCCTCTGCAGCCCATTTCGGCTTCTTCGCCCACTCGGGATCTTGCCATGGTCCAGCGTCGCTAAGCATGCAACCTCCCTCGCAGTGACACGTGCCTCCAAAGTCCACAGGCAAGTTTTCTTTAGGTACTTGCGAGAGTAACTCACTCTGGTAAGTAGAGCCGAGGACATGGATTTTATTCACGGTGACTGGATCCAAAAAACCTTTGACAACACTGAAGACGCTTGAGAATCCCCAGGGCGCGTTGATGAGATAGAGTTTGCCGAGCCGTTCTGGATAGTAGTTCTGCGATATCGCAGAGGCCATCTTGACGTAGCCATAGACAGAGCTGACCCTTGATATTCCAACACCTTTGAGATCCATAATACTGCAACAAGTCTCAAGGAGCTGGCCAGCCTTACGGGAGCATGCCGGCAATCGGGGATCTGTAAGCTTCTCGTACTCCGTCACTAAGTTTTGAAGCATACGGTCTTGCGTCGTGATCTTGTACATCGCATTCAGATCGATCTTGCCCAATTGCTCAATGTAAACCGGTCGACCGTCCTAGTTCATATTAAGAATCAAGAGCAAAGCGTTGGGGCTGGAAGGATCGTACTTTGTCGGTCTTGTGGTAGTATTGTGGATAGTATTGGAGGACCTTCTCCTTCTCGGTGTAGACGAAGTTTCGGACCAGCTGGTCGACTCCTCCTCCAAACTCTTTTCTCCACTTCTCACAGTCGACAAACCTTGTATTGTATTATCAACGGCCATTCCCAACCCTTTGCGTGCAGGAGATGTACGTACATTTGCTTCGAAGCCTGAACGTTGAATTTCCGCGCTCTCAGGAATCGTAACTGACAGGCAACATCCATCAGCAGGACTCTTCCATCCCTTGGATGTATGTCATGGGATCTCTTACCATGGTCAGAGTATCAAGTCGGTCTTTGTAGCCCTCCTGCTCGAGCATTGTCCGCAGCTGATGCACTTGAGCATCTTGCTCTGGAGTGGTATGTCCAGGATGCCCGCTCTGTTTATTAGGACTGGTGGTGGGGAAATCGTAGTCGTCGTACTTGGGGTCGAGTTTCATTTCGGGGTTTGCGCCTGCCATGGCGCTTGGTGGAAAACGTTCAAACTGCCAACTGGGGTTCAGGTACTGGAAGTTGGGGTACGTAAAAGGTTCTTTAACGGAATCGTGGGCTCGATTTACGCTTCGGGATAGCTCGAAGGATCAAATTGAGATAGGTACAGATGGCCACCTAGGTATGAGAGAGGCGTAATCGGCGCCTTATGATCTAGTCCACGAATGTAGAGTATCTCGTAGGGGACGAATGTGGCTGGTCAGAGGCCCAAGGACATGGTGTGAAAATTGCCTGTTAAAGAGTACACGTGGGGTTCGCGGCTGCCGCTGCCCTGCTCCTGCACATACGCCAGCGCTGACGCAAAAATGCACAATGGCGTGAATGGCTCAGGGATCATTAGCAGCTGTGCGCTTGGCAGACTACATTGGCACATTAGGTAGATTGAGAACTCATTCTTGTGCAGCTTGGGTCAGCCACAAAAATCATAATTGTTATAGCACAGTGAAACACAAGTTTTGTCGAAGAGAAGGAGGATTCCTGCGTTTGCTGCAGTCATCATACACCTCATCACCTCCCGTTATCTGAACCCGTTAACTCAAGAGGTCAAAAGACAAAACAAACGCAGAGCAGACCATCTAAGAGGTCAGAACCCAGCAAACCACAACGGAATCGGGAAAAAAAAAAAGAAAGCCAGGCTCCCTCGTACCCTGAGAGCCGAGACGCGCAGACTGAATAGATCCTTGACTCCTATTATCCTTTACAATGCCTATGCCTCCCCTCACCCATTCTTCTTCCCTTTCACAAAGAATTCAGCCAGCAACGCCAGATGGTCACTGGGAAAATGGTGGTTGGGAAACCCAGGAACTCGCTGCAGGTATGCCTTGTCCACCTCCCCTAGAAGCGCCGTCACCTGCAACGCGGTTGGCGAATAGAAGATGTAGTCGATGGGTGCGACGTAGTTGGGGGTGTAGTTGGTAAAACTCAATTCTCCGATGCTTGAGTAGCTGGACTTGACGGTGAATGGATGTGTCATTCCATCCCTCGTGAAGCTACCGTAGCTCCGATTGGCAAAGTCGGGGTGCGAGCTGGGCAGCGCTCCTCGAGTGAATAGCTGATAGATTGGAGAGCCGGGCGTCGAATTGTAGTCGCCGCATAGGATAAGCGGAATCTGGTTACCAGAGGAGTACTCTACAGACGGAGCAGCGCGAATGATCGGTTCCTGTGCTTCCTCTTCGCCATCCTTATCGCCATTTGCGAAGCGATAGACCTCTTTGTCAGTGCACGCTGGCCACTTCGCATACTTCTCTGCCAATTTTGTGAGCTGTTCCATCAAAATGGCACCTTGGACGAGTTTGACGTCTACGTATGCGGGATCCCAGAAAAGGTGTGTATTGACAACGATCACTCTGATACCCGTAGCTCGCTCCTCTAGGAATGTGACCGTCCCTATGTGATCGCGAGGCATCACACGATTGAAAATGTCGTGTTCTCCCTTCATGTCAGGTCGATTGATTGCCAGGTTTGCATAGTCGATAAGTTGCTTGTCTAACAACACGTATCTAAAAAGAATATCTAAGTTAGCCCGTGAAGTTGGATGCGATGGAGAGACGCATCAACTCACCGGCTGCTCTTGTAGAACGTAGCACACCCGTCTACAAGTCTGGCCTCTTTTTCATTCATGGTCCGCGACCTCGACCTAGGCCAATACAGACCTTTGTAATCCAGATGAGCAAGGGCAGGCCTAAAGTCCTCGTTGTAGGCCTCCGCATTGCACTCCTGTAGACATATAATGTCTGCCTTTCGTGCACGTAGCTCATCTAGGATTGTCTCTTTACGATGTTCCCATGTAAGGGCCTGTTGTGCCGTGTAACCGTAGTGACTGGAATTGGCAAATGTGTCGCAAAGAATGTTGTAGCTTAGTACACTGAACTTGTACTG
Organism: Viridothelium virens; assembly: GCA_010094025.1. Classification (NCBI taxonomy): domain Eukaryota; kingdom Fungi; phylum Ascomycota; class Dothideomycetes; order Trypetheliales; family Trypetheliaceae; genus Viridothelium; species Viridothelium virens. The sequence continues at coordinate 61,795 of ML991804.1, forward strand.
ATCGTCGCCAGTTTCTGGGGTCTCATCGACGACAATCCAGTCGCGCTCTGCGGGTGGATCGGGTCCTAAGCATCAAGTTAGCTGCTTACCGTGTTTGAAGATGGGGAGATAAGAGATATATACCCGGACAATGCTCACGGAGATAGCCGATCAATTCTGCCGTCCCTCGCTCAACGATTAATGATTTCAGTCCTTCATCCAAAGGACACCCCTCAATTCCCAGTATCTCCAGTGAGTACAGCAAGCCCATTTCGTAAGGGAGAGTCGAAATCGGATTATCGAAGAGAAGCAACTCCCTGAGGTTGCTTAACATTCCTATCTCCGGGGGGATTTCCGTGATCTGGTTGCAGGACAAGTCGAGGTAAGTCAAGTTTCGTAGCTGACCTATTCGTGGTGGAATTTGCGATATCTTGTTGAAATTGAAATACACCTTATCCAAGAAGGTGTACTCGAAGATGGCGGGAGATATAGCTTTCAAGCCTTGCGCACCAAAGTCTATAGATAACCATTCTTGCCGGATAACTTCTCGGGCTGTTGGCCTCTGTGCCTCGTCTTTCTCAGCTTCTTTCTTAGACCCATTTGTCACGGTTGCTAGCACTGCGTGTTTGGCATGTGCAGTGTTACGCGCGTGATGATGAGGGGTTCGGGCTTCCAAAGCGGCTTGATAAGCTTGCAGTTGCCACTTCCAGTGCTCGTTGGGTGCATTTGCCAGAGCGCTATGCGCATTATGAGGTGTACCGTTCTGTCCGTGATTATGCTGATATTGGGGTGTGAGGCCGCCGGATAGAGAGTGCTGGTGGTTTTGGAAGTTCGCAGCGTGAACATTATGAGGGCCGTGATCAGGTTGTGGATGATGAGATTGGTGATTTTGATGTTGTTGGTTATGTTGCTGAAATTGTTTTCCTAAGCCCATATGAACGTTGTATCGTGGATGATTGGGTCCGCCATTCATTAAGAAGTTGTGCCCTCCTTGGTGGCCTTGGTTGAACATCCTGACCAGATATGAGGCCGGCGCAGGCCGGCCACGAACAGCAGGTCTTCAAATTGTTCCCTCCCTGGATCAATGTCCAACAGATTGCCTCTTCGAGTTTGAATATGCTTTTGAGGTTTCCACGCGCAATAGATATCTGTTTCGAGCTGAGCCGTCGTGAAACGCCTGCACATATTGAGAAAGCTCAGTTCATCCTCAATGGACATGTGAAGTGTGTAACAGGAGCGGTGTTGTTGTTGTGGCCCAGCGCGGTTTACTGGATGGAGGGAGAAAGGGTTGAAGAGCGAGTGCCGCAGAGTCTATGATTGTCGCACAGCTTTTGTTGCCCACGAGACAATTCGGTAGGACACAGACTGGAAGTTTGAAGGGAAGAGAAGGACACTCCGAAGTATTTCGGTGACTGGCCAGGAGTGAGAACCGTCGAATTATCGAAGACGTCGGCTTCGTGGTACGTAGAGACGAGGAGGTGTGGGCTGGCGTTTGCGATGATCACGTGCTCAGAGACAGCTCCCCGGTCTAACCCAACTGAGCGTACATTGTTGGGGACTGGCGACTAGTTCTTCATACGGAAGGATTTCCTATTACTCGCATTCTGTGGCGGATGATGTACTAGAAAAAGAATGAAGGCATAATATCTAAGGTGTTCAAGCAAGAGGCGCAAGTAAACAATAACTACGAGGGTGATCATTAAGGTTCTTGAGCTCGGACCTCCTTCACACCATCTTCGGGGACAATCGCCTGCTAGGACAGCTTGCCTTGCCATCATATTATGAACCATACTCCCCAAGAATCGAAAGAATCCAAATACAGTACGTGCCATATTATCTATCAGAATGTCGAATCCAAGGCCCGAGACTTAGTGCATCTCATGACCACAGTAAGTACGCAAGAAACCTGGGAACAAAGGTCCGTTACCGGTTCCATATACCTTTAAACCTAGACCTCGGATGGAGCATCCAGTCAAACCTTCAACGCTCACCCGCCCGCCTCGAGTGGAGCATCATTCTGGAGTAACACTTGAAGGGAAAATTGCATCAAGTGTGCTACCCATGGCTGTAGTCATTTGATTAAGTAATCTCTTGGACAAGTCTTGGTCGTCTCACCAGTCTCACCAGCCTGTAACAGGGGTTAAGACAAGGAAAATCTTGCAGGCTAAGACTCCTACGTTCCTCCTTGGCCAGATCGCAGCAATGCCAATAGAGGCGGAGGCATGAACACCAAAGGCACCACAATAGCTTCGAGTTCGGATTCTAGCACCATCTCCTACGCCAGGTCACTTGACGCTGCACCGTCGTTCGTCGTGCGCAACGCCCGCCAGTATCTTCGCGATTCACCCTATCCGCTACCTTGCGATTTGTCCGAGTGGCAGCGTCAAAACCTTTCGACTCGCATTCGCGCTACAGTGCTCGGAAGACCTGTTTGCTCGCCCTGGCCGTCGGCTTCGCCACCAAAGAAAGTTCTGGAGTTAGGTTGCGGTACTGGATATTGGAGCTCGTTATGTCATGACTATTTCTTATCCCAGGGCGTCTCCGATGTCTGGTTCACTGGACTGGATGTCATTCGAGTTGCGCCGGAGCTGGATAAACTTGGATTGAATTGGCGCTTCATCCAGCACGACCTTCGGAGTGTGCCACTACCATTTGAAGATGACGAATTCGATTTTGTAATGATGAAGGATATTAGTCTAGTCCTATTTCAGGGTGGACAATCCCAACGCCTCCTGGACGAGTGCGAGAGGATACTGAAGCATGGCGGCTTTCTGGAGATCTGGGAGACGGATTACACGGTCAGAAGTCTTCTGCCACATCCACCATCATCCAAAATTGCAGACGAAAGAGACAGCGCTAAGTCGAATGGGGCTTTTCTGATGGGCCCTGGAACGCCATTTGCTAAGGCTCAGAACCCCTATCTTCAGGACTACAATGCCTGGATACACGAAGCGCTCGATCGGCGGAAGCTCTTGTCTGCACCATGCGCAATTCTTGCTCAGGTTCTATTGCAGGAATCAGAGACACTCTCCGACTTTGGGTATCGACGAGTGGCTATTCCACTGGCTGAGATGCGCTGGGAGCATGATGTGACTGAAGACGAGACCTCCAACGAAGGTGATAGTGCCTCGGAGACATCCCTATACGGAAGACGGGCACTTGATCCTGATCAAATCGCCCTTAGATCTTCCTGTTTATTGACCGTGGTACAGATGATCGAAGCACTGGAGCCCTTGCTCAGAGACGTCAGTGGGAAGTCTGAGGACGAGTGGCAACGTTGGTGGGCTGGTATGATGTCTAGTCTGTCGGAGCAGAATGGTGCTGCGACTGGCGAATGTCTTGAGGCGGGAGCTTGGTGGGCGCGGAAGGTGTAGACCTCGGGACTGATAGACTAGAAATCTACGTCATGTCTGTCCATATCGTTGCTTTAACGTTCGATATCGTTTCAAGTAGTATCTAGTGCTGTTAGTATGATACCCTGCTTGAATTGATCAAGCTACCCACAATGCTTCGATTTCTGGAAGAATCGCATTCTATAAGCTTCAATTTCGGCTGACCGTTGCAAGACATACCCTTCTTAACGTATTGCGCTCTGCCAATAGCCTCCTTGATCTTGTCTTCATGTCTAAGGCCAGCTTGACTGGCAAAGGCTTTGTGCAATCGCGGACGGAAGTAATCATATCCCAATGGATATTCACGCCCGAGGTACAAGAGTTCTGGGTTCAGAGAGCTTCAGCATAAGCTAACAGTATCTGCGAGTCCAGGTAGAGCTCGGACAACCTTTGTAGATTCGAATCACGTCATGACGTAACGTTGAGGATGCAGCAGTCATTTTGCAGTTGTGTTGGTGCTGGATAAGACTGGATGTAATTTAGGCCATCTCAGGGAAAATCAATCCTTACAAGACGGGTTTCTGCGTCGGATCAGTAACGGTGTGGGGTGCAGGACTCCGTATCTTAGTGACGTGACGTCGATCGGCTCCGTTATCGTAGTTTTGTAGATTTCCCGAGGGTTCCCCGATGATAAATTAGTCCATTTTCGATCTTTCATTCTGGAGAGGCCCAATTGATACTATGAAACATCGAGCATGGAATCTAAGACCCACGATCGGACCATCGCGACATAGCTTGTTCTCCAAACACTTTACGACAAAGTCGTCTTGTGAATCGACAAATCCACGCTGGCTCCCCGACCTACACACCCGGATAGGACGATGCATACAGTTCGGGCTCGGGAATCGACAAGTCCAGCAAGCTGGCAAAATTCTGGGGGAATTGAATCATAATTGGAGAGAGTTCATAGCTGGTAGTCAAGGATTCCTCACAGATAAGAACCACAGAGGGCTTTACAGGCAAGAGGTCGTCTGGGGTGAGATGGTAAGCCCGGTCACACATCTACGATCGAAGAATTACAAATGTGATTTCTTGCGCTAATATCTCTGTCGCACTCTGTAGGATAGCATGGTAAGAAGCCCCGGTCGTCCCCCGACATTGTCTTCCGATTGGCTAAGAATTTACTGAAGGGTATGCCTCACAAACCTTCACAGAATCCAACATCGTAAGCTTGGAGAACTGAAATATCACTCTAGGGCACGTGAACAACGTTACCTACAATCGTTTCGCAGAATCTGCGCGCATCAACTGGGCCCAGAAATACGCAACTCGAATCGACCCAGCCCATCGAAAGGAGTGGAGTGAGCTGTGGACTCCGCAAGGAGATGGGTTGATATTGCGGAGTATTAGGACCGACTTCAAATTCGTATGCACCACTGAAGGGTCCCATTCTTGTTGCTCAAGCTATGGCAAGATCTACTAACACAGCCTGTTGGCAGCCAATGAAATGGCCCGACCGTGTCAGTGTCTATCACAAACTGCGCGAGCTTCCATCGGAGTCGACAGACTCGTTCATCTTGGACGTCATCATCCTGTCGGAGCTTCATCGGCGAGTAGCAGCGAGGTGCACGGAAGACATAGTTGTGTACGACTATCGGAATGCGAAAAAGGTACCGCTGCGACCATTCATGGTAGAAAGCTTTCAAGACACATTCAGGCTGCAAGAGCAGGCGAAGCACGAATATAGCGCCGCGATGGCGAGGTTGATGGACCAGGTTAGGGAGCTTGAGAAAGACAGTTGGGATAGAGCGGATGCGAAGGAGGATTTTGGCAGCAGCGGTCAGGCGGCTTGAGCATGGTTTCGGTGGAGTCATTGGTTCGATGAAGTAACTCTTACCGTAGTGATTGGAGCAGCGAGGAGAAGCTAGGACCTAGCACTAACCGTCAATGAAAGCCGAAAACGTTGAATGACGGCGATAAGGTGCGATATTTGCATGGTTGTGCGCAAGTAATGGCCAGGGCTTCCTAGGCTTCGAATACTTTGGTGCTATGATCGGGTTCTCAGTGGGGTTTATTCGTCAAACCAACCACTGAGAAAAGCTGTCGCCGGTAGAGTCACGCGCAACGAACAAGCTTAAATGCCCGTGAAATATTTTGCGCCAGCAAACCATTGATGCGCTTGCCAGGATCCTCCCGTCGCAATCACCCGGCGCCAGCGCTGGCAAGATAAGCCTAGTTAATAGTTGGCTCTGATGACGGGACCTGGTGGGAGGCCCGGGAGGGAAACAAGTGCTGGTGCAGGCAAACCTTCTGAGATGGAATGATTTAGCACGAGATAGCGCCGGTCATGGATGCAGCTGCAGAGGCGCTCTCCGACGCCTCCCGCTCGCCGCCGGTCGTGCATTGCAGCGAGCTCACTAAACGGGTGAGAAGAGTAATAGCGAGGAGGATTGGCCTCTGCTGGATCTGGAAAGCTGGAGGAGCGTCTGGCTACTGGCGCTCCGAGGTGGGCATTTGGTGGCGCCGATCTTCCAGCTGGCCGAGGTCGGCCGTGCGAGAGGGTCGGAAACGTGTGACTAGACGGTGTAGCAGTGGGCACTGGGTAACTAATCTAATGTACGGAGTAATGGGACGCATGGAGTAGGCTGGCACTTGACCAGGTACGCCAGGCTCGGGGAAACTAAGGTGATGAGGTCCCCAGACGCTGAACAGTCTTTTCGCCGTGGCCGTGCTGACTGGGCATAGTGGCATAGTGGGATAAAAATGATGTGGACAAAATGGATATGAGGCTTAATCAGCGCACAGATCTGCTTGGCTGAGCTGCCTCCTTTGACACTTCCGACTACCAAGTTCACCACACTACCGTCCCGAAGAAATCTTCGGATTTCCCGTCATTCCTCACAGACATCTTGACACCGTTCCTCCGCTTGGCTCGTCCCGTCTCTGGCGAGTCTGCGAGAGGGAGCGGTCTACTTTGTGCTTTAGCCAACGTTCATGCCCAAGACTCGAGGCAAAGGCACCCAGAACAGGCATGAGAACGGACTTGCAGCTCCTGGCAAGCGGATTGGAAAGCAAAAGTCAAACGGAAACTTGCGCCATCAACCGAATGGCGACTCCTCTCCCACCTCGTCTCCGCCGCCTTCCTCTCCAGCTGTGACAGAACCGCCAACATTGCCGCAGACCAGCGACGCTTCCGATGGGACTGCGTCGGCAGGCACCATGGACTCCGCGACGAAGGCTCCGGATGTCGATGGACCCTCGAGCCTGCCCGACTTCTCAATCCTCTCGGGAGCGGACGCTCAAGCTTTCGAGACAGGCTTGCTGGGGGACGCTGTCCACGGCCATGGCCGGATGGATGAGTCAGGTGGAAAGATTCTGATGGCGAGCATGGGTGACTCTTTGATGCTAGCTGCGACCATACTCAAATCCTGTCCGCTCCGAGATGTGATTGCTATCCTAATCATCCTCTTACAACTTCCGCCGACATTTCTCACCATTGTCAATGCTCTCTATACTCTACTTACATTCGTTCCTCCGACTCCGGGCGTTCTTCCCACTCTCCATGAGATCTTTCTTGGAGGCACTGGGGCCCCTTCTCTCGGTGTTATCATACTTATGGATGCTCTCATCTTCATGCTTTGGCTCGTGCTCTTCGAGTGGCTGCAGGATTACATCTTGGATCTATCTTCAGCTGTAATCGCAGTATCTTTAGGCGGGGCAGCTGCTGGAAAGAATGGCACAACGAACGCGTTCCTGGTCTGTGCTGCCATAGTCCTGACCTCTCATTTGAACCGACAGAAACAAGTCCGCTATTATGGCCACCACCTCATTTGGACAACGTTGTCAAAAGTTAGTTCAGGGCGAATAAAAAGTCCGTTACAAGCGAATGCCGGTCAAGATATGGTGTGGTCACCGCGTAGTTGGATGAATAAGGGCTTTGCGATACACATCTTCAGTCAAGGAGTTTTGAGATGGATTCGACGGTCTTTATCATCTCTTGCATCACGAGACTCGTCTGCTAAACTCCCACCCAACAGCTTTAGAGATCCCGAAGCTGGCCTTTCTCCACGATCCCCGAGAAGCAACTCAATCGGCGCCGATTCGAATCCGGAAACCTCCAGCAGTGCTAGTTCCGACGGTCGACCTCCTGGACAGCCTCCAGCATCTGCAACCGCGAAAGAGAAAGATTTACATTTGAAGAAGAAAAGAAAGCATGCAAATGTCGTTCGACGATTACAACCTTTTTGGGCCGCGTTGGCGAGCACAAAAGTCACTGTTATGAAGGAAATGGAGCAAGCACAACCATCACCAGATGCGATAGAAGCAGACGCTACAGACGTCAATCACCTCGGTAATGCAAATTCCAGGGAACCTTGCCGGATATGGATTTCGGAACTCTTACCAACCGAAATACGGTTCCAAGGCTCGGCAGTCAGAAGGACATCTCAACATAGCTCTAATACTTCACAACTCAGCGAAGATGGCAATACGAATACAGACATAATAAAGCCGTTCTATGTGAGACTCAATGGGGCGGATTGGACCTCAACTCGGATCTATCCGATTCACGCTTCAGCCGATTCCTCCAGCGAGACCGCCGATTCCTGGGCTGGCGAAATTTTTGGATTGACGCCGCTTTCAAGTTATTACTGTGAATTTATTCGCTGCTCGGACAATTTCGTAATCTCTGCGACCAGAATTACATCCCCACCAGCGCCCACAGCAGAGCAAGGTATGCATTTCTCGAACCGGTTTGTAAGACCCTCTAATGCTTCAAGCAGCGTCAGCACCATCGTCAGCCCAGCAGTCGTTTCGTCCATCTTCGCCGACAACAACCCTCAACAATTCCATTGTAGCTACTGATTCAACCCTTCTTGAACTCCGCAACAAGCTGAAGAAAATCCGCAAAGAGCACAAATCTTCCCTCACTTCGCTTCGCAAAGAACTAGACAGCCTCAATACGCGCTCGGAATCCGCGGGCAATAACGATGACCGCCAGCGCCAGCGAATTATACAGATGAAACACAAAATTCAGCATGCTGCAGATGCTTCTGCCGAAATGGCAGAGCAAGTCGATTCTCTCGCTGCAGTTCCGGAGGACGAGTTACGAAATTACGATGCGAAGAAAAGCCAATGGGGGGAGAGCCAAGCAAAACACAGGAGTGTTCGAGAAAGTCTTACCGAAGCTAACCGAAAAGCCGGCCAAGAGCAATCTCGACTTACCAACGACATCCTTTCTGTGACTCAAAAGCGAGACCGGCTGAAGGCCCGACTGGAGAAATTGAGCGAGCAGTGCGAGCGTCTCAACGCCGCCAGTAGCGACGGACAAAGCGCGCAAGCTCAGAAGAGCTCGGTTCGGACCCGCACAAACTTCGGGCGGGACCTAAAAGAAGGCCAGATAATATCTCAGATCGACATCCTGGACCGTGAGCGCGATCAAATCCTTCAGAGGCATACCGCTGTGCAGCAAAAGGTTCACTTGCTCCAGTCAATCTTCAGTGATCCTCGTACCTCGACGCCCACCACACCTGAAGGTGTCATCCCGAACAGTCGTAGCTTTGTCCCTGCCCATACCCCGACCTTTCCGATTGGAACCTCCCCAGCGATGATGAACAGCACTCCCGGTGCTGTCTACCGCGAGGGCCGCGAGGCACGGGGCAGGTCGAGCTCGATGCTCAGCGACATCAGCGGGCTGACGGATCATCAGGATGCAGAGGGGTATGAGGAGAATACAGTTGGCGCTTCTGGTATCGATGCTATTAGTCCTAGGTCACAACCGGGTTCTGTTGCGAGTGGGTATGCAAAGGCGCTGAGTCCTCCTGGGATTGCACCTCCGTAATTGTCACCAATAACGTAGCTGGGTAGTCAGGCTTCAATCACATTCATTGCTTTCTGATGATATAAACATTCCTCATGCATTTCATGTTGATCTCCACATCCGTTATGACTCGTGTACCGCGTATCGTTGATATATCGTCCATGCGCAAGTCAACCCATTTCTTCGACGTTGAAGAGCGTAAGGCTGGTGAGTATCAGGTGTATAACACCCGAAGTTTCCCGTACTGCCAATTCACCACCTCCTATCTTTTACAGGTACACACACAGCAGGCCCCTGTGTCTAGTGTCTGCGACATCTTCACTTGTAGAGATCTGAACGAGATCCATAAATTTCCTGAAGGCGACGCAATGACCAAAAACCATCCCACGATGAATCCACATCGGATGGGTCATTTAAACGCCTGAGCAAGCAACATGTCAACCAGTGGGTTGTACACATTATGCTCACCGTAGACATCTATCATGGCAACTCTTCGCGCTTTGGGCAGCGCATTGGGTAGGGGTCCAATACTCCCACTTCTAACTCCCGCTCAATTCACTAAGGAACCCGGATAAAAGTGCTTGATGCACGCAACATGTTAGCGCAGAATCCCTCGTATCGTCTTGGGACTCAGACGATGCCGATGTCACGTTTTCTACCAACATTGGCTGATGCTAGATCATGAACCTTTCGGATCAGAATCGGTATTCTACAGCTTTTTGTGGACCGGGGGAGATACAGCGTACACAAATGAGAGGTGAAGATAAATCAAAGATGATAGGCGGTTTGAGATCCACGCGACCTCTTCAAGATTGATCCGCTTGTCGATAAATCTGGGGTTTCTAGACTACAGTCCTTTTAAGAGTCAGTGGTGATCAGACAAAGATCTCCTTTATTGTGCATAGAGATCTGCCCCTCTATGATGATTGTATCCAGAAAGGGAACAAAACATGAGCACGTATAGAGAGGTCTAGAGAAATTCCTCCAATCACCTTCGTTTCTTCAGGCGCCATCTATGACGGTTTTGCCGGAATGTTCACCCTTGTGCTGATTAGGCTATATTGCAGAAAGCTTAGCGTAGCGACACTTCAGAGTTGACTGAAGATATATTTGAAGGAATGATTGCAGGAAAATGGCACCAAGGAATTGGGAGTCTCAGTTTGCTCTATCATTTCGCGATCAGGTAACGATGCTGTCGCTCGTTACACTTGCCCTTGCGGTCTGCGCGGCAACTATTAGCGCGGCCCCGCTTCGGGATTCCCTAGACAAAGATGATGTTTCGGTTCCATCCGCCGCGGATGCTCTGCCTACTGGTTTCACATGGAGCTCGAGTGCTGCTTTAGTTGGCCCTAAGAATGACAGTGAAGAGCTCGCTGCAATCAAAGATCCGTCGATTGTCGAGATCAATGGCACTTACCATGTGTTCGCTAGCACAGCCAAAGAATCAGGCTACGGTCTTGTTTATTTCAACTTCACCGACTTCAGCCAAGCGAATAATGCCAAATTCAACTACCTTGATCAGACTGCGATAGGATCGGGATATCGCGCTGCTCCGGAAATTTTCTACTTCGAACCGCAGAGCATCTGGTATCTTATCTTCCAAAATGGCAATGCCGCCTACTCCACCAACCAGAACATCGGCGACCCTGCTGGTTGGAGCGCTCCCACGAACTTCTATAACGGCACCCCTAGTATTATTACCCAGAATATCGGCAGCGGCTATTGGGTCGATATGTGGGTGATCTGCGACTCTTCCAGTTGCTATCTCTTCTCGTCCGATGACAACGGCCATCTCTACCGCTCGCAGACTCCGCTTAGTAGCTTCCCTAACGGGATGACCGACCCTGTCATTGCCCTTGCAGACTCTCAATATGCCCTGTACGAGGCATCGAATGTCTATAACGTTGGAAATGGCCAGTATCTCCTCATCGTCGAGGCTATCGGCAGTGATGGGAACCGCTATTTCCGCAGCTGGACCTCGAACAGTCCCTCTGGTACGTGGACTGGTCTTGCGGACACCGAGGCCAATCCTTTCGCGCGTTCCAACAATGTCGCTTTCAATGGAACTGCGTGGACCAAGAGCATCAGCCATGGAGAAGTCGTGCGAACAAGTACCGATCAGACGCTGACCATCAGCCCGTGCAATCTCCGCTATTTCTACCAGGGCTTGAGTCCGAACGCAACTGGTGATTACAATGCGTTGCCTTGGAGACTCGGCCTCCTAACTCAGACAAACTCGAATTGCTGAGGACATGTTGTTCAAGAAACTCCCTATGAGGAAAAGCAAAACTGTACATACCATTGATATCAACACCCCAGAGAGATAAAAAAGAACAAATGATGCAACGCACGATAAAAGGTCTTATATTCTCACGTTCTCTATTTGTAATGTTCTGACGCTTGTAGTCATTGCGTGCTCTCTCTTACTGTACCAATATTGAGCACCGAGTGGCGTGGTAGAACGCCGCAGCGGTGGATGGAATATCCCGTATTCTGCTGCTACTGAACAGATGAAGAAGGCCGATAGGGCTGTCAAAGCCTGTCTTTGTCTCAAACTTCAGACTTTCCGCTATAAGTTTCAAAGCCCTGCGTTGGTAAAATCTATGCGTTTGAAAGATCGATCTCGATTTCCATAGCGGAACTTCTGTACGCAAGAGTTTCAGTAGGACTGTTTAGACGCGGGCAAAGTGTGACTCCCGCGGGAAGTGCGGCTGATCATGTGTATCCTTCCCGGCGAGATTCGTATGCCTTAAGCCATCTGGATTTGTCGTATAGCCGTAGGCGTCGTACTTTCGCAAAGACCTCGTTATTAAACATGCGAATCTGCTATTTTAACTTACTTACCTCTCTGGATTGAACTTTCCACCTCGCAATGGAGTTGTCCTTTGCTATCAGTCAATCAATACAATCAAAAAAACGCCTTTGTATCGGAGAGCACAACCGCAGCAAGTTGCTAGGGTGGCTCGTAAGGTCTCTGCAACCCTCAACTATGGTGCTCGACATGCGCCGTACCGGAGGAACAGAGACGAGCAGAGCTTTAACAGGAGCCTACTTAGTGGCGGAAACAAGCTCAGCTTCAAAGGGTGGAGCATTGCATCTATGGCGATAATCCTCAATGGCTTATTCCAGCACGATGCCGACAAGGTCGTAAGACAATTTACTCTGGTCGGGAACGTTCTCATCGAGAACAGACTTCACACCGCTGCCGGTAGCTTCGGAATTCAGAAAGCATAAGAGCAAACTGAATGCGTACATCCTAGAAAGATCAAATGCGGCCAGATCATTAACAGCTTCGCAGGACCATTTTCTAGAACAAATGTTGTTTCAGCTCACACATCCAGAGTCTTACGCAAGTACGGAGCTTGAAAGTTTGAGCTGTTCAGCGACTAAAGCGTCCCGTGGCGCCCAGTATGCCGCAAGCGTAAGGCCTTCAAACGACAGAAGGAAATACATGACGGAAGTTTTCGAGCTAGCATAGGAGACGGGAGGCTTTCTAGAAATGTAAAAGAACCTCGGGGACCCGTTGGTGGATGCTGACGGCGCGTCATCCCGTTTCAGAACCACGGCTCTGGGCCAGTTCCGCGCAAGCTTCCGCTGAAATGCACCTATTCGCTCACCAGCCTAGCATCGCGCAGAATCGAATCCCTACGCCGCATGAACGCACCAACGGACCGCAGGAGACAACTATCGCTTGGCGGCTTGGTGCAGAGCGTTCCTACGAAAAGAAAATTCCTAAAAGTTTTCGATTCGGCCCCGCACCTTTTCTGACGCTGGCTAGGCACTTCCTTTCTCGTCCCACTGATGATGTTTACCGTAGCGGAATTGCGATCCTAAAGACAGCATTACGGCTCTGATACTTTTGCGAGTGTCTTGAAGATTATCAACTTGAACATTTTCATATACAGTATACAAAAATGATAGAATATGATTGACACCAGTTCCTACGTTTTTCCACCGAAGAGGTAATAAGTGTTGTGGGTTCCCAAGGCTGAACCAGAGGAGACTCTTGATCAGCGCCCTCACCAGCACGGCCCCAAAAAAGGCAGGCCTGGAGCACCCTCGTCGGATCTGTTAAAATTGTGAGGTGGATATCTTGTGGTTGGATCCTTGGTTCTATGCAGCTATCTAGGTCTGAGGGTTTTATGAGGCTTCGCAGGTGCGCTACACCCAATTTGAGTGGATCCAGGTTGATCTTTTAACACGATCAGTGGTGTGTCTTCTCGGTTCAGTCGAGGCTGCAGAAACAAGTTTCGGCTGCCCAAGACTGCCTTCGCAATCTTCGCTCAATCTAGTAATATATTTCCACTCCAACAGCTCTTGAAAAGCAGAGAATAACTCTGATAGTCGGATATCGTGTCGTAGCAAAGAAGGACCTTGAGGTTCGTTCCCTTTGGTGCAAGAGCTATCATAAGTTCTCAATTCTTAACTTATTGGAGGGTTTCTACCATAATTATTAGCACAAAAGAGGTAGTAGCGGTAAGGCAGGTATTGAGGTAGCTAGGCTTCGCTTCTGCACTCCTGCTGCTGCACTCCTGCTGCTGCACCCCTGCTGCTGCAGGCCGTTGCGTCAAACCAGGTGAAACTTGTGACGGTGAAACGGTGGAGTGGTGGGTGGTGGGGACCTTGGACGGCGTGAGTGCGGATGGCCCAAGCGTCAAATGCATCTTACGCCCTGCATTTTTCGGTCTCTGCGCAGCCCCTCCACCATCCAGTTGCATCTGAGTAGTTAAGCTGAAGAAATATATAAAGACGAAGGACACGACCTTGAATGCATGCTCTTTCATTTTGAAAACAACATAAGCCTTCTCTCCTCGGATGAAACGGAATTCAGCACCACATTTGCATGACTATTTTCTAAGTGGTATAGTTTTCACACCGTCACTGGCATCGATCCGTATAACGAGTTTTGCCAGAGAGTCTGATTGACCAAGGCCTCTTCCTGCAGGGCTACAGACATAATGTCGGGCTTGGAGATCTTCACGATAGTAGCTACGGTCGCTGGCGTCATTAGCGCGTTTAACGATGGTAGTGTGATACTAAAAAAAATAAAGGATAGGAGAAGAGCAAGCAATGCACCGCCACCGACGCAATATCTCTGTGACTCACTGAAGCAAGCGCCAAGGGACATTGATGCAGAGAAGGAGCGTGGATTGGAGAGGTTTGGGATGGCCTTCGAGAGGGGTGACGGTATGCTCACGAGATCCAGAAAGAAATCAGATGTAAGGATGCTGACGACAGCCTAACTGCTAGACTTGGCAGTCATGACCCTCCAGCAGATCCAGATCGATTTGCAGAATAAGTTGATACAGAAGCTGGTTGAAGCCTGCAAGGATGATCGAATCGTTGACTTTGCCGATCTCGTGGATGAATCGGATATTGCCCGAGATAGGACGATGATGGCCCTGATAGACCTTCGGCAGCGGCTTCACCGGACAGTACAAGTACCAGAGCTGGATCAGAACGTCTTTCCTAAGCCAAGTGATACGAGATATCCGATCAGCATGAACCAGGAATCTGTAGGAACAAGTCCCCAGTTGGGCGGTGACAGAACACAACGGAGAAGCGTTTCGATCTCATTGCCTTCGCTCTTCCGAAAGCGTAGGTCCTCTCGGCCTATCAGCAGTCCCAAGTGTTCCACAGAAACAGTGAGACAAGAATCAGAACTCGATCAGGGGAGAACACGGGTAACTCAGAAGTTCATTCTCCCACCGACATTGCAAGCTCAGTCTCCGGTCGAAGATGCCCTCAACGAGAATCCCTGGCAAGAGGAGAGAAATGTTTGGCAGACCAACAACCACGATCAGAATGGCTGAAAGATTTTACGCAAATGCCACTTGACTTCAAGCACCACATTATCTTTTAGCATCTTCCAAACGCCACTATCATCACCATCGTCCTCGTCCAGGTCACGGCTTCTTTTAACCACCTCATTCTCTAAAAGCCCCCTGAGGCTTCCAAATAGGCGAAAATAAACCCCTTTATTGTCACGGGCAAGATACCAATGCCTTCTGAAGCCGAGCCCTCCAAATGTCATATTCTTCCAGAAAGTACATCGTGTACATACATCCCGGTGACACTGTTTGCACGGGAGGAAGTCATTTCGCAGGATTCAGATCAAGTGGCCCTGCGTCTTCCAACTTATAGCTGCAGAGAAGAGATTAGGAGGAGGGCGTACGGATATCGATGCCGGTTGTGCATGCTGGTAAAGAAATTGGCACTAGCATCAAGGAGGCCGAATACGCTAATTGAGCCTGTCCCGGAGGATTGTGAGTGGAAGTTGCGGAAGGCGATGATACATGAGACGTGCGACATTACGGGTCGAGTTGCTGGCGACGCCCGTGGGAGAATCTCGCTCTCGGCTTGCCCCCACTGGAGATAGGTCAGCACAGGCTTGTATCCCATTACTTTCCCATTTGCATCTGGATGGCAGTCTCCCTATACTGCAAGACGACTTACACAAAAAGACCTTATCGACCATACCAATAAGCTTGGAAACCCCGTATATTTTGAAATGAGGTGGTTCATGGATCCGCCGAGCGCCATATGCGAATGATCTGGAGCTTCTCCCAGCCGCCTTTCTTTCCACTGGATCCTACCGTGTCTGCCCTCCAAGAAGTACCCCAGTTCTGAACGCGTTGCTTGATGTTTTGGGGCTTGTTCTGTACGCAGAGCAGTATGTAGGCAACGCCTCTTTGTGGATTCAGCAACTCAGGCAGTCTGTCCAAGAGCTTGTTGGTGACTTCCATACCCTCCATTCCACCTGCGTAGGAGAGAGCTAAGAGATGGGAATCCTGCTCAAATGTGGTTGTGCCATGGTCGAACTGATTGTAACTTTCGTGATCTGATGGGTTTGGCAGATCTTCAGTAGGGACGTACGGCGGATTGAAGACCAGCACATCGACCACGCCGGAGTGGAGCGCATCGCCGAGATTAGCATTGAGCGTATCAAGGTAGATACCATGTCCTGGGTTCAGATATGGCGTTGATTCTCTGCACGCCGTTCTGACGGTCTCTTCTGTAGCTTTGCATGCGAAGCTGTTTATGTCAGCACCCAGAGTCAGGACATCCGGCCGTCCGAATAACTTCTTTGAATGAGCTGTGATGAAAGCAAGGAGGACTCCGGATCCTGTGCCTATCTCTAAAATGCATGGCGATGCATGGTCACCATTTGAACACTGAGCAAACCTTTGGCGGAGGAATGTGGTTTCTCGGTCACAGGATAAAGTGTCTAAAAATAAGAAGGAGTCTTCGGCCGGTTCGTACACGCGATCAAACGAAACGTGATCTGTAGACGGCGTCGGCAACATGCTCTCTCTCCCGTTCAGTCGTTGTCTGACCGCATCATCGCCGTAATCATATAGAATTCTAAGAACCTTTTCGTGTCCGGGTGGGAAGATTCCGAGATCCGGGATCGATTTTTCCTCGTAATGTAGCTTTGCTCAGGCTCGCCGGCACAAGGGAAAGCAAATCGCCCGTTTGCGGAATTCCACTCGATTGCGGAACTCCGCCCAAAGTGATGGTGCCACAGGAAGAAATTCGGATATGGCTTGACTCGCTGAGACACGGGCGGATGTTGCGCACGGAGTGCACGGGACGCTTTTCTCTTCCTACCTCCTGGCCGCTCTATCCTACTCTAACCGCATCCGGTAGCATCCAAGTAATTGAGTTGTGAACTTCAAGATACCTTATGCTTTGCCCATATTTTTGGTTCTTTCTTGGGAGCATCGACACCTTATCAGTAATGAACGATTATAGGATTTCGACTGAAAACAATAGAAATGATTGGCCGAACGTGACAGGAATGGATGGTCGTTAGATGCCTGATCTTATGCTCGAATTCGTTTTTTTGGGAAATGCAATCGGGCGCCAGTAATCCCAGCTACTAATGCAATTTGTTATTAAGCTTTGACAGTGGCGGAGGCAAGTGTCTAGGAGACGGGTATATAATAGAAGTCTATCCACCATATCATTTTCAGAAGGCGCTCAGTGAGCTTGTGGAGTTCATTTCCCACTCTATTGTTTCGTCTAAATCTTCGGTATGATAACGGCCCAATCCAGAAAAACAATCTACGATGTCCAACAAGAGAGGCAGAGGTGGTGTCTTGGCAAACTTCCGTGATGCTAGGAATCCTCCAAGAGAACCAACGGCGTCCTTCACTGGCAAGACCGTGTTAGTCACTGGTGCGAATACTGGCCTAGTAAGAGCTGTCTCATTTCTTGCTCTTTATCCCTACGCCCCTCAAGTTACGTGGTTTGCTGATAAGTATCGTCCATGTCTGCTAGGGCCTTGAAGCCGCCGTCAAATTTGCTTCACTTGGGGCGGAGAACCTGATCCTTGGCGTGCGAAATCTTACCAAAGGAGAGATGGCGAAGACGATAATCACTTCCCGTACATCTATTCCTTCCGATGCCGTGCTCCTTCGCGAGCTAGACTGCAACTCATTTTCGTCTGTGGCAGCTTTCGCGCGGAACATCTCAGGGTCCTTCTCTCGAATCGATGTTGCTCTACTCAACGCCGGCATTGCCGCACCATCATATAGCCGGAGTGCTGATGGCTGGGAGAGCACAATTCAGGTGAACCTTCTTGTAACAGCTCAATTAGCTTTGGACCTACTTCCCAAGATGCGTGACACGGCCAGGACAACGGGTATTCCTTCCATTATCAACATAGTTGGGAGCGAGGCATTCCTCGACGTTCGAGATGACTGGATCAAAGTTGGGCTCGAGGAAACCGTCCTGGAACACTTTAATAAGCAGGAAAACTTTGATATGCAACATCAATATCACATCTCCAAAACACTTCTGATGTTCTTTCAGGAAGGAATTGTGAGGGAGATGGAAAAGAGCAAAGACGGCAATGACCCAGTTATAGTTGTCAGTACTCCAGGTATGTGTAGAACCGATATTGGCCGGGAATTCGGATTCGGGATAAGGGCCGTCTTTGCAGGAGTGCAGATGTTTATTGCCAGGTCTTCAGAGCAAGGGAGCCGAACCCTGGTTACGAGCGCAGCTCAGGGCCGTGAAGCACATGGAAGATTTTGGATGAATGATGGATATTCGAAGTAAGCATTGTCAATTGGAAGCTTGCTGTCATGATCCACTAAAGCGATGCGTTTTGCAGCAGAGAGCCTTACCTGACAAAGGCAAAATGGGATGAGCTTCAATCGAGGACTTGGGCCGAGGTTCTTCAGGTATTGGAGAAGCATCAGCCGGATATTGCTGAAAATCTCAAAGACTAGTTAGTACTGCTAGGTTATGTTCAGTAGGGTCCGGTGCGTATATCACTGTCGTTTGGAGTTTGGTTGAAAGATAATCGAGTGTCTGTCCATTCAACACCCTATTGCTAGCTCTGCAAGTGCTCGTGGCCTGTCTAAGCTGATCTTCAAAGGCACCGGGACAGGCCGAACATGTACCTTGCACGCCGTTTGACGATGTGTGAGATGTTCACCAATGTGTTAGCCTGTTAATGACTGTGTGCGAAGCTCTCAGCGATCCCGCAGTACTATTGTACTCACAGTAGAGGATTCAGGGAACCGGCAGGAACCAAGCTACAAAAGGACTTAGCGTAGCTGCCTTATGTAATTTAGCGCCAGGCAAAGGTCCGAGCCGTGCGCGCCTTGCTCAATGAGATGAGATCATCATAGAAGCTTTGGTGCTTTCGTCTTGTCCGACTTCGAGTGTATAAATTTTCTCCGCCTGCAATTACCACCGTTCAAGGTCCAAACCCCCAAGATGCGAGCTTCACTACGTCATCTTGCGAGCCATACCCCATTGACCACTCCAAACCTGCTAAAGTCGGAACCCGTAGCGCTGCTGCCACCGATTCCCTTGTATAGACGAGTGTTGCGGTCCCATCGAAAGCTACCTCGCAATATGCGCCTCTTAGGTGACGAGTACGTAAAGAGCGAGTTCAGAGCGCATAGAAATGTAGAGAATCCGGTTCACATTGTATGCTTTTATGCATTCACAGCTACAGTCCTCGTCCTCACAGGAGGAATTGGCTAATCAAGAATATTTACTTTAGATCGGTTTCTTGACGGAATGGCAAAGCTATGCCCAACAATTAGAAGGAGATGCCTGGCGTGATGCTAGAATGGACAAAGGCAAAATCGACAAAATGAGTGGTGAGTGTTGTTGCTCTTCGTATACCGTGGTGGAAAGGCTGAGTGAACTTGCGATGCTGATGCGAAAGCATTGCCATAGACCAACAGCTTGGTCAGCTCTACGAACTTATGCAAACAATCCGAGAGAAAGAACTCAAGGAGAACGACCCGGAACATCAAGGCGAACAATGAACGACCAAGTAAAAAAGATATAACGACGCCAACACATCGTCACGCAATCGTCGGTTCAAAAAGTGCCAGCCGGATGGATACCTTTGTCCCTAGGTATACCGCGAGCGCTACTTGGAGCTTAGGACTTGGGCCTCTGGACTCTAATCCCTCGCTCTAATCAGCGCGGCAAGGCTATAGGTACCATCTGCCCGTCAAAGTTGCGATATTTTGAGGTGCATGGCTCCCGACCCCTCCGTGCCCTCCAACGACGTCACTCTCGGCTGCAAGCTTAGGCGATGGAGGGGTATTCGTGGCTCACGAAACCTCTCGACCTCCAGATTCAATCCGCAGGACACCTCGAGCAAATCTCGGGATTGCCGTTCATGTACAGTACGAACCACAAGACAACCTTGAAATCGGTGAATATGACATCTGGTTGCTTCTACTTGCTCGGTCCATGACTATTCCCTGGGCTGACTGGTGATCACTGGTGTTGTTTGTCCCGAGGTTACTGAAGAAAATGTCTAATATGCTGTCATGGATCTCTAGTTGTCCATCAATCAAAAATTGACATACTATAACTCTCCTGAGGAAGCTTCCTCCAATGACTATACATGAACGATTGCTCTCACGATTCCCTACAAAGAACACGAGACGACCGGACCATATCTCAAGAGGATAGATTACTGCAAGTTCCACGCCATAGCCTCAGCAACGTTCGTGCTCCCCATCTCCATCCTCACGGACACAGTCGTCGCGCATTCTCTGTCGATGTGTTACACTCAATACAATCGCTCGCCGACTTGCCGTCATTCCTGGCTGACTCTGCTCTATTGCTGCCAAATCTCCAAGGAAAAGCCTTCCAACCTCCTCACCTGCCCCCTTCTCAACCCGCCCACCGATCCCTACGCGCCAAAACCGAGGGAAGTTGCTCCCGCACCAAAGCTGCGTTGGGCGAAACCGTATGAGTGTCCGAGGTGTGATTACCGCGGGAAATACAACATGGAGGAGGTCCGAATTATCCGGATGACGGGAGGAGGGGTAAAGTTTGGGAGAGGTCCAGCCAAGGGCAGGAGAGGTCTGGAGGTAGGGTGTTGGTGTACGGTTATGTGAAAGTGTTGTTGGATGAAGAACACAGGATATTCTCACGGGCTTGGTGAGGGAGGGGAGTCTTTGCATAATATTTGGAAATATACGGATTGGACGAGCCGGGTACAGCAACGCCGGTACAGCGCCTGAGCAGGGTTGAGTGAAGATAAACAGGAGCTGTAGGGGATTTCTGATTATCCAACATCATGCCGCGAGCGCCTGTAGATACCAAGCAGTCTCCGGTCAAGCATCAAGGTTATGTGCATTCAACGCAGTAAATGGCAAAGATATCTCCGGTCCTGTTGCGAGTTAGTGAGAACTCGATCGGATCGCCAGATTCATTGCACGTCCATAACACCTAACTCCACGCTTGAATGGCCTTTCAACGGCCTAGAGGTATAGGCGACCCTTAGTCTACTTCAATATACTAGTCTTCAATCATGTTCAAGATCGAGCCGTCCAGCACATCGCGTCCATCCACCGAAGATCTGGGCATGGAGAACCTCGCAGACCTCAACTCTTCAACATCCACCCAATCAGGATGCACCTCCATCACAACCGCCCATACCTCCCATCGGAGAGAGACGTTGGAGTTGGGAGAAGATGTCCCGAAGAAAGAGATAGTTAGATCACCTCGGTCTCAAGCAAGGTAAGGAGGCACAGAAAAACCACGTGCTCAAGATCAAAATGCATGTAGAAAAAATCCCTCCTCTAATGGCTGGATCAAGTTCATTTCAATACCTGAAACTCTACAAAAAGGACTCGCTCAAATGATCTTGTACTATGCAAGCCCGCAGGCGATTCGATATTATGCCTACGCTTTTTTCATGCATTCAGAACAGCGAACCGAACGCCTTAGCTCTTTCACGCTCATCAGCCGTCATTCAATATTTTTTGATATAAGGGCAAACAGAATCGATGTATACTACATAACAACCTAGTGCATGTCAGCAAGCGCTTATTTGAGAGATGGCTGCAAAATCACTTACGCAGTCGCTCTTCTGCTTCACCTGAGGAACACCCATTTCATCAAAAGTCTTTGGCCCTTTGCCTGGTAATCCCCCTGCGGGCTTCTGCGGACCGCCAGCCTGCTGTCCCGGCCTCTTTGTCGGCCTCTCCTTGCTCCCCGGTTCAGGATGCGCAGGCAGTTGCGGGAAAGAGTGAGACGTCTGCAATCCGCCAGACATTGGGGTGCTGGTTCTCGGGTCACGTCCCGAAGCGGGCCGTTGCTGCTGGTTTACAGGGGATTGGCGATTGGGACGGGACGGGTCTGCAGACCGACCACGGGGCGGCGCGGAATATCCACCTTGCGAGGGTGGTGTTTGAAGCCGCCCCCTGCCGGGGTCCGGCGGTGCCGAGTATCCAATGTCGAGACGGGCGTTGGAGGGTAAGGAGCCGCTGGAGGAGACTCGCTGGGTCGGAGGTGGCATGCGCCCTCCTTGAGGAGTAAAGCTTCCGCCAGGTCTGGGTGAGCCTGCTCCGCCAGCCATGTTGGAATGGCGGTTTACGGCGGGATGTGCTGGAAGGGTCATAGCAGAGCCAGGTCTTCCATCTGCGTTGATATTGAAGGCGGAGTACGGACGTCCAGGTGGAGCCGAGGATGCATTGCGCGCATCAGGATTGAGATATCCACCTGGCGGACTACCTCTTGGGCCAGGACCGTCACCAAGTGGATATGGTGCGGCAGAGCCTGGCCTATCATCTGAAGGATAGGGCGCGGTGGATGAGGTCCTTGGAGGCCGGACAGCACCAGGCTGCCCACTTTGGGAAAAGTCTGGAAATTCAGTAGGCTCGCTACTGATCGTTGGGAGCTCTGGTTTCTTCTGCTTGAATCTATCAGGTCTCTGTCCCCGCTTGGATCCGTATTGTGATTTTATCCTTCCAATTGCAACATTCTCATGGTCTTGCTTCGAAAGTGTGTTGGCGTTGTTGACATTGTCTATCCGAGAAATAGCATCTTGATTTCCGTCATCTGCAGCCTTCCGATACCATTCGAGAGCTTTATTGAGGTTCACCGGCACGTACATGCCAATCTCATTGAAGTACCCCAGGGCAAACTCTGCTGTTGAGAGACCTCCCAGTGCTGCTCGTTGGGCATAATTATATGCCAGCTCCTCATTCTTTTGGAATAGCCCTTCATAGCCGCAGAGAAACCATTTGCTGATTGCCATGTCTGCATCTGGCTCTCCTTGTCGCGAAGCCAACGCATTGTAATGTATTGAATATGCCGGATTGAAGTCACAGCCGAGAGCACATAGCTCATAGGCAGAGCCCATCTTTACCTGAGCCTTGGCGAATCCCAGGAAGGCCGCCTTCTCGATATTGACACGGGCGCCGTTCTCATCGAATGGTAGGTAGGTTTCGGGTATGCTGACTTGCGGAAGTTCGCGGGCAAGAAGCATGCCATAGACGTACGCGCCTTGTGGGAAATTTTCGTCTGCCGTTTCTGCAGCGTGCTGGATGAGTTGGACGCCTCGATTGAAGTCTTGCGGTTGGCCATGTTGACCGAGTAGAGTCATCATTCCCAGTCGATAATGCGACGCTGAGTCTCCCATCTCAACCCCTTTGTTATAATGTATGAGCGCCTTCACAGGATCATTCGATTGTTCGTACTGCATTCCGATTCTGTATTCTGCCCTGGCATAGCCCCTGTCAGATGCCCTTGAGTAGCACCGAAAAGCCTCTCGCTTGTCAATGCGATAGCCAAATTTGCCAAATTCGAGCCACATGCCGCGCATGAATTCGGCTTTGGGATGGTGTTGGTCCGCAAGAAAGTTCACAACGTTCGTGGCATCGAGGCGCAATTGATGCTCGACCTGCGGAGTGGGCGGTCTTCCCTGCCCAAGCGGCATCATGCGCTCCTTTAGCAAGATGGAGGCATCCACAAATTGCAATGCATCATTTGCCCATGTCAATTGCATTTCGGGGTCATTCGAGTTGAGGACTGGCTCACGCGCACTTTCAAGCGTGGCCTCTCGATCTTCGTCAGAGGGAGGAACATTTGGTGGAGGATTCTGGAGTTTTGGGAAAGGGGATAATGTTGGCATGTCTGGTTGAGTGACGAGGAGGCGGGAATAGTCGTGCGCTAAGTCATTCTGTTTAAGCAACAAATGGTCAGCAGTGTCGCATAAAATTTCAAGAAGCTTCATCCGCCTTGAGAGAAATGAAGCGTATTGTGCGGGGCAACATACTGAAGAGTTGCCATTGAATTGGCCTTGGCCCGGGACTGGAGTTTGTGGACCAGATGAAAGACCAGGAGATGAGTAGCCGTGGCTGGGTTGGGAAGACATTGAGGAAACTCGGGAGTGTCTAGATTCTAATTCCATATTCGCAATACCATCTTGGATATGCCCGGGGACTTCAGGCATTATGCTATGGGAGGGATTCATTAGCGGCCAGTCACCATTATGAGAGCCAGGTAGCATAGCAATCGAAGACATTGTTGCACTGTGGAGTGCTCACCGTTGAGGAGCTGGCGATACCAGCTCGGGAGACTTTGGAGGCATATAGTAGCCATCATACCCACTGGGCGTAAAAGCAGCTCCTGAATTGGGAGGAGGTCGACGTTGCTGGTAACCACTCATGACTGCTGAGGCTGAGGGTCCAATTTCCGGGTGAGAATTCCGGGCATGCAGCTGAGACGGCTTTCGTCGATTACGGTAAGCCTGGCCAGAACGGAGCAGCGTACACTCGCGTAAGCGCAACTCTGAGCACGGAATAAGTCAAAGGCTAAAGCTCTATCAAAGATGTAGCTGTGTGGATGTCCCTAAGTAGAATGGAGTAATTAAAGAAAAGTGCTGGCGCAGTGGACCAACCCTGACGCGTCGTTGAGCCACGAGCTCACAACTGCTGTCAGAGCAAACCCTGTGCTCCAATCAGATCAAAGCAGTTTGATCCTCCCCAGCACGATGCATCTCCTGAGACGTTGGATGTGCTTGTTCGATGCCCTTTCTCGCCAGGGTATTCGTGGTCCGCTGGGACGGAGAACCCACTACGCCCTATTCTTAGATTCTATCGAACGACTCCGTGCTTCCGCCATAAACTCCCAAGAGTTGACTTTGGCCTGCGACCCCCTGACTAGCTCCCAGGTCGGGCTTGATGTTCTGCCGCCTCGTCGAAAAGGTAGTAATATAATGGCGGCACGCACATGACTTCTCACTAGAACCGCTCGACACTCTCAACGTGTTCAATGGCGGACTTCCAGTGTCAGCTTTGACGAGCCTTCATCAAGCCTTTAAGCCTCTATGCAAGCATCTATCGGCATACGTCAGAAGTATAGAATCCCTCTATCCATATGCACTAAGAAACACCAGCTTTGTTCGAGCTTGCGGCCTGCGCCTTGGTGCAAGCATTCTGTTGTCCGCTGCGGCGTGCCACAATTGCGTCAAGGTGCGACACATGAGACCTTGGATGTAAGATGATTACCGCCGGAGGATTTGCTTGATTTGTGCCTACAGGACAGATAATCTTGCTTTTTATTCCTTTCAAGCAGACGGAGCGGGCCGTCTGGTTCGTCCATTGATCCTCAATCCTCTGCTCAGCCATCTGACTGCATCATTACACCCTGGAAAGCAGTCGAGGGTGACTACTAATCATCTTGATTGTTCGTTCAGCTTACCATAGAGGACAGCCCAGACTACGGATGTGCTCAGCAACGCCGACGTTCATAGTAGCAAGCTCTTCCCGTTACGCATTCCGAGCCAAATCATCGTTCACTGACAGCATCGAACAATTTTCACTGAGCTGATCCTACACTACCGACACGGTTTTTTGACGCTTGGTCAAAAACTCAGCCTTCCTGTAGTTTGTAAGGTTCCTTCCTTCCTTGCGAGCAAACGCCTCACTGAAGAGTTTGATAAGTCACAGCACCGATCAAGTCGGTCAATATTCCAGGGCTGTGAACTTTTCATTCTTCTTTCAACAGATATTAGCAAGGCTCAGGTGGAATTGTGTGTTATTGCATTTGCCCGTTGCAAGGTGTTGTGGGTGAATCAAAGAGCTTGAAAGAAATTGGCGCTTCCATATCGTTTGCTGCGGCGATGGCCACCCCCGACGCTCTCTTACGGGAATGTTGGACATTTTGGCTCATTGACCTCATAAAGCGCCATTCTCATATTAAAAGACCGTCTCTGCTCGTATTCTTCTTCTGCCCTACGAATGTCATATTCAATATTTTTGACTCTCCACTTTCTCTATCCCTCTTTCGCTCATCAGTCGTCATTGTGAACTCGTTTCAAGTGCACTAGCCTTGTGCTGAAGCAACTACTATTATCATCTAATGCTGTACTTCAAGGGTCCATGCCTGACGAGGGCCTTTCTACAATAATTAGGGACGTCCCTGCGATATTGAATCGTCAGCGAGACAAAGCGACGACAATTCAGATTGATGGATGGCAGGATGCTGAGTTTCTTCCAAGCTAATCTAGGATGATCAACACGATCGCGCCAGTCAAAGCGAACATCGAGCCTCGCAGGGCGACTACATGAGTACGGCCGCGAGAGGCAACGGATATCGCAAAGAATCGACGTCGTTAAGATCTTGCTGCATAGGTTAAACAATGAGCCATAATGTGGGGTCTGCCAAAAAAAAAAGAAGAAAGAAAAGAACGTCGGCGTGCTCCACAGGACATTTGGTGCAGATTCAGAAAAGATGGCAATATCAAAAGATCCACTTGCCCTCAAGTTGATCTATCTTGAGGACCATGCCATTGCTCTCCCAAGATTTTCTCAAGTCTGTCTATATGGGCCTTCTGGCGCTCTCTGGCGCGACTAGGGTATCTCTTGTCAAAAAACTTTGACAATGATTTCCTGGAGATCGGGATGTGACGTTGCCCAGATCTACGGTCAGCGCAATCTTCTGAGGTCACATCGCAGGTAGCGTTTTGCCCTTCAGTCGAAAGTCACAACGTACCACGACAAAGAGATAGATCCTGTATCGGAGACGTTCACGATTGTCAGGTAGTTTTCCCTCATCGTGGAAACTCACGCTTTGTGGTCCCAACTGCAAGGCAATTATCACAGTATGTATATAAATGGTCGCTCGTATTTGCTCAGCCTGGTCCTCACAGCACCATCCGTTATCAGCATCTTGTCCTCTCTATTTGCATCCAACAGAAAAGTCTTCTACGGCTTTAACGACTTTCGGCGAAGCTTACATCGACTAAATATATTCGAAATGGATGCATTCAAGGGACCTGGTACCGGATACTTCGGGTTCATTGATTGGACAGAAGACGAAAGAAACTTTTTAGCTTCAGGAGTCCCCGTCGCGAGTCTCGATGCGCCTCAAGCATATCATCTCCAGGTGCCCTCGCCTACCCTGCCAACTGAGGGACTCTCGCTAGTAAATGGACAGCCGGGCGAAGATTTCTTTTCTTTCATTGATGAATCTATGCTAGATTTTGGATCGTCAGAAGAACAACTGTCATGGGAGAGAGCAGCGCTCGATGATCACATGGCTATGAACATGGACTGGGAGCCATCCAAATCCGCTTCAGAGAGTTTGTTGGGTGGTGCGATTCCTGAAACTCCATATGCGGCTAATTTTGACGGCTTCCATATGGGGAGACTAATGTCAACTGGCGAGACTTCTGGTGATGCTGAGCCTTTTAATGAAGAGCCATCCTCCGAGCCTTTCGATTTCGAATCGGAGGCACTAGGAGATCAGGGGCTCTCGCTTCCTAGCACACCAGTGACTCTGGATTTTCCAGCTTATATGAGGCACACTCCTCGAGTGCGCTTCGCTGAGGAAGTTGTCTTCTTGCCACAAGAAAGAGATCAAGAGGTCACCAAACAACCCCTCAATATACCTGACTGCGAGCCAGATAGTTCTGACGACTACTCCTCCGAAGCGTCAGGTAACGATTCTGGTGTCAGCAGTGCGCAGGTTGGCGAGACCGAGATGGTGGAAGATGACGGCTCCGAGTCATCCGGATCTGCAACGTTGACTGTCTCCCGACATACTGATGCTCTACAAGCGCCCGGTAATGCCGACGAATCCGAAGACGACGACGAATCCGAAGACGACAGTGACGATGCCAGTCAAACCTCCCAAGGGTTTGGCGAGACGAATGACGAATGGGGCTCTGGCAGCGATGGCTCCGATGCCTCCAGTGATACTTCAGACCCAGCACTTAGTACTGCTGAACCCGGAGTATTCTGGGAGCAGAACGAGGAGGGTGTGTGGGAGAAGAAGTGGCTACTGGAGAGGATCATCGATTCACGTCGCAATCCGGATCGTAGTCTTTGGTACCAGGTAAAGTGGGCAGGCTCTAGTGCCCCTCAGTACACCACCTGGGAGCCATACGAGAGCATTGCAGACTGTGTTGAGTTTCTCGCCGACTTCCACTCTCTGAACCCGAGGAAGCCCTTCAAGAAGGGGGTGCACCCGCGGTACGGAGACTTCAGGAAACCGGAAGGATGGTCGCCGCCGGCTGGAGGGGTTGCAATGAGGAGGCCCTCGTAAGTCTTTTCTCACTATTCGCGACAAGTTGTGCTGATCGTTGGGTTGGATCCCTTATTGACTTTTACATAGTTTTGATCAATTTAGAAAGAGGTTTGGCTGGCCGGACTGGCTAACCTCTGTGGAAGTTTTTAAATCAATGTTCCGTAAGTAAGACCTCAGACCTAGAAAGGGGCGAAAAAAAGTTCTTTCCGACTGATATCTTCGACGATTAGCACTGCCAGCTGTCCCGCGGGCCTGGGTAATAGTTTGCTGGTTGGGTCCAGGCTGAGCTTGATCGTCTCCACCATTGCCTTTTCCTGTGTTCAAGGTTTTGGTATGCCACAACGCATACGTGATCTTGTCATCAATCTCTCCAGAAGTTCTAGGGGCAGACTTGATATTGCGGAACCTCACGGAAAGACGTGAAGCATCGATCTATTCCAAACAAGCCCGCATCGTTCGAATTGAGCCGTTGTCAACGTCATCTCAAATGATTGAAGCGACCTTGAAGACTGGTCCCGCAGGTGTGAAACTTGCTGAGGGAAAGTGGACCAGAACAAAGGCGGTCGCCAGGATCACACCAATTTTTCAGAGTCATACGTTACTCTCGACATCCTTCCGGTCTCTTTCTATCACACTCTTGTACAGCAGGGACCTGCTTGATTTTCTTTCGGTCTGTAACCATTTCGATCCCCACGAGGGACGCCATGCATCCTTCTCCCATCATCACGATGACGAGACGATCACGGATATTTGGGGAATATGCAACTACGAGACCAAAAACCTCCATTCGGTCGATGCCAATGGCTAAGCACATGCGTACTCGTCTCTCACAATCATACTGGCCAGAGTCACGGCGGAGACAGTCATGGTTTCACGCATTTTCTATCTATATATATATATATATATATATCGCGATGGAGTGCAATCTCTCATCTATATAAGGTGAGACATTTTAACCACTTAGTCCATCATCTTACACCCAATCTTCCTACCAAAGCTTTTATTGGAACCTCTACGAACGTTGTAGTTACTATATCGACTACCATGGCAGAGCAAAGCGAAATGCAAGCTACCGCCGCTACACTCCGTCTGGAGTGCTGCTATCGCAGGGCTAACCATTCTCTCGAAGTCCTTCGCTGCCGTACTTTGGAAAACACACCGGAGCATCACTGCTGCAGGGACTGTGAGTTTATCTTCGTTCCAAGACTCTACAGTAGTCCTTCGGTTCAGGAAGTCTACGAATCCGGGGCATTAATGCCGTTGTGTTCCGAGCATGCTGATTTCTGGAAAAATTCTATGGAGTACGGCGAGACCTGGTGTACCTGCACGGCCTTCACAGAAGAAATGGTCTGCCCAGAGCATCGATGGGCAGATCTTGAGAGAGTTGCAACTCTCAAGCGTCAGGACATCATGAGGCGAGCAGGCTCGCCTTTCTTCGACGAAGTGCCTGTCAATGCGACTCTACCATGTTGGTGCGGAAAATTGGCAGCATCTACGGACGAAGTTAGAGAATGCGCAGGTTGCCAAAAGCCGGCACGGTTCCCCTTCCAGCTATACCAACGACCGTGGAGGGCTCCGTTTCGCCGGGGTGCTGTCAGACGCACGAATTACGAAGTTGGAAGGGCTCCAGTTGCCGTGCCTACCACAATAGGAGGTCTTGAGCCTTGCGTTGGGTTGATCTTTGGGTATTGCCGGGGTGGCACTCAAGCACCTACTGCCGAGACCAATGACGAAGCCTGGACGGTTGGATCACCGCGGTATGCTGATGAGGCCCAGTTTGGTGAGACTGCGGACAGCCTGTCAGCAGTTGGTCCGGCGAGTAGTACGGAGGGGGACTTGGGCCAATGTTCTTCACGCATCGCAGAGCATCGACCCGTGTTTGCAAGGGAAAGATCAGAAGCTCAAGAACAAGCGGAAAGTGACCACAGCACAGCTTCTGGAACTTCACAGGAGAATCACCAACCGCCTTCTCGTAGGCTTCTCGACCGTAGGACCTCCGAACGTACGAGTACACAGCAGCGGCAGACCGCGCCCTCACTATCAGGCCCAGCGACGCCAAGAAAGACGGTGTCCAAACACCAGCGCGAAGCCGAAGTTCAAAGCGAGAACGACAAATTACAACGCAAGCGGCGCAAAGATAGTCCCATCACAAGACAGAGCATAAAACAAGCAAAGCCTGACGATGCCACACGCGAAGGAGAGACAGCTCACGATATCTCCTCTCAGAAGAAGAAAACTGCACGGGCAAAAGATGGGAGTTGCTACCTCGTCGAAGAGATCTTGGATTCCCGCCGATATGAGCGTGGGAAGTACGAGTTCTTTGTCAAGTGGTTGGGCGAGCCGGCCGATCGCGACGACGACCAGAACTGGCTTTCTTGGGAGCGGATCGGACATGCAGAGGACTTTCTGGCAGATTTCCGGCATGCACATCCGGACAGGGCCATGCCGCCTACCTTCCGACCACCCAAGGGCTGGAATTCCCTTCCAGCGGGTCAGCCTCGAGCTTGGTTGGACCATAGAAAGCCCCAGTACTTCGAGCATAATGAGGACTGGAGTGAAGAAGGGTGATCCCAGGGTTCGCAGTAGTGATTGCTATTCTGACCATCGTCTTGATCGAAGAGTAACCAGGTATTATTCGTAGTTTGAAAACTTTAATCTATTTTTCTCCTACTCAGTCATTGTGAATGTTGAATCATCGCCAATAGCAAGCACCATTAGCGCGAGGATCATAGCCCATATCTCTTAGCCCTTAGATGGAGCAGTAGCGATTGGCAGTTTCCGGTGAAGCCTCGTAGCGATCTCGACAAAGTCCTCTTCATTATCTTCTCTAATGATTCCATGACGAATGAAGAAATCTATCATGACGAGCGCGCAATTGGGTTTGAACTCTGCGCGAAACATCGCCTTCTTGACCTGCTCCACATCCCACAGATAAAATTCTTGCACCTCATCGTCCCGTGGTTTAGGGACCACCCCATCTCCGAGCTCGATATCGAAGGCATAAATCAGATCCGGACAGACGAGCCCCTGCTCACCTCCAGAGCCAGGGTCGCTCATACCCATGTACGTCAAGACGCCGCAGGACTTCGCGTCCCTACGCACCAGCTCCTCGGGCAACGACGCCTCTTCGTCCGCCTCATGAACGATGCAGTCAAAGGGTGAGTCCTCGGCCTTGACCCCGCCAGCAACCGTCGAGTCCAGCATTCCCGGATAAGTGAACATGTGTGCGCTCCTCCGCGGGACCCAGATCCGGATGTCGCCGGAGGCTGAGCAGGTGTAAGCCGTTAGGTGCGCGCCGCGTGAGATGATGCCGAACAGCGAGGAGGCGAAGCGCTCGAGGCGGACGGGATAATTGGCTCCGATGATGCGGTACATCTCGCTATGCTGGCCATGGAGAATGGAGAAGATGTCCTGGTCTATGGCTGAGTCGATGAGTTTTTGGAAGGCTGAGATGGAGGCGTTTGATAGATCGCTTCCGGTATTGAGTACTTGGACCCTTCGCGCGATGTGGTCGATGGCGAAATCCGACGTCCATGGCATCTTCCGCACTGTCGAAGGGAGCATGAATCCGTGGGCACGGGGGTCATCAGGGAGCAAGAGCTTGTAGAAACTTGAGTAAAGTTTACCATCATCTTCCGGGGAACTGCACGAGCGATCAGTTCACGTAGGCCTGTAGTAGACAGATGCAAATTTGGAATGACCTATCGCAATTTTTGATCAAGTCCAAGTACTTTGTTCTTCTAGACATGTTTCCACTATCGAAGAGAGAGTGAATAGTTGGGGACAAAAGTTAAAAAGAAGGTAGGATTTTCATCCTAAATCCCAGAGCCTCATAAGGCTCACCGCAACAGCATTTGGCATATCGAGGGAGGTGACATCACTTTCAAAGCGAACGAATGAATTACGTTCGATGCGGTCTTGGATACTAGTAGGCAATCTCTGAAAAGCTACTGAGAATACAACACCTACACAACCAGTATACATCGGATGGCCGGCGTAAACGATCACGAATGTTTTGACCAGCGCCCTTATTATTCCTGTGAGAACCTCTAAAGGACCTCTCGGGAAATATATTGCGCCGACCATCGGATGCGCCTTGACGGTGTATTCATTTTTCTTAAATTAATGCATCCCAAGACTAACTGAGCTGCTGTGCTGCAAAACAACCTGATCTTCGGTACTTGGTGAAGCGCCCTCAAAAGATCAGTTTACAACCGCGCTGGTACTGCTCACAACAGCCTGGCCTAACTTTACGGTCCATAATCTTGTAGTCGAGAGAATGACCAACGTATCTCCTGCCAGTGCAAAATTGGCGATCGGGACCGCATCGCCTCTTTTGTCCGCCTGAAAGTATTGACCATTGAACATTCCGAGTACCTTGCCTTGCGGATTTCTGACAACGACGCCTTCACCTTCTGCCGTCCAAACCCTTCCAGCATCATCGACATGTAGGCCGTCTGCGATGCCGAACCGTACCATGCCAAACAGGCGTTTGTTGACCGGGAACATATTCTTATCGAGATCCCAGGCATAAATATAGGGACCCAGCCAGGATGCAGCCGCAGTGCCAACCGACAAAGGAGACGTGGTATCGCTTACGGCATCGGTGTCTGTGACGTACAGCATGGATTGATCAGGACTGACACGAATACCATTTGGATTGATATCATTGCGTCATATTACAGGCAGCAGAACTTGAGCTGACGCATCCCATCTCCAGACGTTTGATGGCATTTGTGCAGGCGTGAGGTTGCTGTAAATGTAACGGGTATAATCAAAGTCGGTGAAGAACATGTACTGGTTGTTTCCCCGAACAGCCCAAGCAATATCGTCGATGCCGTTGAAACGTAAGCCAAAGTGAGAGTTCAGTACGCTCTCCACATGTAGGGTATTCGCGTCAATGGATATGATGCCCCCACGGTAGTTTTGCTGATTCCGGTACGTGGAAAAATACACTTTGCCTTCGAAATAAGTGCCACCAGTGACATCAATGGCAGGCTCAGAGGGTTCTAGGGGTGAGACGCTCTGTGTATCTAGATTGAAGGCATAAATAGTGGAGGGAATCCTCGTTGCCTGTTGCGGAGAAGGTGTAAACCACACCTCATGTCTCTCGGGGACCCAGATGCCGGCTTCGTAGGCAAAATCATCGTCTGAAGAACGCTGCTCGATCAACTGTGCGGTGGGATTAGGACCTAGAATGTCCAAGAATTCTCGATCGTATGCAATGAACGGAGATTGCGAAGCCGAGTACAGCAAGGAGTTGATCGAATCATTACTAGTTGTTGTGCTGTTAACAAATGTAGAGTCTAGATTTCCCAAGAAGCCTGAAGGCAGAAGATACGTGTATTCGTACGGAATGAAAACGGTGACGTTATTCACAAATTGGCCTTGAACTTGGACGCCATAGAAAATCAACAACGTGCAAAGGTACCAACCCATTTGATCGGGCATGATTGAACGGTCAAGCTCATCCGACTTCAAGCTTCGCGTATCGCCAATCGATCTTTCAAGTCCACAAGGTATATATAAAGTTCTCGTCCCACAGATGGCTCATTACTATGCTGGCTGAAGGCGGTCATGCGCTCTCGAGGCCCCCGACAGTGGAATTCCGGTGAGAGCAGCATTCCGGTGACTATGTAGATAAAGTCCAGCATGTTCTGCAGAGAAGTAAATCCTCGATGCAAAAGCAAGGGTTGGGGAGGAGAACGTCGAACCTTGATGGTCCGCAGGCTTGGCTAATATACCCTAGGGTTACAAATTAAGCCTTCCCCAATCGGGTTATCCCAAATCATCTTACCTACCTTATTAATAAGCCTCTACACCTCTCGTTGTTCGGGTACGCATACGAGGTACCCCCTATTACTTCTTCCAAGGTCAACGACTGTAAGGTTGTAAGCAAAGCACACTGATTGCTTATGGCGGCTTCTGAGGCAGTCCCTCGTCACTCGTAATACTCAGGTGGGCTATTCTTCGAGTTCCATCACCACTACAACTCTAACGCTGTCGAGCAGCCTTCATCAAGGTCATTGTGAAGCCCTATCACTATTTTCGAGCACTACAGAAGTCGTCGCCGGGTACTAAAGCCGCCACGAGGCTCATAGCATCATCGCGTACAACCCTTGCTGTCCATGGCTTCAAACCTTAGTTTCGTTGTCGCCCTTTGTTGATAGAAAGCACTCGGATCAATCGATCCCTGATTTTAAGTTCCGCCTTGTCCTATTGGTCTTCTTTCACCGCCTTACTCGACATTCACAAAGACAGATATTGATGTTTGTTCTCTTTTCTCGCCTGAACTTCGTACCCGTGGCATGGGCACTTTGTTGGCCAACAAAGGATCTCCCAGCTTCACATGCTACAGGCCGCAAAATAACGCTTTAAATCGAACATCATGTCACTTGTGAATTTGGATCACTTCCCCTTTGCACGCCGCTCAGAAAGACATTTCTGGGTCTTGCAGCTCTCAACTGGTTTGATAGTAGGCCTTCGATTGTTCTTCTTGGCTCTGTGTCTGGGTTTCGTCGCAGTCAGCCTCCATTATGAGAGGAAACTGTCAAGGTAGGTTGCTGAACTGTCTTGAACACCCACCATGCCACAGGGGACCGGTGGAAACGCGTCCACCATCGCCACCATCACCCCCATATAGTCCTGTCGGGCACACTTTCCTCCCCAAAAAGTTGCGCCATAGGTACAGTCAACTGCCCTTCAGAGGTCCGTTCTCCGCAGCAACCCGCATAAGATGGGACGAGCCTTCTCGAAGGCCACCTGAATCGCCACCGCGGAGCCCGAAGAGCGGTTCGCCGGAGCGAAGACCTTCGGGCCAGCGGCAGGGGTCGCAAGGTGGTTTCGCAGCCTTCATGACTGGTGTAAAGCCTCAGCAGCCGAGTGGACAGAAACCACAGTATACGACAGCGCGCCCCGGAGATAACAGCAGAAAGTCAAGAGCTCAATCCAATGCAAGGTCCAGGCGTCAAAGTGGTTGCTTGTGGTAATATTGTCCCCGATATCATGGGGCATACTCCGAAGGATTTTCCTCGTCATGAAATGTAACGAAGACTAACGACCAATCTTCCATGACGATTTTGGAAGGTTCCCGATTCAGGGAAAAATTGCAAGGTAAGTGGGATTCTGGCTTATCGAATCACCTTTGAATCACAAAAGTACTTTCTCCTCTAGTTCGTGCAATGAAACCTCTACTTACCTAGTCATATCGGGATGTTGACAGTTTGTCTAAGTTTTCGTGATCCAGTATTTTGTATGATGTTCTGATTGACAATAATCACAAGGCATTATTGCACAGCTGTCACGAACATCTTATTGCGAGGTGAGTGTGATATCAAGGCCCGTATGGCCTGCCATTGCTACTCTTGCAGATAACATGAGAGGGTGGAGCAAAGCCCTACCTCTTGACTACGGCGGGGGGACTAAGCTCTACCCCGTAAGCAAAGTGTTCGATTGACCTCTTATCCGTTTCGATGCAACTCCTTTGAACCCCAACTCCATGTTGTCATCGCCCTAATCCTGACACGAAAGTGCACTCTCAAGTGTAACCTCGGCGTACTCCTACACCATCTGAATGCATCCGAAAGCCCGTCCCATGATCAGCCCAAATCGAAGAAAGCCTCTCACGCTGTTTCCACAACGCCATCGCTGTTTCTGAGCCGTCGCGTGCCTTCTAAAGATCGTACCGACGCCATTCCGTCAAGGGTGGTTCTTCAGGCATCACACTATCCTCGAATCGATCATGCTCTCGCACGTATTGGTATGCTTTTTCCAGTTCCTGTTTATTTGCAGCGTAGTCTTCTGGCGGGCCTTCTGTCTGATTGCGGTCCTGGGGCAGACGCGGCGGACCATCAGGGAACCAAATACGCTCCAATGTCCCATCATCGGGGCGCTTGTAAAAGACGTCCGACCCCTGGTACACCACGGGTTTACCTTTCCAAGTAAGAAGCCTACCGGTCGTATCCCTTGTACTATACTTCGTCGGATCCTGAGATCCAGCCCGAGCTTCATCACCAGTGCCAACTGTATGAGTAACGACGCCGCCATAGGTCATGGGTAGAGTAAAGTTTGCTGCGCTAAAAGAGTTGAAGGGGTAGGATGGTTTCGAAGTACTACTCTGCATTTGGCCGTCAGTCATGGAAGTCTCTGGCGCGGAAGTACTTTGAGCGGAGAGCTGGGCATTTGATTGAAAGGGGTTGATAGATGTTGATGATGGCTGACCGGAGCCGCCGCCAGAACCGCCGACGAGACTTGTCCCAGTTCCCGCTCGTGCAAAAGGGGATGGCTTCTGTGCAGATTGGTTGGCTTCCGCAAATGGAGAAGCTGTAGACTTGAATGCTGAAGGCTTGCCGAACGCCGATGCCTGCTGTAAGGCTGAAGGTTGCCCAAACGAGGGCTGGCCAAATGAGGGCTGACCAAACGAGGGCTTTCCGAAAGATGATGGCTGCCCTAATGCTGATGATTGGCTAGAGGACGACGGCTGGCCAAATGATGGCTTTCCGAAAGTCGAATCTTGTCCCAGTGCGGATGGCTGGCCAAAGGCTGATGGCTTGCCAAATTGAGATGGCTTTCCGAAAGTCGAGTCTTGTCCCAGTGCGGATGGCTGACCGAATGATGAACCTTGTCCCGAATTTGACGGCTGTCCAAATGGCGCTGATGGAGCAAATGGAGATGGTCTCGAGAAAGGGTTAGGTGCTTGAGCCGAAGTGGAAGGCTGGCCAAAGCTAGGAGCGCCAAACCCGGTTTTCGGAGCGCTTGTACCAGAAGCTGAAGGTTGGCCAAATGTTGAACTCGTCTGTGGACCACGAAGAAATGGATTCTGGCTGGTCTGTGGTTCCTTACGCTGGCTTGGAGCGCTGTTCTCGTCACAAATATCGATTCGATTTGGGTGCTCCTTTTCACCGCCCAGTACATACCGAACCGCTCCCCGTGTGTCTGTCACGATACGATCGATTTGTTGATCAATTTCGAACTTGAGATTTCCTATATCTCGTTCCTGCTCCTGAAGTTAGTCAATTCACCAAAAGCATTGGAATTAAACCAACGGCCTGTTGCATTTGTCCAGAAGCTGCGCCGCGATAGTGAAGAAGTCGGATTTCTTCTGGACTCTGTTCAATCGGGAAGCCCCCGAAAAGCTGCCGAGGGGCATTTTTGCCAGGAGCATATGCTGAGAATGGCCATTCGGGTCGACTGTTTAGTAAATCCTCGTAGATATCCTCTTCTTCAATATCATAACGGTTGCTTGCAATTTTGTCAGTGTCGGACTCGTTGCAGTTTAGAGAATTACCTACCTAGTGAAGCCACTACGTCCTGATCAACACATTAGCAAGCGAATCATGACGATACGTTTTAAAAAGTTTCAGATCCCCTAGTAAGGATTATGTGAGGTTCAGGGGAGGTGTGATCGCAGGGGAAGGGCAGGAACATCAGATCAGAGATGATCTGCGTCAAGCTGAAGAAAAGGGCGATTCACCTCGTCCGCGATCTCTAGCAGCGCTACCGGCACTATACTTGTCGCCAACATGCTCGTTCGCATATCGATTATTAATGCGATTGTTGTTGGAAAAGCTTTGGCTATGTTGAGCGGGATGCTCGTATCTGCAAGAGTCTTTGGTCGACTTTAGCCATCAATCTTATTGCAGAAGCAAGTAGATGACAAACCGCCGAATTTACATCTGCCTTCTTGCCAGAATTTGCAGATAGCCATACCTGTCGTGGGATGGGGAGCATGCAAGACCACTCACGTCTTGCCAACAACACCACCCACAATGGAGCCGAACTGTCAAACTCGACCGCCAGGTATCATGTGAAGATTCCTAAAGGATACACAAGCGAGAAAGACTTGCCACCAGTTAGGTAGGGACTGAGGGTGAGGTCATCTGGTAAGTCGAGGAAACGCGAGCACGGATAGGTGTAGGTCGATTAGAAGCGTCTGAAACAATGCAAACAAGTCCTGCGACACGACGATTGTTTCTAAGGCGTGCACAGTAGTTCAAGAGATGTGTAAACAAAGAGTGCCAACCTTGCTCAACTGGTAAGAAAGTGAATGGGAAATTCTATATCACGTGATAGCGCGTTTTGGTGAATTTTCCGCATCTTTGGGAGTGTGATGTCCAACAAAGACGCCACCCCACAATGGCCGGCGCAAGCGATAAAGCACGCTTTTATCTTGAGCAGTCGGTTCCGGAATTGCAGGATTTGGAGAGGAAAAAGATATTTTTGAAGGTATGTTTCTGATCAAGAATCCTCGACCTGTGAGATAGGACTAAATTCCAAACTCAAGGAAGAAGTTTCGTCCATTGCAAAGAAGCGTTCTGATTTCGAACATGTCCTCAACGCCAGAGGCTCCAAACCTGCCGACTATGCACGCTATGCAGAATATGAGAT
Source organism: Viridothelium virens (assembly GCA_010094025.1). Taxonomy (NCBI): domain Eukaryota; kingdom Fungi; phylum Ascomycota; class Dothideomycetes; order Trypetheliales; family Trypetheliaceae; genus Viridothelium; species Viridothelium virens. The sequence continues at coordinate 100,120 of ML991804.1, forward strand.
GAATCTAGAGACGCTTCGGCGCAAGCGAGTCAAACGTATGAGCATCAAGTCCAAGAGCTACGCAGGATCACGTCGTATATTCTTTGTCTTAGATCGGGGCACGCGCAAGTTCCAAGGAGATCTTGGGCTATGGATGCAGTACATGGAGTTTGCCAGGAAAGAAAAATCGCACAAGAAATTGAGGAGGATCATCTCGACAGTACTGAGCTTACATCCCACAAAACCAGAGCTCTGGATATACGCTGCCCACTACGCGATGGAGGATCAGGCGGACATGCGAGTGGCCAGAGCCTATATGCAACGTGGCCTACGATTCTGCAAGAGGTCAAAGGCGCTATGGCTAGGATATGCAAAACTCGAAATGATTTACGTTGCAAAAATTGCAGCGCGACAGCAAATCATGGGCTTGGATCATCCACAGGAGTCCAAGGTTGAAGAGTCTTCTCTAGACGAATCACATGCTGATAAGATTGCCTTGCCTGACATTACGGCCGAAGATGTCAACCCCAAGCTTGCGAACGACGAATCAGTTGACCAAACGGCGTTGCAGAAGCTTACATCTTCTCCAGCACTTACTGGTGCTATCCCCATCACAGTCTTTGATACAGCCATGAAGGAATTCGACAACGATGCAGCGCTAGCAGAAAAGCTCTTCGACATGTTCTCCGAATTCGAGCAGTCTCCCCCTGCCCTGAACATTCTCCGCCATGTTCAACATATGCTCCAAACCCATTGTCCGGAAACACTTTCCTGTGCAGTCTGCCTATTTAGACTACCTCTGATTGCTGTGGAACCGGCCTCTGAAGAGTTCCCGGTGGCCTTGGGTCAGTCACTTGACAGGCTGAAGCAGTCTTCCAAGGAGCACCCCCAAATCAGTACAGAGTTAGCCGAGAGAGCCGTGAGAACTTTGTTACCCTTTGTGCAGTACCAGGATTTGGATGACAACATTTACCGTGTTCTCAATGTGTCTATCCGGCAAAATTTAAAGACGATGGCACACGGGTCTGGACTGGATGAGAGAGTTATTGCTGCAATCCAACGTCTGGAGGAAGAAGGTCGTGTCAAGGATGCTTCTGCGCTGACTTCGTATGCTCTAAAATGCTGGCCTTCGGACGCCCGCTTGCAAGAGCGAAAAATCGCGGGCTCGCCTGTATCGTGAAAGACTATCACACTTGTAGGCAGCGTTCGATCGAAACGGTACGAATCTAACTTTGGATACCTCGGCTTTGAGACATGGTCTAATGTGATGCTCAATAGACCATTCTCTGTAAAGCATATAAGACGAATGTCACATCTCTTCGCTTGTGTTAATCACAGTGTTGATACCACGCGGTAGCCGGTTTAGGTGAACATGGCGCGTAGAACGCACGTCAGATAGAAAGTGAATGAATCAGACCATGAAAGTGAGGAGTGTGGCGAGTGCTGCCTATTAAAAGCACGCTAAGGCAAGGTCTAGTGGTTCAAATTCGGTTTTCTGGTTACTTGAAGGTTGCCTTTCCATTACCTTGACTTCGCAATTCCAGCAGTGCTAGACTATTCGTTAACTATCTACCATCAAGATGTCGACAACCGTTGCGTACAGTCCGACTTCTGGCACTTACAAACAAGTCAACCTCGCCACCGACTTTGATCTAACACTTCGCGTCATTGAATATGACGACGCCTTTGTCTCACCGAACAAACCCATTCAATCCACCGTGGACTTCGAGGTTAAACGTGATCTTGTCTCCAAACAAGCTTTTTCCAAATTTATGGCAAATATGCTCAAACCTTCCAGCAATTTCGTCGAAGGTGATCAGGATATTGTCGAGCTCAAAGATCAGTCCTGCCGGGCGATTGATCCCTTTCTACGCGAACTTCACTTCAACAAGGACCACCATGTCAAAGATGTCGATCTGGATATGGTGTGGCTTGTTCTCCACACAGCGGACTTCTTTGGGTTCAGCCTCGAGCCCCTCAGAGACTGGTTCGACAAATGCTTTCAATCCAACGTCTTTTGGGCTACGTCTTTGAACTATGCAAGGCAGACCCTGTATCCGACCTATATCTTCAACCAGGCTGCAGCCTTCACCGAGGCTACCGAAACACTTGTTTACGAAGGTGAAGGGCATCTTACTGAGTCGACTCCGTTTTTCAAAGCCAGCTTGCACTTGCCAAACCTAGTCATTCGTATGTTCTGATCCTATTTGGCTCCCTGAACCCCCTTTGTGATAATCTGGACTTTTTTATGCTGACGACTCTCCAGAACAACTCAATGCCGCCAAAGGCAGAGTCCGTAACATCCTTCACGACGGACTTTTTGATGCATGCCGATCCCTCCTTGACCAGTCTTGCCCCTGCAAAGAGAGGGTTTTCTTCGGGTACTTCAAGAAGATGTGTGATCTTGAAGTTCTCCCATTTGAAACTACCTTCAAGGGGACGAGTATCTCAGACATGATCTGGCGTGCGGGGCATTTTGATTGGACACCACCTCCAGATAGTTGCGATAGCTGCCGTCGCGACTATCACCGTCTCATTAAGCTTGCGACGACGAAGGCAGAACGCTACTTCGACGGCATGTGTTTGGATTGCATGGATGCTTCAAAATCCAAGACTAAAAATGGAGATAGGCACAGTGACTATTGGATGCATAATAGGTTGCAGAGCTGGGACAAGGGTTGCCGTGTTCGGCATGGTGAGCCGAGCTGGTATTTTTCCTTCATGGGAAGAAAAGACGATCAGGTCAAGATGCTGCGGGAATTCAGACGGGTCTCGAACTGATAGAGAGAGCGAAAATTTGGCTTGGGCGCTCCTAGCTTACACAATCGGAAATGGAAAATTTTACTCTCCAGATAGCGGTTCTTTTCATTGATACTTTCCAACTTTCCTGAAATTTGATGTCCTTTCAATGCCTATCTAGTCAAACGCTAACGTTTCTGAAATTGTTCCTGCGGAGTGCCCTGAATGTAGGGAAGTGTACTCCATACATGACAGAGTAATCGGGCAACTTACCTGCTTTTTCCTCAACTCGCTACCTCACACCAAAGGCTCAGCCCCACCGCCCAGCGAACCAACCCCACGACATCACCGCCTTGCCTTGGCTTCGTTATTTGCTATTCTTCGCTTAGTTTGTGCATGAGTCATCGTGGTACATAAATTCCGTGTTCCTCCCCAAAAAGCATATGAGGCCTTGCTCGCCCAGCTTTGGGACAATCGACCAGGGACTTTAGGAGGAACTTTACTAAGTCTTTGGAAGTCAGGACTTGATGCGGTCGGACATTGATAACTTCTAACTTCTAACACAGCGGAGCGCATATACCAGTCAGCGTTAGCTGCAAGCTTCACTCTTGTTGTCTTCAAGCGTTTGGCGGAGATATTCTTCGATTGGACTCTTACAGTATGACCGAGTACGTATATTTCATACCATTCATTTTACGAGTCAGTTCAAAGCCCCTGTTCGTACCAGGGGATTAGATGATTCAGTTCCCTTTCCTTGCTTACTCATGGCAGAGACAAGTCTCTTCCACCAGAGCAGCCTCCATCCTATGAAACAACTATAGCTACCACTGGCGAACGCCAAGCCGGTGCGGAGCCTTCGGCAAGGTCTAGAGCTGCTCCGAATCCTAATGACAAGCCCAACAAGTTCAGCTCCAATTGTGGTACCTCCACAGGATGCACTATGTCATCCGCATGTAAGGAGTGCCAGGACTGCTCAATGTGCAGCAATTGCTTGCGCTGTGTGGGTTGCAAGATGTGTAAGTCTTATATGTGACGTGAGCTAGACTAAATAATGATAGACTGACGGCTTTGAAGGCTCGAATTGCGTTGATTGCGAGGATTGCGTTGGCTGCACCAACTGCAGCGGGCTCAAGGGTGCCAAGTACTGCTCGAATGAGCATCGCGCTCTGTAATGAGCGCACTTACTAGCCAGCTCATTTATTATGAACGGAAGTGACAACACTCATGAAAGCCAAGCATCAAGAACGCAAGGCAGGATACGTGACTGGAGCCATTGGCCGTTACCAGTACTTTTCACTCTCGGTTCCCATGTATTCTTATAGCTTACACCATGACCTTTGTTTGAATGCCTTTTTAACTGTGGTGTTGCGTGTATGCTCCTCAGACCGTTATAGCTGATGTGTTCCAAAACACTTCTGCGCAAAGCCAAACTACAATCGTAGCAGTTATGTTCGTTGCTCCGGCGAGTCAAGCAGAGGATCTCGACGCTGGCATTTTCAACTCCCAATGAGTGGCCTGGTTGACCTTCGATATAGGGTCGATAAGAGAAATGTCGCCCATAAGAGGGGGCCCTTGATCGTGGACTCCTCCAGGATTATGCGATTGTTACTATCTCGTTGACTGTCATGATTGTAAACAAACAACTTTGTCGAGCGGAGAGAAGTCAAAGCGGATTTGCCATTGGGTAATAACTTTACCAATCGCATTTGCTGAAAGTGCCTGTAGGCATCAGTCTCTCGAATCGTGTAAAAGGACCAAGTTGTTCGGACTTGGAACTTGAGGAATCGATTGACAGCGAGTGATTGACGCAGCTGGAAATTTCAGCAGGGATGGAGGCCAGGAAGCCCTCCGTCGGAGATCAGCCATAGATCGATTCGAAGACAATGAGACGGTCAATTTGGCTCTACATTCAAGTGAACAATCTGTGGGGAGTATTGCTTGAGACTATACGTTGAGCAAATATTTAGCGATGCCAACGCAAAATCTAGATGAGAGTGACATCGGCCGGTTGTCATTAGCTTTCCGTCTCGGTTGGAGCTATACTTCACAGCTGAGAATAGAATTGCATACGTGTGTGGAAAGCAAGCCGTATGCAGCTGACAGGATTGTGGCAGGAGCGTAGCTGATCTTTGCAGTGTCAGGGATCTACGATCGCCGATGTGTCTCTTGGTGTGGGTATTGTTGCAATTGATTCGAGATGATGGCTTTCAGGGAGGTTTTCTCTCCCATGGATGGCATGACACTGCATGATGTGAACCAAGGGAGATCGACAGGGGAATTGCATTGGCATAGGTTCTTTGATCTGCGGAGGCCCTCAGGGTAAGGAAAAAGCGTCCGAATTTGACACAGACCATCCGCTCTATCTCCTGCTCTACCTCCCCCCATTTACCTAGGTTTTTTTTATTTTCACTGCATACAATCTCCAAGAGACTATTCTGAGATGATTGTAGAATAAATGGCCAAATAAGCCAACATTCATTCCCAAGTATATGAGGCAAGAAGCATTTGTTGTTGTTTGGATGGTCTGTGTCAAATTCGGACGCTTTTTCCTTACCCTGAGGGGGAGGATCCCCGGATGTCTTGCAGACCTCCATTGTTGTGGCAGCCAGTGATGATGGATCGAGCAGTTCTGACATGTTGCAGCTTCGCTGTTCTCGCTAGTCTTGAGGCTGAGGTCATACTATTGCTGCAGCCCTAGCACGCTTCCCTGCAGCTGCGGACCACCATCGTCTCCAGCATGCAGCTTTCAGTCGCAAAGACGATGACGGTGATGAGGTGAGGCGGAGTAGCAGAAGGACGCGCTGGACGGATTGGATGCTGATGAGGTGCACAGCCAGACCTTTCGGTGGCTAGCCCTACGAATCATGAGGTGGCTTGGACCTGGAAAGTAACCTCGCTAGAGTAAATAAGGGAAAGCCACGGGAAACAGAAAGCTTGGCATGAGTTTATTTGCTAGAAGTCTTTCATAAATGCGTAGTAGCGAGCATCCTATTGGAAGTTTGCGCCATGCAAGCCACGACTTGAGCGCGTGGTGGTCAAGAGTCGAAGAGACCGTTGCGTCAAGGCAGTGGCTTCTCACTTTGTACTTCGCAGGGGACTCTGCACTGTACCCTTGGAAACAAGCCTCTCTCACCGAAATTTTTCATGGGCAACTAGGCGTTGTCGGCGGTGCAGAGGTGGCTCTCGAGGGGGTGAGAGGACTGTCTACCTACCTTAGTTGGTCGGAACGCTCTGGATTTAATTCACCCTGCACTGCACGACACCTTCCACAAGATTCAATGAATTTGATTGGACTCTTGCAGGCACAAGAGCATTCGCCGAAGATTTGTGCACGTCTAGTGGCACTAACCCAACTAACTCAAGGTACTAACTAAGCCGCTTGGACCCATCTGAGGGATTCTTCTTTGTGTCATATTACCTCCGGCCCAATACCTCGTCCTACTGCCCTACTTGGCCCTTCGATCCTCCAACTATTTTCCATTCCCATTGTCTTGCGCAACACTTCAATTCAAAGACCACCTGCACAGCTTTGGGAGATCTTGTGCGACGCGCGATCTCGCCGTGCACCCAATTGCCCCACTTGCAAGACCTCATCGCAAGCGAGGCATCTCATAACTAATCCTTGAACCTCACAACCACGAATAGCATCCGCCATGTCCTACTACCCTGGACAACAATACCACCAGCAAGGAGGATATGGTCCTCCTCAGTATCCCCCTCAAGGATATCCTCCACAGCCTCAGTACGGGCCGTAAGTTCCGTCGCGTACCGCTTAGTGCACTTCGATGCTAATCTGTGAGAAAGGCCTCAAGGCTACGGGTACGGAACTCCTTCGCCACAACCACCACAAAATTACGGCTACGGCTCTCCTCCTCCTCCAGTAAACTATGGCGGATACAATGTGAGTTAAATCCTGGGGCGTCAATCGAGCAGATGATCTTATGAAGTTCAGAGTGGGCCGCCGCCTCCGCAATACGGCGGTTACGGACCACCGAACGGAGCTCCCCAATACAACCAAAGCTCAGGTAGGCAAGATACTCGCATCTAAAAGCCATTGCTAATTGTCACTATAGCACCTACGTATCAAAACAGCGCCTACATGCATGGCAACCATAGCGCTCCTCCACCTCCGCCTCAGCAAGCCCAGCACTTTGGATCGGGTGCTCCGGGTGGATACACTTTCCAATACTCGACCTGTACTGGTCGCAGGAAAGCGCTGTTGATTGGCATAAATTATTTCAGCCAAAGAGGACAACTCAGGGGATGCATCAACGATGTCAAGAACATGTCAACCTATTTAAACCAGCATTTCGGCTACAAGAGGGAAGACATGGTGATTTTGACTGACGATCAGCAAAATCCGATGAGTCAGCCTACAAAAGCGAACATCTTGCGAGCGATGCATTGGTTGGTGAAAGACGCGCAGCCGAACGATTCGCTGTTCTTTCACTATTCTGGTACGAAGATCCGGCACTTTAGAGTTGCTCAATTGAAACTGACGTCCTTTAGGTCACGGTGGTCAAACTAAAGATCTGGATGGAGATGAAGACGATGGGTACGACGAAGTCATTTACCCTGTGGACTTTAGAAATGCTGGACATATTGTTGACGACGAAATGCACCGGATCATGTGAGTCGGAATATCATTTGCTTCCTTTGAAGAAAAGATGGAGGAAGACTAATGCGGCCCACAATAGGGTTGCACCTCTACAAGCTGGTGTTCGGTTGACTGCCATTTTCGACTCATGCCACTCCGGCTCGGCTCTTGATCTCCCCTACATCTACAGCACCCAAGGTGTACTCAAGGAGCCAAACCTCGCGAAAGAAGCTGGGCAAGGTTTACTTGGGATTGTTTCAAGCTACGCTCGTGGCGATATCGGTTCGATGCTGAGCACTGGAATGGGACTCATAAAGAAAGCGACGAGTGGCAATGATGCGTACGAAAGGAATATCAGGACCAAGACCAGCGCAGCAGATGTAATCATGTGGAGTGGAAGCAAAGACTCACAGACTTCGTACGTCACCTCTCCGGCGACCCCCTTCTGTGGTTCTTTGACTAACGTGCCGACAGATCCGACGCGCAGATAGCAGGAGAAGCTACTGGAGCAATGTCTTGGGCTTTCGTATCAGCTCTAAAGAAGAACCCACAGCAGAGCTACGTGCAGCTCCTGAGAAGCATCCGAGACGAGCTGCAGGGCAAGTACAGCCAGAAACCGCAGCTCAGCTGCAGTCACCCCCTGAATACAGAATTGCTGTATGTCATGTAGATGCCCCTTTCATGATTTTCGTGTTCGCATTGGTCCTTGAAAATTGGCTTCATTTATTGGTTGCGACTTGGGAGCTGGGAGACATGTCTCAAATGACGGTATGGGTATGGGTTAGGATCTACAGCACTTGCGATTGGGAACATGGAGGGTCGTGGTATACATATTGGTCGCCACAGGCGTGATGGATATCCCCATTCTTCCAAGCTCTCAACTTTCCTCTTAGTTTCATGGGAATATTCCAACTAACTACTTGATTATCATTTCAATTGAAATCCGTATTGCCAAGAAGCAGGGATCGAATGCGTCTGGCCCTGAGTCTTGCACTCAGAGTTCTCACCAACGCGATTTAGTGGTTAGGCGTAGATTCAAGCGAGACATAAGAGACTACTACCGAAATGATTGTCTTATCTCAGCTCAAACTACCAAGATCTGCAAGAGCAGTTTACAAGGGACCCCGTCGCTGCAGCTTATTTCCTTTCAACCATCTAACCCTTGCAACGGCGCGGTTCGTCCCGTAGTAGGTATCTGCTGAAGCTGGTGGCTACCTGAATAGGGCTTGGCATGCAAGCCTTCCGCTTAGCAGACCTGCCAATTAGATCCACCACTGTCGAACTCCTACTCGCTCAATTTGATTGTGACATATGGGAGTGTATAGGCACGGGATACTGGTCACCGGAATCGACCCAGATTGTCACAAACTCACATCCTTGGAGACCGGTTGGAGCACACTGACAGACTCTACGAATTCACAATTGCAACTGCTTTAGGAGTTCTTATAAAATACAATGATACAATGGACTGCACAAAATGACTTGTGTCAATGCTCCCAGTCCATGTCCTATTCGCCCATCTAGATCCCAGAGTAAGAAGTTTGGTCCGTCCCGGCACTCTTACTATACGCCTTATATCGCGCAAGTTTTTGTCCACTCGAAACACATACTCGAATGATATCGTAGCCGCAGCCTCATAGCCCTCTGCTTCACCTCTTGCTAAATCAAACTTAGTCCAAGCACTTATGTTCCTTTAGACGTTCGCGCGACACTGCCCAGATAACGCACCAGCATGCCTCTCACCTCCTCTTCCCGCTGCTGAAAGACATCCAACCCCCTATCCTCACACGCCCTGACCCTCTCCTCCTTCGACAGCATCACAGCCACCTGCTCCAACCCACCAGCCCTCCTCGCAGCCTCCAACAGCTCTTGATCATCCGCCCTCAGAAACTCCAGATGCTGCCTCAACCGCCCGGCCAGGAACCCCCTTGCCATAAAGCCAGGTGGCGACCCAACCGCCCAGTCGAACTTCGGACTATACAGCCCCAGCACGCGACACATCGGCACCACCTCTTCGCTCTTCCCCACTAAGCCCTGCCGCACCGGCTGCTGTCCTTGCTCGCCTGATGACGACGCCGACGCATGCAGCATCTCCCCTAGCACCTCGATCCACTCCCTCCCGCCTCTTTCCCCTCCTGGCGCGCTGCGCTCGAGCTCCTGCAGCGCGCCGACCCGCCACTCCGCCTGCTGCTTCCGCATCCCGTCTTCCTGCGCGGGGATCCGACATGTCAGCGGCACGACGCGCGGCATGAAGGGGACGAGGAGCGGAAGCCATTCCCCGACGAGGAGGAAGAGCAGTGCGAAGAAGGGGATGCGGCGCATGTCGTAGGCGCTGCGGCGAAGGAGGAGGCGGTCGGCGCGGGTTAAGGAGGACGAAGAAGAGGGGCCATGGGAGAGGCGGTCGCGGATGGCGCGGGCGGCTTTGTAGTTGGACCAGGTGTTGGAGACGCCGGTTTTGTAGAAGATGGCGTAGGAGCGGCCGACGTGGTACCAGTAGGAGAGCTTGGACTGGTTGGGGGACTGAGTGGCGACGTGTAGATCGGGGGGAAGAGTCGTGTCTGGGGGGTTGAGAAGCGAGCGGAGGGTCGTGAGGGCTATCGGGGGTTGTCCATGGGCGTTGGGAGGAGATGACGATGCTGATTTTGTCGATAGGGGGCGAGAACGCTTAAGTGAGGTGTTTTGCGCAGGAGATCGAGCGTTCGAAGCATGTTGAGAGGAGTGAAGAAATAGTGCGTTAAATTTATAGGGTGTCTGAGAAAATGAAGCCACTGGAACTAAAGGATTGATATTTATTAATATACATGAGGAATTCTTAGTAAAGGCATTATTAGAAGCCACGGTTTGCCGACAACATGATCGAGAAAGCATCGCAAATGAAGGTATGTAGATGGAGATGGAAAATGTCCATGACGCGAGTTCGGAGGTCAAGAAAAAAAGGTCCGCAGATCCTGGCTCCGCGTTCTCACCTGCGACTAGACTGAAGCCTCCAATTACTTTTTCTTTGGGCGAATCTTAACAACGTGAAAGCCTCATTTTCCCGGAATATGAGGCGTAGAGATGCATTAAGAGTATGGCGTTCCTTTGAGATATATCTAAGTGGTCTGACAAGTCTCTAGGTACCTTTACAGCCACAATTGTGTATTTTCTGCTCCTTTGGCTATGGAGGCAAGCCCGTATCCCCACTCACTCGACGCATATTGAGGGATCAACGGCGATACCTAAATCATTCACGACCACCTTATCAGTCTGCTAGCGCTGCCGCAGTCCAGGTACAAGAAAACGAAGATTCGTTTGAGCATAATAAGCAGGTCCAGAGTCCACTCGACGATCAATCTACATCGCAATTTACTCAGCAGTATGCTTATCCTCGGGCAGCACAGACGTCTGAAGAGAATCCGCAGATTGCTGCGACTTTCCAAGTCTCCGCGCAAAGTCCATTGAGTCAGCGCAAATTGTCGCCGGTCGAGGAGCGAGCAAGACAGGCTCTGTTGGCGAGAAATGGCAACGCTCCTCAGGAAGCCTTTCAGAGCGATTACACTGGACTGCAACATCAGCAAAGTCGAAGGTTGACAGCAGCAGAAGAACAGTCAAGACAAGCATTGGTCGGCGGTGCAAATAGGAACATAGGTGGAGCGACACAGTCCCAAAGGTTCGATGATGTGCAAGCACAGTCAGGAAGACTTACATCAGCGGAGCTATTGGCAAGACAAAGGCTTTTTGCTAGGACCGAAGGCACTCGTTCTGAGAATGGTCAAGAAACCGATAAGTGGACGCAGGAGCGAGATAAGAGCACGCAATCGATGTACCCGGAAAGGCTTCCTACCCGTCCACGCGTCATGCCTAGCGATCTCTATAGGAAGATCACTCCAAATAACCAAGCCTCGAACCCTATAAACCCGACTGAACGACGAGAACCCCTTTCCCCAGCTTTCCGAATTCATTATCATGACGGACGTAAACTTAGCAACGCCTCTCAGGACGCTGTAGAACCTCCCTTTGCCTCATCTTGGCGCAACTTGCAACCACAAGCAAATCGTCGCGAAACCGGTCTACCTCAGAGTGAAAAGCCGGTGCCCGAATACCGACGGCAGCATCAACAGAGGTGGCAGTCTGCAACAGATGCCAGATTCGTATCGTTGAATGAGCAGCGACAAAATGACGCAGTGAGGGCAAGGTTTGCAAGAAGGGCCTGCTTTCGCTGTGGTAGCACTGAACATCTCGCTAAAGATTGTGCGGTGCAGAGTTCACGTATCTCGAGTCCTCAGACGGCCTCAAGATCAAGAGACCCACCCCGACCGCAAATCTCTTCCCAATCAAGATTCGGTCAGCGTGGTCCTGAGGCAAACGAAATGAATGAACGTAAAATGGGTGAAACTGAACGGCAGGTGCAGCAATGGCAGCAACGTACCCCAGAATTTAGAACGGGTAGCGATGCTGTCGAACGGGCACCGCGCCAGAGAGACAGAAGGGAGAAGGACCGGCGCCGTTCAAATTTTGTCTACGAAGACGAGTTTGAGGATGAGGCATCTTCGAATTGGAGACAGGATAAGAAAGCTCTGAAAGCCGAAAAGGCAGCCCGCAAAGAGAAGAAGGCTCAAGGAGCTCCAATGCAGATCTATATTCCTGCCTTCATTAGTGTCACGAATCTTGCCACGTTGATTAAGATCCGCACAGAAGATCTCGTGGAGAAGATGGCAGATCTAGGCTACGGCGATGTGGCCCACGATGAGATACTGAATGCTGAAAATGCTGGATTGATAGCTCTGGAATACAACTGTGAGGCCATTCCTGAACGCGATTCGGCTGATTATGATCTCCTTCCGCGACCTGAGGCGGACGACAAGAGTCTCCTACCATTGCGGCCTCCTGTTGTTACAATCATGGGGCACGTCGATCATGGGAAGACAACGATTCTGGATTACCTCAGAAAGAGCAGTGTGGCTGCAAGCGAATTTGGAGGTATCACCCAGCACATTGGTGCTTTTAGTGTATCTCTTGCCTCTGGCAAGTTAATAACCTTCCTCGATACTCCAGGGCACTCCGCGTTTGAAGTCATGCGAAAAAGAGGAGCTACCGTAACCGACATTGTCGTGCTTGTGGTAGCAGGTGACGATAGTGTAAAACCCCAAACCATCGAAGCCATCAAACATGCCAAGGGTGCCAGCGTCCCCATCATTGTCGCCATAAACAAAATGGACAAGGAAGGAGCCAACCCCGAACGCGTCAAAGGCGACCTTGCTCGCCACGGTATCGACGTCGAGGACTTCGGCGGCGACGTCCAAGTTGTCTGCGTCTCGGGCAAGACAGGTCTCGGCATCCCGGACCTCGAGGAGTCTATCGTCACCCAGTCCGAGATCCTCGACCATCGCGGCGAAACCGACGGCCCGGTCGAAGGCTGGGTCCTCGAATCTACGACCAAGCGCGCTGGCCGTGTCGCCACCGTCCTCGTTAAGCGCGGCTCCCTTTCTCCCGGTGACATTCTCGTCGCAGGAACCACCTGGGCCCGTGTGCGAGTGCTCCGCAATGAAGCAGGCGCCCAAGTGCCCATCGCTACACCTGGGACCCCCGTTGAAGTCGACGGCTGGAGAGCTCTCCCGGCAGCGGGCGACCAGGTCCTACAGGCGCCGAACGAACAGAAAGCCACCGATGTCGTCTCCTTCCGCGAGGAGAAGGCCGAGCGCGTCAAGCTTGCCCAGGACATGGAAGCCATCAACGAGTTCCGCCGTCTCGAGCAGGACAAGCGCGAACGTGAAGCTGCTACCGCGGCTGCCGCTGCCGATGCTAAAGCTAATGGCGATGTCGCTCCTGTGCCGGCTGCGGAGGTCCAGGAGGAGAAGTCGACAGGTCCTACGCAGGTCAACTTCCTCATCAAGGGCGATGTTGCGGGCTCGGTCGAGGCGGTCGAGAACTCCATATCGGCCCTCGCGCATCCGGAAGTGCGGCCGCATGTTCTACGCTCGGGCGTTGGGCCTGTCTCGGAGTTTGACGTTGAGCACGCTGCAGCGGCGCAGGGATATATCGTGTGCTTCAATACGACGGTGGAGCCGGGCATGGCGCAGATGGCTGAGAGGAAGGGAGTTGGATTGATAGAGCAGAATGTCATTTATCGGCTTGTGGACGACGTGAAGGCAAAGCTGAGCGAGAACTTAAAGCCTTCGGTGTCGACAAGGGTGCTGGGGGAAGCGGAGGTCGCAGAAGAGTTTGAAATTGGGGTGGGAGGGCGCAAAAAGATGAAGATTGCGGGATGCAAGGTCCGAAATGGGGTCGTGAACCGGGGAGTGAAGGTGAGAGTTCTAAGAGGCGAGAGAGAAGTCGTCTTTGATGGTAAGTCGTATCTCTGGACGAGTTACAAGTCAACAAATGCTGATGATATGTAGGAATCCTGAATTCATTGAAGAATGTCAAAAAGGACGTGTCCGAGATGAGAAAAGGAACAGAATGCGGCATAGGCTTCGAGAACTGGGAGGAGTTCCAGATCGGAGACCAAATTCAATGCTACGAGGAGAGGGTAGAGAAAAGGTTCTTATAATCCAGGCGAATCGATGGAATTTTGTAATATCATAGAGGATGGTAGAGGCTTTTTTGGGCGTAGCAATTCGTGCATGTGGCGGTGCTTGGTTCGTCCCCAGACCTGAATCACATTATGTACAAATAGATACATGCATTCTGCTCATACGCCATGCCTGAGCCCAGCTCCTGCCCACAACACCGGAGCAAGGTGCTTCGGTAGGTCGTAGTCTGCGACTAGAGTTATGACCCACAAGACTGCGAACACTAGTAAAGGCGAGAGCAATAATTCCGTATGATGCAGGAAAGGTAGAGCTAAGCCTTGTCAGCTGCATTTTAGCCGGGACTGGGAGAACTGTGAAGACAAACCATTGTATCCAAGAAATGTAATGACCACATAGTAGCCCAGGGCGAGCAAATATAATGAATTACCAAAAAAGACAGAGACGTAGGCATCTCTTGCTATCACTGGCATGAGAATGAACTGAACAACGTAAAGAAAGACCCAAATCGGGAAAAAGGCTCTTATTGACACCTAGGGCAATAGTTGTCAGTAGCCGTAGGCACTCGTGAAGAAAGTCTTGCCTCACATCAAAGCAATAACCAAACTCCAATTGTTCCGTGTCACCTGGCGCAACAAACAGACCTCTTCTCCTACCAGGTAATCCCGGCACTCCAGGTCCTAATATCTGGCCGACCAAAAAATATGCAGCCGTCGCTACGAGGAGTGATACTGCGAGAAAGTGGCCGAAGATGAATACGGCCATTATCCGGAAGGTTCTTCCAACCCCGTCTGCATACGCCAAACCCCAACCCAACGACGTCAAAAGGAGGAAGAAGGACAGGAGATATGTGAAGGATGGGTCAGGTCGATGCCATGTGTTCTTCGTCTCTGCAAAAGTAGTCAGCCTACGGCTGTGGAACGTGCCAGCTTAAAGTTGTCGTATTACGTTTCTGAGATTTATTAGGTATAGCTCAGTGAAGGTCTGCAGGTCATAGCTCACATGATAGTATATTGATCGGAAGACCTTCTTGGGAGCTATTATCAAACGCGTCATCTCCCATATCGCCATTTCAAAGTCCATCTGCGGGAACTTGAATAATCTTTTGAAGAATCGGGGCATCCGGAGACCTTCGCTTCGACTCCGAGATGGGACGCTACCAAAGTTTGGCTGACCACCATGTTGCCGAGGTAGAGATATCTGGGGGTTCATTCTCCTCGACCTGGAAAAGTTGATTGGGGGCGGAGTGTCGAAGAGGCTTTGTTCTTTTTGGTCTGAAAGCTGACAAAAAGGATGGGCTGGCACGTGGAATCAATGTGTACATGCGAGAATGCTTTAGACGAGACTTGACGACATGAAGTAATCACGAGCCAGCATGGAAAGGAGGCAGTCCGCGAGGCCGTGAACCGTTTTCATCAATTCGTTTTCCTCACTGTAAGGACCATATTGGAGGCGTTGGCGTTGCTTAAAGCCCGGCCAAGACGGGGCTAGCGTTCCTCATTGTCTGCTGACTGTCACCTCTGGCTCTGCCTAACCTGCCGACCGTGCGACCTTGACCTCACACCCGCTACCTCAACTTCGACATCCACACTCACCTCCCTTTGTGCATGAGGGAATCTCCGCCATCCTCCACCCTTTTCTACCTAGATTTTGCCTCAGTCCCTTCTTCAGATAATCGACGCCGATACTGCTGACTACTGTCGAACCTTCTCTGCATCCGCCACCTGCACTCTCCTGCACGGACGAACGACACCATCTTCTGGCCTCCATGGATCCAGAAGCTGCTTTCCTGCAGCAGCTGCAAGCTTCAGGTGATGCTAACTACTTGCAGTCCGGCCCATCTGCTCAACCAACACAGATGGATGATGATGATGACGAGGAAGATTACGACCCTTCTGCACTGATACCTGAATCATCCTATCGCAGCGGCGATAATGCGACTCCCTACAACCCCTCAGCAATCCAAGCAAGCCAGACATCCCCCACTGTTGACACGCCAGCCCAATCGTCAACGGCGGCTTCAGCCCATCCTCCAACACAATTGTATTCTAGACCAACAACTGCAACTCCAAACGGACAATTGGAGTCTTTGAGAGTCTCCAGTAAGCAGCCTCGCACAGTGGGGGGTTTCATAGTCGATGATGAGGATGATGAGGATGATAATTCCTTTCAAAAACCTAGTGGGGCGGGTGCAAATGGGCTGTCGGGTGTTGCTCGATCAACTTCTACTCCTCAGCGCTCTGTATCCAAGACGCCTAACAATAATGCTTCATCAAATGTACAAATATCAAACGATGCACAAGATCAGGGTGTTTCAGATTCTGTCTCTAATGGCGCTTCAAATGCACTTTCTGCTGCTACTATTCCCGCACCAAAACTTTCCAAGCAAGATAGCGAAGAAAAAGCTCACCAGATTTCTGCTCCAGCTGAATCTTCAGATCCTGTCCCTACAATCCCTAGCATGTCTCTACCTAAAGCTCGCTTGCCGAATGATCGGGTGGGTATCTTGGAGGATAGAATTGCAGAGGATCCTCGAGGTGACCTGGATGCCTGGCTTAGCCTCATAAACGAATATCGCAACCGGGACAAGATCGAAGATGCTCGCGCAGTCTACGATCGATTCTTTGAAGTTTTCCCAACTGCTGTATGCTTATTCCAGGCCCTTTCCTCAACATCTACTAACTTTTTGTCAGGCCGAGCAATGGGTGGCATATGCACAAATGGAACTTGACAACGGAAATCTAAGCCATGCTGAGAAGATCTTCACTCGCTCTCTTTTGAACGTGCCCGACGTCGAGCTTTGGTCCACATATCTGGGCTACATTCGCAGACGTAACCCTCTAATGACAGACACTACTGGAAAGGCTCGCCAGACTGTTTCACAGGTATATGATTTTGTTCTCAATACCATTGGAATTGACAAAGATTCTGGTCAGATTTGGCAGGAATACGTCGAGTTTATTCGTACTGGACCTGGCCAAGCTGGCGGCACAGGCTGGCAAGACCAGCAGAAGATGGATTTGCTGCGGAAGGCTTATCAGCGTGCGGTATGTGTACCGACGGAAGTAGTAACGAAGCTTTGGAAAGAGTATGATGCCTTTGAGCGGAGTGTGAACAAGACGACCGTGAGTTTACTCGATCAACCTCACCGAATACTTCCAATAATCTTTCTCTAGGGTACCAAATTCATTCAGGAGCGATCTGCTGCGTACGTAACTGCTCGAGGTGCAAACATTGCCCTGTCGAACATCACGAAGGGTCTCAAGCGCACGACTCTACCAACGCTACCCCCGCGTCCAGGCTTCGATGGCGAGGCCGAGTATCTGGAGCAGGTCGAAATCTGGAAACGATGGATCAACTGGGAGAAGGACGATCCACTCGTTCTGAAAGAAGAAGATGCCAATGCTTACAAGGATCGTATCGTTCACGTGTACAAGCAAGCTCTAATGGCTCTAAGGTTCTGGCCAGAAATGTGGTATGATGCTGCCGAGTTTTGCTTTCAGAATGGACGAGAACCCAAGGGAGAAGAATTTCTCAGCCAAGGCATTGCCGCTAATCCAGAGAGCTCCCTCTTGGCGTTCTGGCAGGCCGAGCGATGTGAGCTGGCACCCGCCGAGAGTGATGCGCAACGTGCAAGAGCTGTCCGAGTGCCATACGATAAGCTGCTTGATACCTTATACGCCCTCCATGACAAGACGAAAGCTCGCGAGGCTCAGGCTGTCACTCGTTTGAAACAGGCATCAGCCGATGATAAGGCTTTCTCGCCTCCTGCCAAAGACAATGATGACGATGATTTCAGCAAAGCTCAGTCCGAGCTTATCGCCCGCGAAGAGGCGCGTAGACTTCAGATCGCAGCAGTCCAGAAAGGATATGAGGCTGAGCTTCTAGATTTGCAAAAGCTGATATCCTCCGCCTGGATTGGATTGATGAGGGCTTCACGAAGGATCATAGGCAAGGGCGACCCCAAAGATTCAACTGGCGCCGGCGGACTACGGGCAACCTTCCTAGAAGCTCGAAAACGAGGACGCATCTTGAGCGACGTCTATGTCGCGAGCGCACATTTGGAGTGGCAATGCTACAACGATGCTACGGCCCTAAAGCTGTTCGATCGGGGCATTCGGCTATTCAAGACTGATGAGTATTTTGCGCTGGAGTACCTCAAATACTTGGTTGCCACCAATGATGGGTTAAGTAAGTGCAGAACAATACTCTCTATGCACATGTTGCTAATATCTTTATCAAGATCTCCGTGCGGTTTTTGAGACGTCAGTGAACCAATTAACCTCCGCCAAGCTAATCCACAAAACCAAGCCTCTCTTCAAGTTTTTTCATGACTATGAGTCCAGATTTGGAGAGCTCAGCCAGATTCGAAAGCTCGAAAAGCGTATGGCAGATTTGTTCCCGGAGGATCCGCAGCTCATGACCTTCACCGAGCGGTTCTCAACCGAGAACTTCAACCCGATCGCGTACCGGATAAACATCTCGCCCGCCACGCAGTCGCGCCCGAAGCTTCCAAGCACTGTCGTCAACTCTATTGAAGGCGTACAACAGTCACCAAAGCCTCTCCCCACTCAACTTGCCAGATCACCGAAGCGCCCTCTTCCGTCAGACGAATCTGACAGTGAGCAACCCCGCAAGTTCGCCCGTGGTGAGTCTCCACTAAAAGGCGCAGCCGGCAGGCGTCAGCAGCAGCAGAAGCGTAATCAGCAGCGTCTCGACAACATCGCCGAAAATGGTGGTCGTTACCAACAGCCTCCGCCGTCCCTGCCCCAGCAGATTATGGGTATCTTGAACATCATCCCTGCTGCCCGTCATTACGACAGCATCGTCTTTGCACCAGAACGGGTTATTGCTTTATTAAGGTCGGTCGATCCATCCCGCGCGAGGGTAGATAGGGGCCCGGCGCAGGTAATGGGCCATATGTCTCAGCCGCTGCCACCGCAAATGACCCCACAGATGCCGCCGCAAATGCAGCAGCCCATGGCTTATGGCCAGCCAAATTGTAAGTGTTATCCCGGTTGAAACCACCTCGTGCGTAAAGAAATGAGATTGCTGACCCGGCGTAGATGGCTATTCTTATCCCCCTCGTTGAATAGGTTCTAGGGCGTACCAGTGCTTGGTAGTGGTGGTGGAGGAGGAGGAGGTGTAAACTGTGTCTCCATGGGGCAATCTGTGCAAGGTGTACCCCTTTCCTATTTGCTTTTATCCTCCCTTGTTCTCAAGCATCTCCAGCACTCAAAGTGGGAGCAGGAACTCTGCCTCTTTCAATTTGATATCTGATGTATGGCTTTTCTAAATTTCTCTCGACTTCGGGTTCTGCATTCATACGGGGTGGTCGCATATGCGAGCGCTGGCGTTGGGGTGAAGGGCGAGGCTCGGAGCGACTAAGGCACCTTGTCCACTGGGGCAATACCGCCAACGCTTATTCTTGTGGTATAGCGATTTCGAGGTCGGGCTTTTTGCATATGAAGGTCGACTATCGGATAAGGTATACAGCCAGTGCCATCGAAATACATTGATGTGATCTTCGAAGGAGCTTCCATGGCCCCTTCCTGCTCTGAGTTTTCAGTTAACTGCTCAGCTCAGTGATTGCATAGACTGCAATTGGAGTTCTGATCGAGTCCAGCCAAAACGTTGCTGGAGCTCATTTCCTCCGTTGCAACATTCGCCAGAGGCCTGTTTGGTAGGAGATGCCTGCGTATCCTGCCTATCTGTCTTCGAATGAAAGATACGATCCATGATTCCCTCCTGTTAAAAGTTTCTTGTCAATTGCCAATGCCATATCTGATGCCAAAGAGGCGCCTGCCGATCTCTAGAACAACAATGCCGGGCATGCAGTAGCACAGTGTTTGTTGCCACGCATGGACGCTTGTTTGCCCAAGGGGACTATTCTTCATGTATGAAAGGCGCGTTTGTCCACCGAATGTCTCGTTGGGTCCCGCGTTGGGGGTCCCTCTAGTGCTTCTTGGTCGATTGTCATTTTCTTTTCCGACGACGTATCAGGAGTCGCCGCTGTCACTTCTTTTCGGTACGGATAGAGATATTATTTCTATTCTGGAGCTCATCGTTGTCTCTACTTATTTCACGGTTCGCGAGGGGGTCCTCAGGTCTCTTTGGTCTTGCTGGACTCTATGGTAGCTCCTCTGCACGCTCGTTCAGTCGCTTCTTTGGCCAGGACTTCGCTGCTGTTCCACGGGTCAAAGAATGCGCGGCTTTCACCTGGTGGCTCAGCCAGACATGTCTGCCTCAAGGTGGTGGTGGGGTAGGGGTGGACTTCTGATCTGTGGAGCAGGATCGTCTGGCTCGAGTCCATTCCGCCAGAAGCCTGCCTCACTAGATGTGATCATAGCAAGCACGGCTGAACTTGTAGCTTTCCTCAATCGCCTTTGCCTCGATCCAATTTGGATGCAAAAGATTGTACTCGATTGACTTTCTTGACTGGAGGTTGGCAACCCGGGCGGACACATAGGAAGCAGTCGGGCGTCTACGACAGATCTTCAGAGCTGTAGTAGGTCCCTTATCTTCCTACCTAGGGTACTCACTCTACGCCCTGAAAGTGGCTCCACCCGGCCATACCACTCACACTACTCGACGTTGAGCGTGTGAAGCGCCTCACTTCGTGACCTCGTCATTTCCTCGGTTGGCTGGGATTCCTGCCCTATAAAAGGCAGCCACTCGCTCCTTCCACTTTCTCCTCCTTCACCTACGACCACCCACCCACCTTCAAGGTCGTCCGTCCCTCAACTTCTCTCTCCCACTTCTGAGCCACGGTTTTCATCAAGCAAATCATCCAAGTCCTGCTCAGTTACTCTCTCGTAGACAGTGACGCGTTCACCGGCTTCGCCTACGGCGCTGCGCAGACGCTTCTGCTACCCATCGATCTCTCCACCGCTCTTCTGAGCCTTTGTCTACCACTTGCACTCTGACAACCTTCTCCTCATACCCGCTTACAGCTCTGGTAAGTCCTCATCGCACACCTGCACACCATCAGCTGCCTAGCTCTTCACCCTCTCCTTTTCCGCACTCTCCCCACAAACAGCCGCAGATCATATCTCAGTCTGCTTGGACGCAGCGAGTATTACCTCACTCTGTCCTTGTAGATCGGGGTCAGCTGCTGCCTGGCGCATCACAACCCAATCACTACCTTACGCACCACTCACTAAGCCAACCACTACCTCCCCTCCCCCATCATCTCCTTACTTCATCTCCACCTGCCACCTATACTCATCATCTCCATCTCCCGTCTCCGTCCACAGCACTTCCACTTTGATATTCTTGTGACCCATTCAGCTCCTGCTGAAATCTCTTTGCTCTTTGTACTCTACACTACACGCGTCTCACCACATCGTTTAATGTCCTCAACCCACTCTGATTGAGGTTTAGCATTGCGTCACTTGCCTCCATCCAAAGCCTCATCACTCTCCTCTTTTCATCAACCATCTAGCTCTTTCGATTCTAATCGTTGAACTTCACAGAACAGCTACTACTCGTCATGACTGGGCCTAAGCCTCAGCATAGTTCGAACCCGTCTGTGAGCTCGGCTCACCAGAGCAACAAGAGCATCTCTTCAGACGTCGGTAAGACACCTACTGAGGGGGATGCCACCAGCTCCGGGGCTTATGTACCTCGCTCTCCGCCCCGTTACGACGGGAATCGCGATCCGGATCCAGCACCATGGCAGGAATTTCCGGGAGGCAAGGCTGACCCACAGCACACCCCTATCACTTTTGACCCCCGCAATTTGGACCTCGGAGGACAAGCTTGGACAGTTATTCGCGGAGTAAGTTATCCCTCGTTCGTCTAACATTCACATCATGCATCCGTCCGTCAGTCCTTTATGATTCAATTCTATCTGTCTGTCTTTCTCCCCTGCATCACAGTTACCAGCGCATCCGTCTCCACAATTTTCGTTCAATGAATGCTGTTTATGCGGACGGTTACTCCCTTCTCATATTTATAGCTCACGGCCTTTGTTCGTCTGTCATGTCTTTTGTTCGATGGTGCGTTTCTGCGGACGCCAAGAGGTTCTCGTTGGCGAGCACGATCGTGTCTTGCCACATTTTCTTTTCTCGAAAATCTTCTGCCCGTCATGTCTTCATCAATTTCGTCACGAAGCACTGGTCTTATGCGAGACTTGGATCTAACTCATCGCCAGTTCATCCCTGACTCACCACTTCCGGCAAAGCCCAAACTTAACACCAGCGGAAAGGAAGTCAAGCTCTCCTTGAACACTTGGCCAGTAACTGGGCTTCCTACTAATCCCGTTTGGCAATATGATGTAAGTTGAGATACCTAGAAGAGGATGGTTATGGCTATTGTCTAACGCATTCTCCAACCTAGGTCTTGATCGGTACTGGTGTTGAGAAACGCGGGAAAGTTATGAAGGCTTGGGAGAGCCCCACGCTCCAGAATATCCTTGGTCCGAATTGGATCTATGACGGCAACCGCATTGCATGGTATGTTACCGCGCCAGCTGTCCTTTGAGTTTGTGGAGCTAATTTGCGTCTTCCACAGGTCACCAACGGAGATGAAAGAATTACGAAAGACTCTAAACCTTGATCAGGAATATGGAAGGACCCGCAAGCGCGAAGTTCCAGACGAGGTCACTGTCGTGATTCGCCCGGCCAAGGACCCGCAGGTTAAATTCGACAAACTTCATGCCTACCTGAACGGCCAGACTAGCTTCGACAATGGAATCCTGGAAGCCATCAGTATGTCTCCCCACACCCACAGAGCCACTGTTTATGTACTAATGTTCTGTCAGATTTTTTGGATCATCTTCTCAGGATGTGGCCAAGTTCGAGATTGACCAAGATCAAGCGGAGTTTCTTCGCTGAACCTCGAGAGCCCATCTCACTTGGTGATGGTATCGAAGCATTTCATGGCGTATATGAGTCCATCCGTCCGGTTCATTCTCCCATGGGGCCGATCATGTCTGTCAACGTAGATGTGGCCAATGGTACTTTCTGGTCTGAAAGCCAAGTGCTTCATACTGCTCGTGAGCTCGGGCGCTGCCGTGATGGATACGATCTCTCGATGAAATGCCAGCCGAAGCATGACAAGCTTGGCCTTGGAGGAAGGCTTGAATCCGAAACGTTCAAACTCCTACGAGTTCTAAGGAAGGTTTCCATCACTGTCATCCACCGTGCACCGGACAAGGGCAAGCCCGAACCCAGCTATGTCATTGATAAACTCCTCAATCAATCTGCGAAGGAGTACGTACAGAAAATGCGTCACCCGAAGACTGGAAAGGAAGAGGAAATGACCATCGTCCAATACTTCCGCGAGAAATACAACATACACCTCAAGTACCCGGATATGCCCCTCATCAAGACGACGAAGAAGGATGTTGTCCTGCCACTCGAACTTTGCAAAATCAAGCCCAAGCAGCGCTACGTCTTCAAGCTGAATGATCGTCAGATTTCAAATATGATCAAATTTGCGGTGACCCCGCCTCCTCAGCGGTGGGCGCATATCAAGGAGGGTCTCGATATGTTGAAGTGGGTTCAGGACCCATATCTCAAAGCATACGGCCTCAAAATACAGTCTCAGCCACAAGCTGTCAGGGCTCACGTCCTTCCAAACCCTAAGGTCCAGTTCGGCAATGGTCCTCACAATCCCGGAACGACAGGACGCTGGGATCTCCGCGGAAAGAAGTTCATGAATGGAAACTCAAAGGAGCTCAAGGCTTGGGGCATCATGGTGGCCGAGGGTCGTGGCGCACCAGACAAAGCTGCAATCGAGCGGTTCATCGGCGAATTCATCAAGATTTACAGCCAGCACGGAGGGCGAATCGTGAATCCAAAGCCAGTCATCCTGCCCAGCGCCGGCGCCTCCGACGGAGCGAAGATGGTCGAGACTCTCTGGACCGCCACTGGAAATGCGAATAAAATGCGACCACAGATGTTGATGTTCGTCCTCCTGAGCAAAGACGCCAAACTGTACAATCGCATTAAGAAATCCACCGATTGCCGTTATGGAGTCGTCAGTCAGTGCATGCAGTCCGCTCACGTCTTTAAATGCCAAGCTCAATACATCTCGAACGTCTGCATGAAATTCAATGCTAAGCTTGGAGGCTATACTACTCGTGCAGTTGGTGTCAAAAACAACGACAAATTTGGGTCTTTCAACAAAGCAACTCTGATCATGGGCGCGGACGTGTCTCACGCAGCTCCTGGATCCGACGTTCCATCGACGGCGTGCATGACCTTCTCATTAAACCTCTTGTGCACTCGTTACGCGGCTGCGATAGACGTCAACGGCCACCGCGTGGAGATTATCGCCACGAGCAACATTGAAAAATTCATGAAACCTATGATCACCGGATGGGCCTCCAACTTGAATATGGGCAGGCTTCCAGCGAGTCTCATCTACTTCCGCGATGGTGTTTCTGAAGGTCAATATCACCAGGTCATCAATGAAGAGATCCATGACATCAAGAATTTGCTCAAAGAGATCAATCCAAACACCACGACAAAAATAACAGTCATTGTGGCTACCAAGCGTCATCATATCCGCTTCTTCCCTGACCACAATGACCGTGTGGCAGCTGACCGAAACGGCAATGCCGTGCCTGGTACGCTTGTGCAGACAGGATGTACGAGCCCTTTTGAGTACGATTTCTATCTCTGTGCCCACAGTGCGATCAAGGGGACAGCCCGTCCAGTGGGTTATCATGTTCTTCTTGATGAGAACAACTACCCGGTCAACGAGTTGCAGCAGATGATTTACGATCATTCGTACCAATACATCCGCTCTACCACACCAGTTTCCATTCATCCGGCAATTTACTACGCCCATCTTGCTGCCAAGCGCGCTGTCTGTCACGAGGACAAGCCCTACGAATCCGGCCCGCAGATGAAGGGAAAGAAGCAGAAGAAGGAGAGCAGCTTGAGTGATGACGGCGGGTACAAGCCACTCCTTCCCATGCCTGACCAGGGTGGCATTAGGTTCGAGGTAAGATTATCCATGCAATCCTCATGGTGTAGCATCTGCTAACTGCTCTCAGATGTGGTACGTCTAAAGGTCGTGCCTTCGGCAACCTAACAACCACACAGCGATAGTGTCACTTTTTCTTTTCTGTTCTTTTCTTTTCTTTTCTTTCAATGACTGTACCTCTACTTTTCTGCTTATGTGGCTTCAAACGGGTAATCGGCTAGCAGATGGAGTTAGTCCTTGTCGTACGACAGTGGCACTGACCTCCTCTGGCTTGAGCATGTTCTCCAAATTCTCAATGATGATTCTCAATGATGACGATGGGCAAAGCGACAGCAGACATGATAATGGCGGATATGAATCTCCACTCTGATTGCCTTAGGGGCACTGGCATGGTATTGACTTGCGATATTGACGGAATTTGCTTCTTGCCTTCGGGCCACACACTCATTTGCACACAGGGACACAGTTGCTCAGACTTGCTTCCATTTCCTTAGTAGATAGAACATAGAAAACAAAAAAAAGTGCCGCAAGGCCGCCAAAAATCTTCTCTTTCTCTCTCTCGCGTAAGGTGGCTACTAGATGTTGGGTACAGTGGAGGCCTGATATTACCTCGAGACGGACAGTAATGTACAACGGCCAGGATGGCTATTAATTTATAGAGAACTACCAAAGAAAACGGGTCGACTCTACCGGAGCAAGGATTAAGGTGATTAAATCCATATCAGTACCTCTCCATCAGCCAACGCCTTCGCTCCTCGCCACTCATAGCACCCAGCATCACAGCCTCGGCGCGCTTTAATGTAACGTAATCACTCACCAGCTTGTCACCAAGCAAAGAGGCAAGTTCGCTGTCTTCTTCTAAGAGGCTGAGAGCCGACTCAAGCTCCGCAGGCATAGCGAAATAGATGCCGTATTCAGCACGTTGGTCAGCTGTAAGCCTACTAGGATTTGCTGCATCAGGACGTTAGCAATCAGGAGTGGTAAGGTTAAAAGACAATGGCGGCCTGGGAAAGAGCTGAGATGGAGTCGAGATTGTCGCTCAGATCCATGAGCTACGAACAGAAGAGGTGATGAATTTTTGAGATTAAGGGAAATAAGCAGCAACGTGGAGATTGAAAGGCAGGAGAGGAGCAATGGGAGTGACGAATGAGGCAAGAGGTTTGGCCACGCAAGCAAAGACATCAAGGAAAGCTGAAACGTACGTAAACAATCCTTCGCCCTGACCTTTTCTTCACCCTTCTCCTCCAGCCCCAGCATTCCCGCAGCTACAATGGCCGCCACCGTAAAATACATATTCGCCAACCCATCCACGCACCTAACCTCCCACCTACCCCCCTTCCAATCCCCCTTCTCCCCCGGGATCCTTCTCAGGGGTACCTCTCGATTCTGCGTCCCCCACGCCACCCACCTGCCCCCGCTCCACGAATCATCCGCAACCCTCGAATACGACTCCTCAATCGGCAGCGCAAACGCACAAATACTCCTCAGATGCCCCAAGACGCCCCTCGTCCAGAACCGCATCTCCTTCTCCTCCACCCCCTCCTTCCCCACTGCCCCTTCCCTCACCTCCCCCTCGCTCCGCCTTTCGTCGTCCCCCACAAGACTCGCATGCACATGCGCCCCCGTCCCCGCCCCGCCCGGCACCGGCCGCGGATGCAGCGTCGCGCGCAACCCATGCGCCTCCGCGACGCTCGCAATTATGCGACGCGCGTGCAGCAGCGTGTCGATGGCCGCGAGGGCGGGCCGCGGCGGCAGCACGAACTCGAACTGGCCGGGGTTGCTCTCGGCGTGGAATTGAGTGAGGGAGATGCCGGCGGTGGAGAGGGCGGAGGCGATGGCGTGGAGGAGGGGGAGGGAGAGCGCGAGGGAGTGTGGAGAGAGGGATGACCAGGCGTGGGTGGGGTCGAGGGGGGTGGGGAAGGAGGGGGAGGAGGAGGTTGCTGGTGGTGAGGAGGGGTGTGCGGTGCGGTGGAGGAAGAGGACTTCGATTTCGAAGCCGAGGGTTAGGGTCAGGTGGTGCGTGCTGTGGAGGTGATCTAGGAGCGTCTGGCAGGTGCTGCGGGGACAGGCGGGGTGGGGGTTGCCGGAGGCGTCGCGCCAGGAGGCGAGGACGGTGGCGGAGGAAGGGGGGGTGAGGTGGTTGGAGGAGAGGGTGGAGAGGTCGGGCTCGATGTGGATGACGCCCGTGGTGTCGCAGGCTGGGGTGAGGGCGTCGTTGGCGAGGATGCCAATGGTGCCGTTGGAGATGGCAAAGCGGGTGCCGGTTTGGGTGAGGCGTTGGAACTCGCCGATAGGGAAGATGCGAGTGCGAGTCGTTGCGGTATAGTCAAGCCAAGAGACGAAGACGTACTCCAGCTGTCCGTGCTTTGCTTGGAAATCTTCTAATGCCTGAGCATCTGGGAAAGCAGTCGGCCTGTTAATCGATACTGGAATCGGTACGGAGTGTCGAGTCTGAGCGGGATACATTGCCTAATTAAGGTGAGCAGTCTTCAATAACATGGCAAGGGAGAAAATCGTCGAGCTATGCCGTAAAGATATGGTAGTCCATATAGTTGCGATGGAGCAGGGTTAGACAGACCTTTTCTGTGAGAAGCTTTGGTCCAGAACCCTCAATTGGATCATCTGGGAGCTTCAAGTTGTACAAATGGTTTGAGTTGCGATACATGATAGCCTTCGCAGCGTCTATAGCTTGAGCGAGTGAAATATCGCCGTCAGTTATGTAGACAGTTAGTACCTATCTGAAGAGTCAGCGTTCGGACAGAATCAAAGTTGTCGAGCTCAGAGTGTGACAAACTTGTTCCAACGCCCGTCGAAATTGTCTATTCGCAAGCCAATATGTCTCTGGAAACCAATGTCCATCAGTACTCCATAGGAGTTTGCTCGTGGGCGTGAGCTCCAAAGCTTGCCTCAGCATAGAGAGTTGGCCATCTTTGCTGAGCATTGGAAAGATCTCTCCGATATCTAAATATGCATTTTTGAAGACGGTTGCAAGGTACCCTGCCTCTCTTGTGTAAGGATAAGATGAGTGCAAGATTACAAAAGGAACATGAGAATACTTCTCGATCACTGGCTGCAAATATGCAGGATTCGACCGTAGAAGGTTGATATCCGAATCCCCAAGACCAGTATGGAATTGAATAGGCTTTGACATGCCCGTCTCAATCCTGGACGAAGACAAAAGTTGAAGGGTCCCACCAACCAGAAAGTCATTTACGCCCTTGTGCTCTATTCGGTATTGACCTTGGGCAGCGCTATCAACATACAAGTGGAAGTCATCGATGGCAGCCCCCAGCGCAGATTCAGATAGATGTTCTGGCTCAACATCCAAGCCGGTGCGGTAGCAGACAACAGACTTGAAGCCGACGACCTCTGGATCAAGTATCAGGTTCTTGATCCGTTGCTCAAACTCGCGAGCGAATTCTACCCACAATGAATCCTTTCCTACACTATCAGTACTGAATTTCCTGTCTGGATTCTCCATGAGCATTCTCATGGCATCTTGTGCTTCCGCCTCGATCCTGACTATTCGTCTCGTCTTCCCAATCGTGAATTGATCATGGAACGTATAGGGATGGACTGTATCTGCATCAAGACCATCATCCATAAGTATCGTGTGTGTACCCTCCAAGCACTTCCGCACCAGACCCCACGGGTCGTCGGTCAGCACTTGTGCCCTGCTAGCCAGTACTGAGTTCCAATCCGCATCTTTGCTGCAACCATACAACTCCTTCAGCTGGTTTGCGCCGCGTATATGTGACAAGGATGTATATGTATCTTTTAGAGCAGCCCCTTGGGCTTCTGTGGTAATTGCGGCAAACTCGTAGGCTTGGAGCTTATCAGGCAGCAGGAGGTTGTGGGCATGGTTGTCAATGACTGGACATCTGTGGACCACAGATCTCAATTCGTGAAGGGAGGCATCCATCGTAGGCAAGGTGTGATAGGAATAAGCTTTTCGAGCCGGCGATGCAGAGCACGCATGTGCAAGATACTGGAATAGCCCTACCAACTAAAGCGAGCTCAAGTATCGAAGCACACGCATCGAAAGCAGAGGTGACGGAGTAAAAAGGTGAAGAAACTAAACGATTTAATTCATAATTTCACATAAGCAGAGACCGAATATTGCTGAAGAAAACCTCGGCCGTCTGTGGCTGACGCAACATGACTGTTTTGAGAATGCTCCGCGAATTGATCCTCGACAGCATGAATCCAGCCAAACATTTCTTCTGGAGTCAGAATGCCTTGAATTGTCTGGAGTTGCTGGTCTCACATCACCTCTATTTGGTAGTTACACCCGCAGTGGGGATTCACCTGACCACGAAGGATGCAGTCGATTGATGTTTAATTACAACATTGCGTCATACCTGCATATTGGGAGCAATCACACAATTAGCTGGGCGTAAGTAATCTAGAGGCTCGATTGGAAACAGTTTCCAAGTACTTCAAGAAATTTCTCAGGTGCTGCCTTCCTTTACCCACTAGACGAACAGTTCTTCTTCTCCAAGTATCACCGCAACATCAGTCATGTCAAGGATTCTCGTTGTTGGAGCTACCCGTGGCTTAGGCGAGGCTCTTGCCAAACAATATGCCTCTGCAGGTAATCACGTCTATGGAACAGCTCGCTCCACTTCTCCACCACAAGAGTCCGCAAGTTTCCCTATCACTTGGATCGGCAATGTCGACATATCTACCGAGTCAGCCGGAAAGACAATCACGGACAGCCTCAAGGGCATTCAGCTAGACACTGTCATCATCACTGCCGGCTACTTTGCCAAGGAGTCCTTTGACGAACCGAAATTCGAGGCTGAGGTCCAAATGTATAAGATCTGTTCGATCGGACCTGTCTTTATTGTCCATCATCTAGTCAAGGCGGGCGTGCTAAAGAAAGGGAGCAAGGTCATCCTTGTCAGTTCCGAGAGTGGCAGCATCGCTCTGCGGCATGAGAGCGAAGGTGGGGGCATGTTCGGGCATCATGCCAGCAAGACGGCCCTCAATATGGTGGGAAAGCTGCTCAGTCTGGACTTAAAGGACAAAGGTATCGCCGTTGGCCTCGTTCACCCTGGATTCATGAGAACGGAAATGACAAGGAGTGTTGGCTTTGACAAGTTCTGGGATGCTGGTGGAGCTGTGACCCCAGACGAGGCGGCGGCATCACTTCGCGAGTCTGTGGAGAACAAGTTCGACATTTCGCTGACCGGAGAGTATTGGGCTCCACGAGGTCCAGGGTAAGGGGTTCTGAAAGAATTGTGCTATCTCTCCAACCCCTGCTGACAGAAAGTAGGGACATCGGCACCGCAGAGGCTGTCCTAGGACCGAAGAAGGATCTACCAACACCACTTCCACTGCCCTGGTAGAAACAACACTTTAGAACAGATGTTGAATCAGAAGTCGCCTCGGCGCGAGCTTTTCTTGCTGCTATGAAACTTCTTTGCTTTCAATCTGGACTCATTCTCCTTCCTTTGCAGGGTTCTCACACGAGTCTTCTGGAGTTCGGATGTTTCACCGGGGACCAATTTTTCACCAGCCTCAATGATAAGATTATGTAGCTTCTTGAAGCAGGTGTGCACATTATCATTTTGCTTGCGGCTGTCGTCTGCCTGGATGATTAGAGCATCCGCCTTGCTAGCATGGAAACGAGAAGCACGGATCTCAGCATGTAGAATAGTTGGCACGAACTGATACAGGGAGTCGAGGGGAACCCTCAGGGTAGCTTTAGAATTGACTCTACGTTGCTCACCGTCAGTCGCTACCAACAGAAGGCCTAAATACATCCTAGATAGAAGCAATCATACTTGTTCACATTTTGTCCACCTGGACCTGACGATCTGCTGAAGGAAACGTCACAGGCTTCTCTTGGGATTGTATCTGGGTCAAAATTTGCAAGCCACTGTCGAGCAGCAACGAGGTCCTTCTCGTTCACGTCTCCGGCTGCACCCCCGTATGTGGGTCGCGATGCAAATAACCGGGTCGAGCTTGTGTTGACTGTTCGATAATGTAATTGATGCTGTGCTACAAAAATGCGCTTTTTCGCAAGCTGCAACATGACATTCATGGGTTACGTTATCTGAAAGAACGGGCCAGAGTTCAGCACACAGATGACGCGAATGAAGACGGGCGCTCCGGATCCACATAGCCCCACACGTGACAAGACAAGTATCACAGGACACTTGCTTTAATTAGTGCCTTGGTGCCTTGGTGCCTTGGTGCGGTCACTGCGGTGGTGCCTGCCCTATCACTGGGCGACTGCCTACCTAATCTCCACGAGGATCTGCAATCATTCGCTGCATTCTCTTCATTCTCCTCCATCTCCACCCTCAACACCTCCACCTGCTCACCTGCTGGAATCTTCTTCTCTGCACAGCATCACTTCCGCTGCAGCTTAGCAGCTCCCCGAAAATTTAAAGACACCGACACCTAAAGACCTGGGCAGCTGTTCTCGAGCTTGCTCGCTACCGAGCTCGAAGCTCCCGCACTTGCTCCTGCCTAATCTGATTCTGCCTGGCCTCTCTACTTTCCACTTCGGCACCTCACGCCCAACTACTCTAACTTCCTCACCACTGCCCACATTGCGACACTCGTAGATGTCTTGCCCCAGGCTATCCTCTCTTCCTCACACTGATTTCTCAGCAATACAAGGATCCTCGCTTCCTCACATTGATTTCGCAGCAGTATAAGGTGCCTTTGCGCCGCGCCTTGCATACATGACCTCTAGTCCTCCCGAAGAACCATCCGAATTTCGTGGCAAGACCCTCTCTCCTGTCTCGCCGAAGCCCGTCCATATACCTTCCCCATCCACTATTCCGGTCCTTGAGAACCAAATGGATCCCGTCTTCAATGACACTTCCACCCACATGGGAGGTCCACTCGCCTCGCTCCCACCTAACGCATATTTAGATCCGAGTTCTATCGCCACATCTTATCCCAGTACAAGCACTCAACCTCACGAGGTGGATGCGAGTCACACAAATGGTGTAGGCACGGGAATTACAGACCCAAGCGGAGGCGATGGGATGCTTCAGGCTACGAGCGGCCATCGTACAAACGATAAGCAGGCAGCTACCCCTTCAATTCAAAATCCTCAATCTTCCGAACAGACCTCTGGCTTTGAATCCAGTGAAATAACTGCCCCACATCAGATCACCGACCAGTCGATGACCGATACTTCAAACCTTGCCACTGCTGCCCAAGATGCTGCTTCTCTAGCAGCTTCCCAACCCTCCACAACTGATCCAAGCCAGCCAACACCAACCGCCAACTTCCAAGGGGCTGAGGCAAGTGGAGTAAATTATCAAGCCCTCCTGGATAATCTATCTGTCTCGACGCCTGCGACTGCAATTCCTGCAGTTCCTGCCGTCGATATTATCTCTACAAACATTGCTACCACCAGTTCCCAACCCCCACCACCTGGAACTGTCAAGTCGCCGATATCTGCCCTTCCACCCGGCGCAAACCTTCCTCCACGACCGCCACCACAGGAACAGCCATCGCTCCCCTCCGCCTATGATCTTCGCACATTCCATCCACATTCCCAGAATGCTGCGTTGCCCACATCATACACTAATCAACCCGCTGCTGGGTTTCGCCCTCCTGGCATGTATCCACCTCCTAATCTCAATGCCGGTGCTCCCGGTGCGAGCGGCCTGCCACCACCGCCCGTTGCAAGCTTTCAGCAACCTCCTCCATCGTCAGGGAACCAACAAAGTCCCAGTAATGCTGGATACCGCCAGCGCGATTCCTTTGACGCTGGTCGAGATAATAGGCAATTTGACGAAGACACGCCGTGGGGACCAGATGTTCAAAAGAAGTATGATGAGTTCTTGGAGAATGAACGAAGATATGTCTCAGAGGGACAATGGGATAGGTTCCCTGCCAATTCTCGACTCTTCATAGGTGGCGAAACTTTATCTGATAATCGAAAACCGCGATCTGACGGATTGGCAGGGAACCTTCCCACCGAGAAAGTCACCAAGCGCGACCTCTTCCACGTCTTTCATACACATGGCACACTGGCCCAGATCTCTCTAAAGCAGGCCTATGGATTTGTTCAGTTCCTGGACGCAGAGGCTTGTTTCCGAGCTCTACAAGCAGAACAAGGACAAGCGGTCCGTGGTAGAAAAATGCGTGAGTGTTCTCATCTCAACACCCGGTTTGGCCATGCTGACTCTCTCTAGACCTGGAGATCTCAAAGCCACAGCGGAACCAGAAGGGTAGCGGCGGCGGCGGTGGCGGCGGCGGCGGCGGCGGCAGACGTTCTCGCTCACCAGACTATGCGCGTGGTACGAATTTACCTGCGGGCACTGATCGATATGTCAGTGGTGGCCGCCCAGCGTCTCCTAGGGACCGTGAGCGTAATCGGCGACGCAACCGTGACGACTATAGGCCGGCACGCTCACCCTCCCCGCGACATTATCGAGATCGCAGAGGAGGTCGCGGCCGGAGCCCGGATCGCTACGATCCGAGGAGACGCAGTCGGTCCCGCTCACCGTACCGTGGGGACTTTAGAAGCCCAAAGAGTACCGGTTTCGAAGATGACGATTTGCCTTTCCCAAGACGAGACGCCAGAAACGTGCCCGATGTCCAAATTCTCATTTTAGATAATTTAGACCAGTCAGTCCCTACGCCAGATGATGTGCTTCGCTTAAACTGACACTCGCTGTACAGGGCCTTTGTCGCTTGGGTCGAGAAAGCCTTCCATGAGAGGCAGGTTCGTGTGGATTCCCTCCACTTGCATCCTCGGTTCTCGGAAGACGCGGTTGTTCGCAGGCAAATGTTGGAAGGCGTCCAGGCGGTATGTCGGCTGACAAGATTGTCTCAAGCTACTGGCAAAGTTCCTCTCCAAGTTTTTGACCGCAGTGGTGGAGCAAGCAACATCTCTTGGAACGAGTACCAAGAGCTTGATCCACCCGTTGCCGCCGAACTTGTCCTACGTGCTAAACAGACTAATGCTGCTCCTCCAACTCCTACACAGCCTTACTATGGAGGTGCCCCTAGCGCCAACTTCAATCCGACGCCTCAAGCTCAGTATGGCCTTGCACCGACTCCTCAACAGCAAGCTCTCACGATGCCTCCCACTTCAGCCGCTGGGCAGTCCAACCTCCGAGACCTGATTTCACAGCTCGACTCAGCAGCTCTCAAAAAAGTTCTCGATACCATGAACCCACATCAGAGCCCACAGACTCCTCAATTGGCTCTTACACGCCGGCAGCAGCCGTCTCACTCGAATGTCAACCCAGACCTCGTCAGTATGCTCGGCAATTTGCAGCCTCAACAACAGCTCGTGCCTGCGCACCAGCAGAGCAGCTATGGTCAGCCCCCTCCACAGCCTCAGCAACAAGCTCCGGCTCAACAGAATTTGTCTGCGCAGCAGCTCATGAGCATGTTGGGAGCCCCTGCGCAGGGCGCGACGCCGCAGCCACCCACGGCAGGACAGCCGAACCCAGGACGAACGGACGTGCAGGATCTGATGACACAATTGGCTAAGTACAGGCGGTAGGATGAACCAAAGATTGCAGAACTTATTGCTTACAAAACTGAAGCCATTGCCTCGTATTGCTGCCTTGGTCTGTCCAGGACTCCAGAGAGTTCAGGATTGAGGTACAAGATGCACGTCCAAGGAATGAGTCTCAAAGCCAGGATCGAGGGGTAAATGGGCATGGAAAGAAGAAAGGCGGGCAGAATAGATATAGACATAAGAGGCTTGCGAGTGATTGGCCTGAGAACAACTGGCCTCTGAAACGGGAAGATGATGACGACGGAGTTTAAACCCACATGACGGTAATTGCGCTGTCCAAACCCTCAGATGAACTATCGGCTGGACCTAATAGTGCCTTTCAATCGGTTAGATAATGAGACAGATGACAGAAATGGGGGACTTTGCTTCAGAACGTAATTCTCATCAGCTCTCTGGAATTGCGGGAGATACGAATCAGTGGTGTGATCTTCTGAATGCGAATTCAACGATACCCTGGTGTACTTCATCAGCCTGCTATTTAGCTTATAATTACCGATACTTTCTGGTCCATGGGGGTGCTTGTCCAAATTTCCTACGTTACAGTTCATACTTGACATTTCCACAAATATAGATTGCTTAGAATATCATTCCATTGCCACCTCAGATGCAGTCTAATTTCGGACTATTCGTACAAGGACAGAATGCACGGTCTCCTCAATAGAAGGAGAAGAGATGGGGCCAAAAAGCGAAATCTAAGAACTATAGAGCCGAAGACGCCCCGCAGAAAAATGTATGAAGCAAAAAGGAGGAGCTGTCAAGCTCTGGGTATACACGAACGCTAAAAAATCCATCCATGCGAACAGAAAAAGGTAAAATGCGTCAACGGGAAAAAAAGAAGCAGCGAAGCAGATGCGAAATTATGACAACATGGCCATCAACGGTAACTCCGGACCCATCTTTCGACCTTCCGCCGCGGTTTTCTTCGATCCATCAAGGATGCGAAGGTGAAAAAGAGCAAGCCTCAACCGCGTGCGCCCTCCGAAGAAAAGCCATCACGCACATACCCACTACCTTTTCCCTCCCTAACCCCCTCTTCTCTTTCCATAGAATAGCCCCCAGAACGAATTCCCTCTCATAAACTCCCTCTACGCCTCCTTGCCCACACTCCCCGTCACCGTCGCCGGCGAACTCCCATTCCCACTCACGCTCTCCGCGCTCGGCCGCCGCACCGAATTCGTCTTCTCGATCGGCTGCACCCTCAGCGCCGCCTTCGCCGCCTTCGCAACTGCCTCAGCAGCTGTGCCCGGTGGCGGCGTCGGCGTTACGGGTGTATTGGTTGATTCGGTTGAGGTGGCGCTCCAGATTGGCACTGCGGCGATGGAACGCTGTGCTTGTTGTTGCGGTTGTTGGGTGGCTGTTGGAGGAGGCGGAGGAGGACGAGGTGGGTGTAGGGCGTTGGCGGTTTCGGTGGAGATGGTGAGTTTGGTGGAGGGAGATTTCGGTTGCTGTTGTTGTTGTGGCGGCTTGCTCTCGGGGTCTTTGATACCTGATTGGGTTTCGCCGATGGATTCGACCGTGGCATCTGTATGCGCGGTTGTGGGGTGATCATCGGAAGTAATTTGACTGGTCTTGGGGAGCACCTCCTCTTTCTTTGCGTGGGCACGCTGAAGGGACTCGATATAGGTGTTAAATTTCACAATTTCCTTGAGAAGATAGGAGGACTTGCGCTCCCAGTTCGCATTGGCTTTGTTGGAGTTGGGGTGGCGAGGGCTGTAGGCGTTTTGCATTCGTATTCGAAGTTCCTGATGCTTGCTCAGGTCCTCTTCAAGGCTCTTGACGTATTCAGTCAACGCCGTCAATTGGTCGACTTCCAGGAGTTGGCTGGCCATCATGCTGGCGACCGGCGGTTGCCAGTCTGTAATCATGACCTTGTCACCAGGTAATCTTGCGCCTCTCATGGTGCCCATCCCGATGTGTGATGCGCCTTGATCAATGCTTGTCCGAATGCTGGACATACTTGGTCGGCCAGAACCAATTGTTTGCGATGGACGTCCGAGAGCAGCTGTGGCTGAAGGTGGACGATTTGACGTCGCACTCATGGAGCGAGTTTCTCTAGCGTGCGAAGGAGCCCGGCTATGCGTAGATACCTGCCCTTCAGTAGCTGTTCCGATTATCGCTTCACTCCAACCGTATTCGACATTGCTGACACCTCCAATCAATGGCTCCTTGCTCAGTCGGGCAGCCCAGTAGTTGACAGTGCTGACAAACTCTCGCACTATGTCTGCCGTGCCAACCTGGAAGAGATGTACAGCGCCGGTTGGTAGGCTGAGCGCCCAAACGTGCGGTCTGGACTTGCTGTAGCCAGGCTCGGGGAGAGCTGATGCAATCGTTTGTCGCAACAAGAACGCGTCGAGCGCTTCAGCGTTGGCAGTCCAGTTACCACCTCCGACGACTGCAGGACCCGATTTGCCGTGGTTGAATTTGTGCTTTGCGCTGATACTCTTCGTATTGAAGGCGAATAGCCTCATCCATCCTTTCTCTACAACAGCAAAGCACTCGTTCCAGTTCCTAGTTTTTGCTTTCTTGTCCTTACTTTCGAGATGATGTTTATGCTTGAGCATACCTTCCTTTGCCCATGGTGCACCAATCAACTGTAGGCGTTCATCGTCGAGCAATGGAACTCCTCCACCACCCTGCATCTCTTCCGAGTCGGGAGGCATCCCTGGAGAGCCAAGGTGGAGGCCTGCATTGGCCGAGACAAAGGTCGATGAACCGCTGTTCGGACTTGCCAGAGCAGACCCTACACCTGTACCCTCTTCACGAATAATGGCTTGACTCAGAGCATTTGCAAAACCAATACTCTTCTGATAAGCGTTCCCTATGCCACCACTTGATGAGAGACCAAAACGCGAGGATGCGAAGCTGTCGACACTTAATGTTGTTGCCGTCCTGTTTGCCGAGTACCGTGACCAAGTACTGCTTGCGCCACTGGGACTCCACACTCCACTTCCGTCTTCGAAGCTGGTCCTGCTGCTGCTGTTACCACCGTGTCCATTTGTTGATAGTGAAGGGGGAGGGTACAACTTAGGCCGCAAGGGTCGAGATGCTTTGGACGTCCAGCGTGCGGCAAGGCCGCGACTGTTAGTACTAGCCGGAGCACTATCGAGACGGCCGCGATACGACGCTGTCTCTGATGGCGTTTTGGACAGCATCGAGGGTGTTCGACGGAGCATACTGGTAGTCCATGTTGAAGCAAGAGAATTGGTCCTGTTGGTTGGTGGAGGGTTTTCGTCGGTTTGGCGTGCAGGTAAAGCAGGATCAACTCCATGAAGCGGCAGGCGTTGCCTCTCGATAGATCTGTAGAATTCCTTGAGTACGGCTTCAAGCTGCATTTCCCAGCCTTTGAGTGAGCCCTCGAACCGATTCCGCACAAGAGTATCAATAGCATCGCCTGAGCCAGACGAATCGGTGTTGAAAGTCAGGATCCCACCGGAATCGGTCCTGATCGGGGGCCGCATTGAAAGACGCTTCATGGTTCCCTTGAAATCGGTAGTAGAGCGTTCCTTTAGGTCGATCGAGGTGCGGGCCTCATTGCTTTCTGGGGGGAAACTGGGAGAGCTGGGACTGGTGGCAGCGGGTGTCTCTGACCAGGGAATTGTCCCACGGCTTTGCGCAGGGGATGGGCGAATGGTGGCATCGAAAGCATCAGGTGCTGCTTCAGACACGACGTTCTTGATGGTGGGTAGGGTATTTCGAACGAATTGGTTCCTAGTCATCTTGGATTCTATGTCCGCCAGATGCAGATCTGTATTAAGCAGTAAAATTGAATATGAGATTGTGTGCACGACGTCTAAATAGTATTAGTATCTCGAAAATAGCAGGGGGGAAATCAAATGCTTACCAAAATCTTTGAAGCCGTGATTAGGATTGCAAGCACACCATCTGCGAGAGAATGCATGCAGAAGACGATCAATCTGCTGTGTCTCGCCTTTGAGCACTAGCCTGGTGCAAAAGTCACGCAGCGCGGCAA
This sequence comes from Viridothelium virens, assembly GCA_010094025.1. NCBI lineage: Eukaryota > Fungi > Ascomycota > Dothideomycetes > Trypetheliales > Trypetheliaceae > Viridothelium > Viridothelium virens. Next base: position 138,360 of record ML991804.1, read on the forward strand.
GGATGTTGAGATCGGTGAAGTTGAAAAGCTCGACATATGCTTTGCGGGAGCGAATATTGACAGCTTCTGTGTCGCCAAGCCAGGCAGCTGCTTCAGATTTGCTGAGAAAGACTTCGTCGCCGTTGAAGATTTGGAGCGCTCTTTCTCGGTCTTCCTCAGTTGGCTCGTCGACGTCGGCAAACGGCGTTGCTGTTGCTGCGGCAGCACTGACCGAAGCTGGAGCTCCTTGGCCAGTAGCTTCATCAGTAGGTCTGACATCTGGTGCGCTCAAAGAAAGCTCGTCATCTGCTTCAGAAGACGGCGAAGTGCCTCTGGCCGACGAACGAGCACCCTCAAATGGAAGCGTGAGGTGTGTGGAAGATGTTTGGTCGAGCTTTTCTTCGGATTCAGTAGCATTCAGCCATACCCGCTGACTCTTATTGGAGTCATTGAATGGCTGAAGGTCGTCCTTGTGCGACGTTGTAACAACATAGGTCTCCTCATCAGTCGGTGAGATCTTTTCGGTGGAGTCCCAATGAGTTTGCGCCGTGTGGACACTCTGTGGCGATGTGGCCTGGGAAGGAAGTGAGACTTTCTTTGACAGTACTCCAGATGTTGGAGGTGAGCGGATTTCAGATGATGGCTGGAGCTGGGTCTGGGACTGGGACTGGGTGAAAGCTGGAGAGGTGGGGCTCGTCTGGGGTCGTTTTGGTTCGCTTGCCTCTTTCGTGCCAGACCGCATTTTCACGGCTTCGCGACTAGGCCCAGGCCGATCTTCGACATCACTATTGTCTGCGAGGAAGGTGTCGCCTTGGGCATGACGCATCAGCGAGGTTTTGATCTTTTGTTCGGCTGCTGCCGTGAATTCATTGGGCATAAGCGAGCCGACGTGCTGGGGTTTTTCATCCCGCAGGGGTGCCCGTGCTGCATATCTCGCCTGTCCGACCTCAGTCTTCGTGGCATATGGATCATCCATATAAATCATCTCTTCGTTCTCCACCCTGACAGTCTGTCTCGCATCAAACAGTGCATCTGCAGCATTAGTATGGCCATTGAGCCACGGAGTCATCACTTTACGCAAGCTACTGATTGATGGGCTAGGCTGCGCAGGCGGGACTGGAACGTACGCCTGAGCGTTTAGCTGCACAGGAAGGGATGGAGGCGGTTGAGCATCTGTCACAGACCGCTTCCGTCTCCGAAAGAATGATGATGGCTTCTTCTGCAAGGAAGGTCTTTGCGGCTCCCAATTTGCATTCAAATCAGGCAAAGAAGGACCTGCATCGGCTCTGAGCTGTGATGCAATATGGTTCTGATTGGCTTGAGTCTTGGGCCTGCTGTTTTCTCCCCGCTCCATGCCGTTCGACTGCTGCGACACTATGGAATGCCTCGGGTCAGCTGAGTTAGCATTATTCTTGGAAGATCCAAAAACACGTTTGAAGAATCCAGGTCTGTCCTTGTGTCCTCCAAGATTGAGTCCAGATGCATGAGGACCATCTGAGGCTTTCCGATAAGAGACTGCTGGTGCTGGGGCAATGGGATCCGACAATAAAACCTCAGGAGATATGGTACTCGCATTGACGAAATCGTTTGCCTGCCTCCGTATTGACTCTGGAATGTGTGTATCCGTGGCCGCGCGTTGGTATAGTTCCCTCGGCGAGCCTCTATTGTTATCATTGGCGCGTGGACCATATGAAGAATGGGGCACTCTCAAAGGCGAGTTGTTGCGAGATTTTCGGACCGGTCCAGATCGCACCGACGGTTCTGGAGCTGCTTCTTCCTCCCCATCCCAGTATTCCAGAGCAACAGGTCTTCCTCGCTCCATCATTGCGGAGTGTTGCTTCGCTGGCGAGTTTTCTTTGGCCGTATCGTAGATGTTGTCCACGCTTGCAGAGCGATGCGCCGAATGCATTCCCCATTTACTCGTCCCAAGCACTTGACTGTAGCCATAGTCTATGCTGGACGAGCCACTACTCTTACTGTCCTTTTTGTTCATACCTCCCCGTCCGTGCCTTGAGAGAGGTGGGGCACCGTTGCGTGGGATTGCAATTGGGAAGTTCGAGCTGCTGTTGCTTCGGCGGCCTTTAGAAGAAGGGTGGCGGGAGTGTGGGCTTGATGCGTTATCGAGAGATCCACCTCTATCGTGGTTTGAAGAGTACGATGAAGACAACGTGTGTCCGCGATGTCGAAATGGGCCTCGTGACATGACTGGCGGGATCGTGTTCTCATCGTCAAGATTGTTATACAATACAGCACAATTGGAGTAGGCGCCGGAACCGTGCTGATCCAACGACATCAGCATGTTATCCACCAAAGATTGCCTGTGTGTTGCCAGGGAGAGGTCGTGAGAGTCGCGCAATGCCCTTTCATCCTTCTCTGCCCGCTGATTGTTGTCCACAGGCGTTCCATCCTCAAGAAATGTCCCATCATTCGAGTAGTAGGCTGGCTGTATCTTTGACGGCATCATGGCATTCGCTTTAGGTGTAGCAGGTGGAGAAATCCTGGTTAGCGGGCTTCGTGCTCCGTTTTTGGTGTTCAGTTTCGTTGGGGTTGCTCGTTCCCTTCGAGTACTCGGAGGAGAGGTCATGGTTTTCGACATGATAGCGCACAATGGGGCGCAGGACTAGCTGGCCGACTCATAGACAGATAGGTTGCATAGATCCAGCTCCAATTTCCAAGTCTTCCCCGGACAAAGATCCAAGAACACGGATTGCCTTGAATAATGGAACTTGGATCGTGCAAAGGTACCTCCCAACAATGTACCCTGGCAGTCCGCTCGCCCTGCGAGATAGTGTAACAGCACAAACGAGCGTCGAAGAAGGTTCACTAAATGAGAGATACGGTCAGCTTCGGTGTCAGACCAGTTAAGAATGAAGGTTCCGAGGGCTGTGGAGAGCGATATGGTTTGGCGACCAGGGTGGTTCATTCCTCTGCTCGGTTCAGGGGTATGCTGGTCTTTGAGGACGGCGGCAGCTAGGCCCAAAACGCGGCCAGTATGGCGTTTCAAGACTCCTCTTTCAGATGCTTTTAGGGCAGACGCCAACACTCCACGCCGACCGCTATCCACTGGTCGCAGCTTTGCTTTGTGCTGCAGGAAGTTGGGCTAGCCCTCAGCTAAACTTCGAGCGGCAGGATGTTAACGCCGCCACCTACCGACGGATGACCGATCTGCAACGCTTCGACGACCGTGAGCTGGTGACGTGGGCACGTAATAATAGGGATGTGTCATGGTCAGATGAAGCGCCTATGGCGCATTCGCCGCTCGCATTGATCACAGATGTTGCCCTCAAACATAAAAGTTACAGCTCTTCTCGTGCGGCTCAGTCGTTCGGCCGAGGCGCACCACTCTCGAGCTACCAACTTCTCGTCCATGCAGGCAATCATGACCTAGAAAGCGGTCTGTTTCAATAATCAACGGCCATTGCCCGGCATGAAGCCTTCGAAGGTCGACCACTAACTAGGTGCTTCGCTACTTGCTCCTCTCCCATTGTGTCGGGATCAATTCACTCATTTCTCCTCTCTGCATGTAGCCGGCAGCGCAACCAGGCTGCTTCTTGGGCGAAGTCTAAACAGTGGCACCCGAAAATACATTATCCGCCATCCTCGGACCCTGCGATGGTGTAGATGGAGGTCGACGTCTCTGGTTATTCGAATATCTTCATTCGCTCCCCCCGTGGCTAGCCGCTTGACGACGCGCACAAGCGTCCCAGTCCGAAACAACGCGTCCTGCACGTCGGAGAGATGCCTGCATGCATCGTCGCCATCCTCCAACCAATGGCGCGCAGCACTGAGGGGTCGCCTCGCTTCCGCTCGCCTTGCCGCGTTGGTCCCTTGCGAATGCACATGCCGTTCCTGAATTGTGTGCAGTGCAGTCTATCTTTTAGCCGCCGTATGACCTTGCCTCGTCAGTGACCACATGCCCTCTGAGGACTCCCCACCCCTTGCCTGGTGGCAAAAGATAGGGACTTGCAAAAGTAGACCAGACACCAGACATCATGATCGATTGGGACATGTCAAGGATGTTTATTGATGACGACTTCACGGCAAGCACTTAAGCTGCATGCAAAAGGGGTGTTCAGCAAAGCACCGAAAGGATCGAGAGACCCTGACTCAAGTCACAGGTGCATTTCGTGAGTGCCACTGTCTTGGTGCTGTTGGGTTGCTTTGGAGCCTGCCTTTCAACGCACCTCAACGCCTCCTGCAAGTTGACCAAGATCCAACTGCATGCATCATCCGTAGGACCGTCAAACGCCGGAATAGGGTTTGAGGGGCGACGTGCAGCAGATCGAGGCAGCTTTAGAATAAGCAAAAAGGACCTACTTTGGGCGGCTGTACTACACAAAAGCCTGACCAGAATCTTACATGCATATTGATTTCAGCTATGAACTTTTGTCTCGTTCTATTCGTGACTCGACGACTACAGGCAAACGTCATTTGAGATCAAAGACTTGTTCCCTGTTACGATCCAAACAAACCAAGAGATTTCAATGAAGAACGAGGTTCTCCGAAACAATAAGGCCAAACTCACCAAAGGGCACGTCCAATGAGGACGCCCAGTTAATTACTCTATTGTGCCCAGCCGCGGATTCACTCCTAAACGTTGGCGACTGCCTGTCGTCTGACAGGATTTCAGAAAGGTACCATTGTATTGGACCACGTCAGTACCTGCCTTCACGGAAGGGAAACAGGTTCATGCCTGTGTCCTAGGATCCCTTCCTCCGTCCAGATCCTTATTTGGACGAGCATAGATTTGTTCAAGTCCCACGATCGCGCGATCGGTACGGAGCGGTACCGGCAAATTGCTTCGATCAGGATCACTAGGTATGGTGACGAGGGTTTATGGAGTACTACGATTTGGATGCCAAGACGTTTTGGTTAAGCCATAGATGCACGCCATGCCTCGGCTTTGGCTCTAAAATAATGATGAATAATGCCCAGAGAAACCTCATCTCGGATTTATCCTTCTACACCACTGAGCGATCGGAAGGTACCAAGCGATGCGGAAATCTATGCTTAGACATGGTTTTTAGAATAAGCTGTGTTTGGAATCTTGGAGTTGGAGTTTGGATTTGTGTGACAAAATTACTTCAGTCGGCTCAAGGGGTATGCAAACGGTAACCTATGCACTTATTGCTTCATGATATGCAAGATGCAGGCTACATGATTCACCAGGAGAAACAGATACATCCTAGCTAGCATCGGAACAACACATGCTAGAAAAACCAAATACTGCATCCGGCAATCAATCTCTAAAAAAGTTTCCTCGAATCCTGAACCACCCTGCTCACTTCTTCCCCCGTCCCCTTCCTCTCTTCCCACCCGTCGTCCCCGCCGCCGCCTCCCTCATCCGACGCTCCCTCTCCTCCACCTCCGCCTTCCTCTCCTTCTCCTGCTCATCCCTCTCCTCCTGCTCTGCCTTCTTCCGCGCCGCCTCCGCCTCCCGCCTCTCCCTCACCAAGCGCAACCGCTCCAAATCCGCACGTGCCTCATCCGTCTTCCCCTCCGCATGTAGCTTCTGATACTTCAGCTTCGCCTGCTGCGCCTGCAGCGCCTCGCGCTCGCGGCGTGACAGGTTCGCCGTGTCTGGCTTCTTGGCTTTGGAGGGGTCTTTGGGCTCTGACGAGGTCGGCTTGTTCAGTTGGGCGCGAGCCTTCGCGGTGTGGTTTGGGTTGGCGGGCGCGTCGTCATCGTCATCGTCGTCTTCTTCAGAAGAGGAAGACTCGGAGGGGGGCAGATCGCCGGGTGCGGCGGCTCGTTGTTTGGCCTTGGCGATGGCGGCCTCTTTCTTGGCTCGTTGGGCGGCTTTGCGTTCCTCGCGTGATAGCTGAGAGTTGGCGTTCTTGGGGATGGAGTTCTCGTCGGAGTCGTCCGAGGACTCTTCCGAGTCTTCCTCATCGTCCGAATCATCTTCATCGTCTTCCTTATCCTTGGGGTCCTAGAGGTTTGTGAGATCGGATTCGAGTCATAGTTTGATTTGAGTTACGTACAGCCCACATGCTGACTTCGGCGCCATCCGCATCGAGTGGTCGTAGGTTACGACTGAAATGTTTGCCGCCTTTGGAATTTGTTAGTCCGTGACTCCAATTGGGTATGTCTTTTGCGTGCCCACCTCCTCTCTTTGGTTTTCGGAATTTACCGCCACGGCCTCGTGCTGTTGCTGCCGCGGAAGACATGGTGGCCTTGCGAAGTTCGTAATTCAGTGGTCAATGTCTTTCCAGAAAAGAAGGCGAAGAAGTGTCACAAGGTTGCAATTAAATGGCGCTGGTGGATTAGGCTTTTGCCTGTGACTCGGCCTCGCAGGTTGGGTGACAACACATTTGCCCCGCCAAAGGCGCACCGAGCGGTCAAAACTCCTCTGAGAGCCTGTTTTCAGCCTAGCGTATGATAGCGTCTTCCCATGTTTTCGTCGCAACGACGGCCCCCCTTGTTCTTTTCTCTTCATCAATTCGCAAACCTTCATATTCACTCTGACTTGCCTGCATTTGCACCATGGAAGCTTGGAGGGGAAAATGGAGGTGAGATTAATCTCAGCCGTCTGCTTACCCTTCACCCTCTTGAAACTTGTGGAGTTTGAAGAAATATGTTCGACGGTACATCCCAGAGCTCAATGCATTGACGAGGCACGTAAGCGTACCTTATGTGGTTAAAGGACGATAATGTCCTGGTAGCCAGTCGGCCTCGTGAAATCAGAAACTGCGTTGGTGTTTGAGGACTAGGTGAGCACCCTATCCGAGACACTTTTGGCATTTTCTGTATTGAGCAGGGTCTGCTTAGATCAAGAACTTCTGTCCTTAGTACATCCAAATCAAATCAGTTCAACTATGCTGTAGTCTATCGGCGTGTTTCTTTACTGCATCAACCACTTCTCCAAGACTTTTCACAATTGCCGTTGGTCTGCCCTCGTCTCCACCAAGGAGCTCGTCCTGCCATCCGTTGCCAGCTCTATCAACCCAAGCAGCCTGCATTCCCGCTGACTTTGCTCCTACTATGTCGAACGGATTACCACTTACTAACCACATTTCAGTCATCTTCTCTTTGCTCTTCCCCATCTTTTGCGCTAGCATCTCGTATACTTCTGGTGCGGGCTTGAACTTTTTGCACTCTTCAACCACTATGATCTGTTGAAAGGTGTTGGCGTGAGGGGCCAGATCTGGAGAATGATTGACGGAGTTGGAAACCATTGATTGTGTGCCGTTGGAGAAAACAGCCGCCGTGATGCCAGGCACACTAGCAAGAGCTGTTAGAGCTGGCTTGACGTCTGGAAATGTAGAAAGAGAGTCGTATGCTTTCATGAGCTCATTCTGGTCCTCCTCTTCGAGGGATACTCTTGATTCACTTAGTGCATTCTTGAGCGAACGGTGAGTGATCTTGGAGAATGGTTCGAATTGGTCTACGTCGGCATCAGCCATATTCCCGACTTTGGGCTTTCGATTGCTTGATTTACTCATGCTATTCAGTCGCCATGTATATTCCAACTGATACTTTCTCCATGCCGTGGCGATGATGGTAGCTTTATCTTGACCAAAATGCTCTGAAAGCTTCTTCGCTATCGAATCGGTTGATAGCAACGTTCCATACAAGTCAAAAGCGACCACAATATCTCGACTGCTAGACATTCAGACTATATTGACTGATGTATCTGAGTTGCAGTTCCTTCTAACTGTTTTGATTCGTTTATCCCTTTACGCCCCCGTTAGACGGTGCAATAGAAAATATCGGCGGGTAATACAAGGCTCAGTCTTTTGTTGGCGGCCTCCCGGATGGGATGGACCAAGATCTGAATATTAATGAGATCCCTACCAGTCCTTTCTCGAAACCTTCTTCAGCTCTTCTTCTCGAGATTAAGCCAGAAGTCGTTGAGGAGTCCCCAGAACTCAATGGCATCAACCTTTCTTATTACATCAACGGTGCCAATTTAGGGTGTTAGTGTCCCCACAACGAACCATGACGCAAGGCGGGAGATCTCCAAACCTCAACCCACCACTCCGCAACATCTGCGTTGTGCGATGCCACTGATGCCTATGCGTAATCTCAAGTCCCCATGAGTTCTGGAGATGGGAATGATGAAGACGAAAATTATGAAGTCTTCAGAGACTGTCTTTCAACTCCCATAATTCAGAAGCTTGCAGCACCGAAACGTCCTGAACGTAGAAGGGCTGCGAAGGGAAGGAAGAATGCAATTAAACGTACCGACGAACCACGAGAGGAGAAGGAGGTGGATGACGCAGAAGAACTGGTAGAGTTCATTGACGTATGTCAGTCTGTGCAGGCATCTACTTGTATCATTTCGGAGCGCCTACTCCGAGTAATGAGACAGTCCCTCCAGGCGTTCCCATATCTAATTCAAGACAAGACTCGCCGTATTCTCGATGCTAATAATCCGCGTCACAGTACCTCGCAACCGAAATCTTCAACTCCCTGCCCTTTTTCCTCCGCACCCTCTCCTACTCTTCCTCCCAAGCCTCCCCCTCCCTCCTCGACGACTACTCCTCCCTTGCCGCCCTAGCCACCCTGACTACCTCCCTCCCACCCCACATAATCGACTCCCTCACGACCTATACCCTCACCTCCTCCCCCTCTACTTTCCTCCCTCCGATCCTCAACACCTACATCACCGCCCTCACGACCCCACCCCCACCCCCGACATCTGCGTCCCGCCCTTCGGCTTGCGAGCTCTGCAGCCGCTCCCACATCCCCCTGACAATTCACCACCTTATCCCGCGCTCATGCGCCACCAAGGCGGTCAAGCGCGGATGGTGCGAGCCATGGGAGCCGACGACCAGGCTGGCGTTCTTGTGTCGGGCGTGTCATAGCTTTGTGCATGGGTTGGCGGGGAATGAGGAGTTGGCGAGGAGTAAGTGGGCGAGAAGCGTGGAGGGGATATGGGAGGAGAGGAGGGGAGAGGTAGAGAGGTGGGTGGGTTGGGTGGGGAGAGTGAGGTGGGGAAAGAGGTGATTGGGATGGGTAATCGAAGGAGGGATGGATGTGGTGTTAGGAGTTGCAATGATGCGATGGTTCGATGCGGAGAATTGGCGGGGGGAAAGAATGGGCTGGTTTTACTACAAGACTGATGAAGTCCCGCAGCTGGAAGCAATCCATAGCGACTCGATTGCGCTACCTGGATAGCTGTAGTGATATTGAGATGTTGTCGTGAAAGGAGCCTGTTACGATAGTCGGCCTGCAAGGCCAATGAGTACCGAAAGCCTGGAGAAAGAGTTTTCATATTGTTACACATGTAAAGCTTGAGGAATATTCAGAGGAGCTGGTCACAGGTCACCAATACGAAATCATGCCCAGAGAAACCAGGCGCTACTCTTGGTTCTGCGATCCCACCGACGAAGCTCTTCAATATCTATTCATCTACGATCTCTTCGTAACTGATGATGGGCGCTTACCACCTCCGTATACCATAACAGAAGGTGAGACTGAAACATTCAATGAAAATGAATTGATCGGACGAGAACAAAGGCCTCTACTAGCTCCAGTGCTTGCGAGATACAACAGTCGTGTCCGAGCTGAAGTCGACACACTTCAGGCGTGTCTCATTTCTGCATCAGCCGCAATTATGAAATCTACTCACATGTATGGCCACTCTCGGATGAAGATTAGTCTCGCTTTACTCGGCTTGACTAAAGACTACGCCAGGCGCCTTGATGGCCAGACATTATGGGCCATAGCATATCCGATCTTAGATGGTCTAAGTAGAGACACTGACTCAATCAAAGCCTCATGTTGTGTGCTATCAAGCCATAGGGATGGCTTGATATACAAACTTACTGCGTTCCCTAAGTAATTGAGTCGTTTCCCAGAGGATTAATGTGGGGTCCCCCAACGTATCAAGTGGAATCCCTAGAAAGCTTTTGTAGAGAACAGGATGAGATGATATCAAGACTAATAGTTGACGAGCATTACCTGAGAAGCAAACTTTGGGACGAGAAGGCGGCCCGACTCAAAGCCTGACCCAAGACTGGGAACATAATTATCGTGCTCTAAAAGAGACAAGACTGTAGGGGTATCAAACTCAACTCTCGGAAGAGAGGGCAGCAGGGGGGCGTCTAGATCAAATGGTAAAGAAGAGGCAAGTGGATTTGCCGATGGCTACGACGCAAGCTAAATACCCAGCCGGGAAACGCAGAAGTGCTCATTATGCATCAGATAAAGATATGTACTAGATATTTACAGAGTTCCATTCCGATACCCAGCTCGCCTCCTACTCGGGGTCCAACTACCATTTTTGATGGGTGACGGCAGCCCGTTCATGTTCATCTTTCCCTTCTCCATGTCCCTCTTGGTCCTTCGAGTTGTCAATTGCTTCCAGAGCTCGGGGATGCCAACGCGGCGGGCTGGTAACATGCTGTATTGAAGGCTGTAGAGGTTCCTGCGGTGGATTGGAGGAACGAAGCGGCCGCTGATGAGGCAGAGAAAGACACCAGGTGAAATGTAATGTTTGCGGATGCGATTTGCTAGCGAGGAGTATTCGTGAAACATGGAATGAAGAGGAAGGGGGATCGACTAAAGGTTGCGTTAGTTTTTGGGGGATTTTGTACCACACGTGGGATTAAAAGCGACGGCTTACTTTGAGAAGAATGTATGATGTTGGTGCAGATGTCGTTGGCTTTGGGGGACGAGCAACTGGGGTGTCTTGAAGTTCAAAATGAATTCCACCTGGCATAATATCAGACAATGCCTTAGCCTCGCCATTGCGAGCCCGAGAAACTCACCTGGTAAGCGCTGGGAATCTTTAATGCGTAGCATCAATGCAAATAAAGGGAAATGATTCAGACAAGCAAGCAGGGTATCCAGACCGGCTTTCAGCATGATAATTGCCATGCGTGCCGATGCAAAGGTCAGGTAGAACACAAATACAGTGGGCAGCAGAAAGAACAGAAGCGTGAAGAGTATGGTACCCAGGAGTAGCTGGTCGAGATCGTAATCACAAGAATCGATACGATTACGCAAGACATTCCGCTTTTTTCCCCGGAAGAGATGAAATAACGAGATGATAATTGTGAGTTGCCCGTGATATATTCGTGCAGATGCAATGTAGAAGCAGTAGATGTGAAGAGTGAGAAGGGAGACGAGGTCGGAGAAGAGTGAGATTGGCATCGTGGCACCTAAGAAGCTGGAGAAACCAAGAAACTGGATGATGTAGGGGAGTGCTGGTCGCAAAGTGGCCATGCAGCCTTTCTTGCAAGTCAGCATCATCATCTGTCTGATCAATATTTAGGAGCCTTACCACCCCAGTAGTCGATAACCCACAAGAAGAGATCCCCCAGAAATGCAGCTAGTTCGTTATTGAGTTTCAGACCTGCAGGCCAGTCCATGAGCCATGTTATAATTCGTGACAGACCCTCGATTGACCAAGTTCCTAGGACCGTATCGACCTGCGATCCTACGAAATGAGCATTTTCGATGATATACGAGCCAAGCGCAATTCCGATGATAATGTCGTTCGCAACTAGCCAAAGACTATTGAAGAAGCGAATATACTCGGGATGATTTGTGGTAATGCTTTCCCAATCTGCTCGTCTTTGGAGGAGAGTCAGGTATTGGATGGGCCAATAGCAGAATTGCTGGAGTCGAATATCAACTTGCTGAGCAGTGGCTGAGGTATCTTTCAAAGCAGGTGAATCTGAAGTCAGACGCCACTCAAGCACCCGTAGGACAAGCTCTCCACCAATCCGCAGCGCTACGAGTCCCAGGATGAATATTCTTAGTGCGACCGGATATACCCAGACAGTCAAAATATGCCAAGCTAGAACAAGTATGTACGTATAGGCATTCTGAGCGGATTCGACGACACGTTCGCTGACACTCAAACTGCGTTTAGGCCTCGTTCCGATGAGCCCTACGTTCTTCTGCAGCAGAGCAGCCATTTCAAAGGAGCAGTTGATTTGGTTCAGGATTATTGGTAAATGCATCTCCTTTTGGGTTCTTTGATGTTTAATGACCGTATGTTGTTTCAACTTCTCTGTTAGATTCTTTCTCCGCTGTCGCTCTGCCCTTTCATCGGCATCAATCTTGTCTAACGGAGTTTCTCCTCCGGTAAATGCCTTTTCTGACTTATCCCCAAGAGCTAAGGAAATGGGGTCGAGAGACATGTACTGCATGCGGGTTGGATGAGGCCGGTCAAACATTATGACTTGCAGGGTCACCCTGCATTCCGCCGGACAATAGACATGGGGTAAGCGAGCACTGCTCTTAGTATCTACTTCAATCTGGCGTGGATTGAAGCTGCTTGGGGCGACTGGAGGATTCACTATGCCCAAGACCTGTAGCTGAATCCCACCGCATCTGTCGAAGATGTGGTTAAGCGGATGTGGAGGGTTGCGATAAAGGGCTTCAACTTGAAGGGCGTTTACAGCTTTCCGCAGCTGAGACAGCGACTTAGCTCAATACATCTGAAGGACTCAAAATTTGAGTCGACTTACGTCCACGTGCTGAAGTATTGTAACGACAACTATGTCCAGTTCAGAATTCCTCCATCCGACGAGAACACCTGGACCGTCTCCTTTGGGGGCATCGGACGGCCAAAATACTCGCATCAACTCATTATGCGTTCTTGTCATACTCCCATCCCGACTAGAAGGATCCACGTCTCCTGAGCTGCTCTCGCGCAGAAATGCCACTGCCTACCACTCGAGGATGCTGCTATTCATGAGTAATGATTTCTTGTAATTGTAAAGTTGTCACCCACCACTTCCGCTTCCCTTGCTGCAATGCGTTCTAGAGGGACGATTATTACGATGAAGACAACGGAGAGGGCGGCAAAGCCTTTCAAAGCGCGAGACTAGGCCAATTGATGTTAGCATGCATTCCAATATACGATGTGACTGCTAATGCGTGTCATTCTCACCACGACGCCGTGATCCCACGCGAAGATCGCTACCTCATATAGTTGCCTTACCAGGTCCCAACGCGCGGTAATGTAGCCCGCAAGAAATATTCCCAGTGTAAGGACAGAGAATGGGTGCATTAATTGCTCGTCGCATGTCCCGTTCGTCTACTGATTGTCGCGAAAGTGATGCCGCAGATCAGGGAAATTCATGGGCCGCGGTGAAGGCATGCGGAACTTTTGGTGGTAGCAACAAGGAGTCGAATTGATTCGACTAACCGAACGGAAATTGGGAAGGCTTCAGCGAATGGTGGATGGATAGAGAGACAAACATAGTCGTTGGTGGTGGTGATGGAATTAGGCATAAGCTTCTCATCCCTGTCGTAGTTTTTGATCTTCACCGGTGAGCTTGACCCTGAAAAACACCAAGCTCTTGGAGCTGACCATCCTTCCTTTCCCTACACTCATTCCCTACTCTTTGTGCTTGCATGGGCTGTCTATCTTAGATTGACTTCAAATTCGAGCGCCATGGCGCCCAAATTCAAGGATGGCGATGTTGTAGCTTCAGTGAGTATTCGCATAAATGAATATCGTACGGTAGCTAAACTTCCAAAGATTCCTGGATCTTGGGTCTCTTGGGCGCATACAGTTGTAGCTTATGGTACAAACCCCAAGGGTCCCTTCACCTCTAAAGTCCCAAGGCTCACAGATTGCAGCGGCATTCATCGGAGCCTTCGTAGTAGGCGTGTATGGGTTTATCCAGTCCCCAGATCTGAAGCCTGGAAGCTGATGATTACACAAGCGGTCTTCATTACCACAAAATAGTTCAGAACGAACATTATGTCAGCTTGCCTGTTCAATTGGGGTCTATCCAGCCGCTAACAATGTTCCAGGGCTACCCAGATGAATGGTTTCCCTCAGTGTCCTCGACCATAGGCGACCGATACCCTGAACGCTCTGTTTTTCAAGTCTTCATCGCTATTACATCGGGTAAGGACATTGCACTGGAACAAAAGAACTAGTCTGACGTGAAGGCAGGCCCACGCTTCGCACTTGTGGCTCTATGGTTTCTCCTCACGGACCGTCCCAATACAAGACTACCCAAGTTTGTTGCTGGTGTCGGCCTCTTCAGAACTCTTACTTGCGGAGGCTGGACATATGTAACATCCACAGACGATCATGATTGGCACGACATTTTCATGATATCCTATCTAGTGGCCACTCTGCCCTGGACTTTAGGGTGCCTTACTCTCAGCCCGCCGAATCCTCAAGCGATTCTATACCGGAAGATCTTTGCAGGAGCTTTTTTCGGCACTATTGTGCCTCTCATCTACTTCTTCATACAGCACAAGGTCCACAAAGTCCCAGGGGGTAAGCAGGATTGTTTGTGCTCATATCTCAAACATGTCGCTAAGACAGCGTAGCTTATACCACCTACGCTTTCTTCGAATGGTCGCTTGTATTGCTCGACGTAGCTTTTGACGCAGTAACTGCGATGGATTTCAAGAGCCTCGAATTAGTCGTAAGAGACGTCAAAGGCCTAAGCAGAGGGTATGTCCAATGGCTACCAAAATGACGAGGTTCGCCATTGCCGAACATGAAGGCTCCGAAACAGACTTGATACTAACTTTCGGTTCAGTGACAAGAAACGCGTCGTTGACGCTGCGCTTGAGAAAGAGTATACTCGCCAGGCCTCCTATAGATTCATCACGCTGACGGGGTGCAGAAAAGACAAAGACATAGGTAATGTCTTTGGAAGAGGGTTCTCATGGGACGAAGCCCTGGACGCAATCGCCGACGTATACAATGGTGTATGTCGGATCCTCATCCTGAGCTGACCGCCTTGAACTGACAGCTTTCACAGTTTGTATTTTGGTCCATCCTGACTTCGCTTGGACTTCTCGTGTGGTACTTTCCCCTTTGGCACATGGGAATATCTGGCTACGAGGTCTTTGTCATGTCGACAATTTCGCCTTTCTTCTTGGGAATACGCTCGCTCAGAACATTGGTGATTCGCAATATTCGCATTGTGCATTTACTCTCTCTGTCTGGCTTGCTGGCGTGGCTGGTGAGTAGACAAGAACTGCGCCTAACTACCGTCGGCTTTGCTGTTTGGATGGGTTGTCTTTCTTGGGCAGCAATTTTCTACGCTGAAAGAACGCAACCGGCCCGGCTTGAAGCACGTATAGCAGGATTCAGCCTTGGACTCATGCTTTCCAGTCTCGCTAAGTACGCATTTCAAACAAACAATCCAATCTGGCCTGTCGTCCACTCAGGAAGCGGGGGCTGGAACAAGCTTGGTTTGGCTCTGGCTGTCTTGGCAGTCCTCCGTACCAGTAGGAGGACGACTTTTTCGAGCATTGACACTCCAATGCAGAACATGAAGGGCGGATCTGGCCTGTTGACCGGCCTTGGGCTTGGTGGTATACTTTTCGGGATGCACTCTCTCCTGTCAGACTCGAGCACCATGATCTTATGGGTTTGGGATGGCTATCCAGTCAGAGGCCCACTTTCAGTCCCGCATGGCACCGTCACCTTTTTAGCCATGGGCATTGGTCTACTTCTTGGATTTTTCAGATCGGAGTTTGTACGGACTTGGACCTCTTTTGGCGTGGCATCGCTCGGCGCTGCAGTGCTTACGTGCTTCAGCCACTGGTTTGGTTATTCTGGAGCGGTCGTTCTGACAATATATCTGATGGCGATAACACCAGTGATGTTCTCCCACGCTGTTCGGTTTTCCCCAGCGTCCACGTTTGGTGTTGGCTTCCTCGTGTACAACTTCATGGTCTTATTCCATGTGTGGGTTGTAGCATACGCTTTCGTGCCTGGAGGACCTCTCGTTCGTGAGCATACTGACTGGGTGATGACAACGATGATGATTGAGATTGGTGCGGGTGTCTTCTCCGTAATCTCAAGCGCTCCCAAGCGTTCATCGACGAAAGCTCCACCACCGAATCCAGCGGCTCGTAGGATCCGATCCTACTACATTTACATCCTGGTTGCACTCCAACTCCTTTCAGTCTCAATTTCCTACTTACGGTTTCCCTCTTACAATTATGAGCCCTATCATCCGCAAGACAAGCTGATAACTGCTGGCATCTGGACCATCCACTTTTCCTTGGACAATGATATGTGGAGCTCTGAGCGGCGCCAGCGAGATGCCATCAAAGAGCTTGAGCTCGACGTAGTTGGCCTGCTCGAGAGTGATACCCAACGCATCATCATGGGTAACAGAGATACTTCTCAGTATCTTGCGGAGGATTTGGGAATGTACGTCGATTACGGTCCTGGACCAAACAAACATACTTGGGGTTGTGTGCTTCTCTCCAAATTCCCAATTGTCAACTCGACGCATCATTTATTGCCCAGCCCCGTGGGCGAGCTTGCGCCAGCGATTCATGCAACAATTGAAGCTTACGGCGAACTGATCGACGTATTCGTCTTCCACTCAGGCCAAGAAGAAGATCCGGAAGATCGTCGTTTGCAGACTGAGTACCTTTCTGATCTAATGGGTTCTGTCGATCGGCCAGCAATACTGCTGAGCTATCTTGTGACAAAACCATTAGAGGGCAACTACAATACCTACGTCAGTGGCCGCAGCGGTATGAGAGATATTGATCCTAGCGATTGGGACCGCTGGTGTGAATACATTCTGTATAAGGGAATGAAGAGAAGTGGGTACGCTCGAGTAAGCCGTGGCACGGTCACAGACACGGAATTGCAAGTTGGCAAATTTGTCGTCGGTGAATCTGAAGCGACAGATAATTTAATATCTGAGGACAATGTGCCTGGGGGGTTGAGATTCCCAGCAAGGTTCCGAGGCGAAGGTGTTAGAGGACATAGATATCATGTCTTCGACGAACCAAGGTAAGCAAGACAACCGCATATGGACGCCTTCACTGCTAATGTGCTTCCAGGTATTACGCGTAGATCAACATCAAGGTGAGAGGTGAAATGTGATGGAGCATCGACGATTATTTTGAAATCCATGTATACTATCTGTTGCCCTTGACCTAATAGTGTATCTATCATATATTACTTCAAATGCAATTATCCGGATCAAAAAGTACGGTCCGTTTTCCCTCGGCCTTTCGCTCGTCCTCTAATGAAGTATCTCCAGAGTCCTTTAATAATCATTAGATAGCATCACTCCGCCCACTTTCAGAGAGATGGCAGCACCGTAAAACACGGCCGTACTTCTTCGAGTATGCCGAGGCAATGATGATGATGAGCCAGTATTTCCCCGCGTTCCGTAGCCCACCAGCGATTGTACCACCGGGCGTGTGATGCGGTGGTGCCTTCACTTTTCCACCGTTTCTATACATTGTGCACGAATCATGCAGGCACGACGTCATGCGATGCCATGCGGTGCCATGCGATGTCATGTATCCGTACGGGATGCACCGTCTCCTCGGCCCACAAATGCAGCCGTGCCGAGATTATTAGCCCATAGCTCCACCCTCCTCCTCCTCATCCACGGTGAACTCTTGATTCGTGCTGACCCTTATACGCGTACGAGACCTCGGCCGTCCGTCCGATTTGCCAAGCGCCATTGACTCTGCACTAGGTATGCGCATCAATATGACTAAAAGACAGCGGAAACGGACTTGAACCGCAGCCGACGGCAGACCGTCCCAATGTGGTTACTGTACTGGGCTGTGGCATGGGAGCCAGGCACGACAGCACATGCTTCTCTCCACTCGAACTGGACAATTTGCATAGCAGAATGCCATGATGCCCGGCCAAGGTACCATCGGCACCTCACTTACAGTATTCTTCCCTTCACTACCAGCCAGAGCAAATATAGGCATGCCGGCTGCTGCTTGACGACGACATGCACTCAACGGAAAGATGACGCATGCCGTATGGGACTTAAGCTCCAACCCGCACTAAGCCCTATTCCGTCCACTGCGCAAACCGCTCGAGCATGTGGGGCGAATCTCTTTGGTGTTGACCGAGTTCAGCCAAGGCTGCCAAATAGGCCTGCCTAATTACGTAGTTGACATGGCTCTGTTTGTGGCTTTTCTACACTATGCCGCGGCTCTCGTGTTGTTAAAGAAAATGAGAATATCCGATTCCCACGTCTCACTCTTCTACTTTCCTGCATCAAGAAGCTGAAGGATGTATCCAACTTCGCTTTGTTAATAATACTGTTCCCTGTATCTCTGTTGATCATAACTAGTGTCTCTTAATAATAACGTCCGTGTCAAAATTCCAGAGTCTCTCGGTCGATAGTCAAGATGCAACTCCACCCCTCTCTGATCACGGTGCTGTGCACGCTTGCTCCGCTAGTAGCTACATCACCTTCTCGGCGTACTGACAGTTCGCCACTACCTACAGTCAACCTAGGATACCAAATCCAGCAAGCCTCAGGATTCAATGTAAGTTCAGGCACGACCAAGTATCCTTGCTTTGCGCCAATTACTTTATGCACTGATTTAAGAACCTCTACAATTCATAAGAGAGCAGTCTTCTATGTAAATACTGACCTTGTGGCAGTCGAGTTTCAGTTATTACAATTTCTCCAACATCCGCTATGCTGCTCCTCCTCTGGGTAACCTACGATTCGCAGCACCAGAAGCTCCAGCTAGAAATTCCACCATCAACAATGGCTTGGATAGTCGCATATGTCCTCAGGCCGTTCCGACCTGGCTCAGCACAGAGTTGCCATTCATCGGGCAGTACCTACTGACAGGAAACACAACACCTCCGGCCACCAGCCCTAGCTCCGGTGTCCCTCCGGCCGTGGACCCGAGGACTAACGAGGATTGCCTTTTCCTCGACGTGCTTGTCCCCCAGGATATTTTCGAGTCAAGAAATTCAAGTCGTGGCGCCCCCGTACTGGTGTGGATTTATGGCGGAGGCTACACCGAAGGTAGTAAGGATGGTTCCGGAGATGCGGCTGGCCTTGTCGCACGGAGTAGGATCGGGAACAGCGGTGTTGTGTTTGTCGAGTTAAATTATCGCCTTGGTGCGCTTGGCTGGCTTTCGGGACCGACCTTCCAAAAGGATGGAAGCGCCAATGCCGGTCTGCTAGATCAACGGTTTGCGCTTGAGTGGGTACAACAGCATATTCACAAGTTTGGCGGTGACCCAAAAAAGGTGACGGTCATCGGCGAATCAGCTGGAGGTGGCTCTATCATGCATCAAATCACTGCATACGGGGGACTGAAGGGTCGAGTCCCATTCCAACAAGCTATCCCTCAATCTCCAGGCTTCTTCCCCTTGTATTCCAATAACCAGCAGGAGCAAACTTTCCAGGATTTCCTTAGTCTTCTTAACGTGAGCACGCTTCAGCAAGCTCGACAATTACCGTCAAGTGCTTTGATACAAGCAAACACGCTCCAAATTGCCAATTCCTCCTACGGACAGTTTACATATGGACCAGCGGTTGATGGAGACTTTGTTCCTGCCCTGCCCGGTGTGCTTCTTCTACATGGACAATACGACAAATCAATCCGGGTCATGCCCGGTCACAACACCGACGAAGGCCTCCTCTTCACTAGTCCATACGTTCAGAACGACGAGCAGTTCCGGGAGTACGCAACCACTTCATTTCCGGGTGTCAGTGCGGCCGTCATTGATTATGTCACTGGAACGCTTTACCCACCAATTTTCGATGGCACCTACAACTACACTAATCAACTCCAGCGCACTGCACTCCTAATCTCCGAGGCTGTTTTCACTTGCAACGCTTACTGGCTGAACGAGGCATTCCGTAATCAGACGTTCTCGTATCTATTTAGCGTCTACCCCGGTATCCACGGCGAAGACGTCGCATACACATTCTTTGACGGCCAAACCGGCCCTATTATATTGGAGGATGTTGGCAACGCGACTTTTGCCAAGGAGTTCCAGGAATACCTCACCAACTTCGCGGAGACGGGCAATCCGAACGGTGATGGCTTGCCTCAATTTCCAATGTATGGCAAGGACGCGACGGTGCAGGTTCTCAATTTAACGGCAAGCCTGGCGCCCAGTATTTCGCAGACGACGGACCCTGCAGCGAACTATAGATGTGATTGGTGGCAGAAGGCTCTGTATTCTTGAGGGACAGGAGAGATCATCGGCGGAACACAGCACATGTGCTTTCGAAACTATGACGTTGACAGAAATGAATTCATCAAAACTTTTGCACTAGAGAAGCGATTGGTGAAAATGGCATGCATGTTTCTGTGATCCGTGATTTTCGTGAGGTTCCACGTATTGAAGGCAACGCAGCCGCACGTATGCACACATCAAATGGACATGAACATGAACATGAACATAAGCTGTGCAGGATGCTCTAAATCGATTTGCATTTTCCTTCGAACTATTCATTGCTGATTCCGTCCTAGGTTGAAGTTTGAAACGAAAGGTAGCCACAGGTGTGCTAACCATCCATTCTTTCGTACGCCAGCTCAGGTATATGGAAAGTTTGCTTCTTAGTGAGTCGCCACCATAGAGCTAGAGTAGTGGTGTGTACATCGGTACATTCAGTCACGCCTCGCCTTGCCATTATTTGATGGCAACAAGTAGGGCAATTAAACATGTCACCCTCAAGGACAGGGTGATTTTGTGTCGGGGGAGCTTGTTGAGGCCCCTACGGTTCATGCAGAGCTGAAATTAAATTATCGAAAAGACTTTCAAGGATTTTATCAGACAATCTGTAAGGTTCCTATCCGTGCCCCTACGTATGTGTTAATAGGGGTTGCTTAAACATGTAGAAGTCAGAATATCGGCCACCTCAAAACGACATTACCGATGTACGTACCTTAAAGACAAGGAGGTACGGACACGGCGCTTCCGCCCAAAGGTCAGTCAAAACTCAGGCTACCATCACTATGTCTCCCGTGTTTTGCATCTCATCTTCATCGGTACGAGTCGTTGCGCCAAATAAAGCTGCAGGCCACATTCTGTGCATACAAGAAGACCCCTTGGCTAACAAGTTTGGATTTAGATACGTTCGCCATTGCGCACTTTTCCCTAAGCTTTTCACCCCTAGTGTTGTTACCCACGAAACAGTGACGGACGGATCTATGTGGCTCTATAGTAGGCATATATCCCCCTCACGGCCTCTGGCCCGGAATTCTTACTAGCTCTAGGCTAACAGCCCGTAGCTTCCTCCCTCCATCGATCGTCATACCTTGATGATGGAAGAGCTAGATCCCGAGCTCTACACTGTAGCGTGGCTGGCGCCATTAGAGATCGAAGCAAAAGCCGCTCTGTACATGTTGGATAAATGGCATCAAGGCAGATTCCCCATGGCCAGAGGCAACGACTACGTCTACCAGGCTGGCGAAATCTGCGGGCACAACGTCATTATTGCAACTTTTCCAGCCGGCGAAGAATATGGCACTGGCTCCGCTGGCCGCCTTGCTAGCCAGGTCAAAAGCTTCTTTCCGAACCTGTGGTTTGGGTTTTTGGTTGGTATTGCTGCTGGACTTCCAAACTTCTCACGGACTCCACCTCTTGATATCCGCCTCGGCGACGTTCTGGTCGCTTTACCAAACGGCGAGAGTGCGGGACTAATAGCATACGACTTGGGGAAGGAAACTGAACATGATGGCTTTCAATTGCTACGCTCCGGGCATGTACTGGCAAAAACGGATGTTGTCGTGAGATCGGCAATCACCAGCATCAAGCTCAGGGCTCCAGATGATACTCAAATGTTTCTCCGGTATTATGAAAGTATAAGGCTCAAAGAGCACGCTAATGGTACTTTTGTTGCTCCTGAGCAAGATTTCGACAAGCTTTATCAAGTCAGTGAAAGGTCGCAAGAGTCCATTGTGAGAAGAGAGAGACGACAAGAAGATAAGCGTGTTCGTACGTGGTACGGACCGATAGGATCTGGGGAAAAACTCATGAAGAACGCTCCGAAACGGAATGAGCTTCGTGATAAGCACAAGGTCATCGGTCTGGAGATGGAAGCAGCTGGGACTATAAATTGCATCCTTGTTGGAGTTATTCGGGGTGTCTCCGACTACGGGATGGGCATAAAAATAATGAGTGGCAGCCATACGCTGCGGCTATGGCTGCTGCTTATGGAAAGGCAGTTCTACACGAAATCAAACCAAACCTGAAAAGGAAGAGAGCTCGGTCGGTAGCTGACGCTTAGTACATCATGCATGCGCATCTTTTCTAGTGAAGAGATCAATATCCCGACTACAGTGTTGAGTAGCGACTTAGTCCTGGATTTAGCAACTACCACAAATTCCGACAATGATCGGTCGAGATTACATCTGTCTCAGCGTGAGAAAGGTGAGGCGGCTGCTATAAAGAGGCAACTACCTACTGAGGATGATTTTTAGGACTCCTCAGATCTCTCTCGTTTCGCGAAATGGATCTACGTGAAAACAATATTGATGATGCCGCAGACGACACTTGTCAGTGGCTTCCCAGGCATCCCAGCTATGTGGCATGGTTGCAGGATTCTTCAAGCCTCCTCTGGATCAAAGGGAAACCTGGAGCGGGAAAGTCGACACTATTGAAATATGCGTTCAAGCAAGACCCTAGAGATACGCTGATGGCGTCATTCTATTTCAACGCTCGTGGCCATGCATTAGAAAAAACTGCCCTCGGATTTTACCGATCAATCCTCCATCAACTACTCCCTTTCGCACCTGAATGTCTCTCGAGACTGGCCTTAATCTATGAACAGAGAAGCGAAGTCAGGGGATCAATTGAGAAGGAGTGGGATTGGTCCGAATTCGAGCTCAAGAGTCAGTTGAGAGACTTGCTCCTGAACGGGGCCGATCGCCCTATACGACTCTATGTGGATGCTCTTGACGAGAGCGGGAAGGAAGTCGCTGTAGACCTCGTATACCTTTTTTCGGTGTTAATCAGAAGGGCCAGAAGCGAAGGGAAGTGCCTCAGTATCTGCTTCTCATGTCGGCATTATCCCATTGTTATGAATACATTTGAAGATTTCACCATTTGCATTGAACATGAGAACAGCACTGATCTCCGGATGTATGTCCACCATAGACTCGAGGCAAATTGCATCTTCGAAAGCAAGGCCGAATTGCTGGCGAGACATATCTTAGAAAAAGCCTGCGGAGTCTTCCAGTGGATTAAGCTTGTTCTTCCCAAGGCCATTGACAGCTGCAGAACGGGTACAAGGATAGAGGCAATCCTAACGAAGATCAGGGCTCTGCCCTCAGAGCTGTACGATCTTTACAAAGCAATTCTCGCGGAAATCCCTGGCGAAGAAAGACCCGAGTCCTTGAAGCTACTGCAATGGATATGCTTTGCAATACAACCGCTGTCCGTGGGAGAGCTTAGAGATGCAATGGCAGTTGACGTAAATCCATCGTGCACCACTTTTAAAGAATGTATGGAGTCCAGCTCATCCACAGAAAATGATGAGGATATGGAGAAAAAGATACTTCATTTGTCAAGAGGACTTGCCGAGGTTAAAGTGAATGAATTTGCTCACCGTTATATCCAGTTCATTCACGAATCCGTCAATGATTTCCTTGTTCCAGATGGCCTGGTCCTCATAGATCATACCAATCAAGATGTCTTGCCAAGTCCAGTTCATTTCCACCTTGCGAGTATTTGCGTGCGATACCTCGACATGGATGATATCACTATATCTGCAGAGAAACTGCACAACATCCATCACCAGACCACTCCCAGTAACCATGATTACGGCTTCCCACCCTACAGAAAGCCGTACGTTTACCAGTATCCTTCCAGGCGGTCCGTTTCCCCGCGCCCTTTCATACGGTACGCAACATTGTTCTGGATCAAGCATGCGAGAATGGCAGACGAGGAAGCCTCACTCCAACAGAGACTGCTTTACTTATTCATACAGTTTCTTGGTCTAAAAGAGAGCCGGGTGGGATATTGGACTAAGTTACAGATGTTCTTCGGCCAAGGGAGCCACTACAAACGAAGGACAATTCAACACGTCATTGCTGAGCATGGGCTTTACAATCTCTTGTCCGCCTTCCTTAGCCTGGGAGATATCGACTTCAATGCGCAGGACTCCTTGGGTAATACACCTCTGCACCAAGCGGCAGGCGCTGGGCAAGTAGCAATAGTGGAGCTGTTAGCTGACCGTCCGGGTATCAATCGCGATGCAAAGAATGTATTAGGCGAAACGCCGCTGTCCCAAGCAGCGCAATATGGAAGTACCGCCATTGTCAAGATACTAGCCAAGCGCGATGATGTTGATGTCAATTGTAAGGACACGTGTGATAGGACACCGCTACTGCGCGCAGCCTCCAGAGGACACGAAACTATTGTGAAATTACTAAGCACAAGAGACGATGTTGATGTTAACGTGAAGGATAATAAAGGCTGGACACCTCTAATAGCCGCAGCTTTTGGAGGGCATGAAGCAGTTGTGAGAATACTAGGTAGACGGCACGACACTGATTTCCACTGGAAGGATGTCAGTGGTCGGACAGCTCTATCCGCTGCAGCTTTTGGAGGGCATGAGGAAATTGAATTGTTACTGGGCAAATGGGGCGATCTTGATCCACGTATGAGAAGTGAAAGAAGGGTCATTCGCAGGCCGTTGATGCCGATACTTGACCACGTCCTACGCAAAATAAGATCTGAGGCAAAAATGACGGCCGTTGGACGCTTTCCAAAGACAAGCGCTGCTGGAAGGAGGTCACGATATGTTTCAAAGCATGTAATTTATAAAGCATGATTCAAATCAGAGACTGAAATAGCTGGAGATGGGAACATGCCAAGATCTTATGATAATGTAAACATGGGTCCGTGCTAAATATATACCATCTTGAGTCCTGACAGGAACATACACAGGCGTGGGAAACTAACCTTGGCTTGCGGACCACTTTGGCCTCACCTATGGGAGTGCATGGGCAAGAAAGAAGATCGGGTTTCCCAGGCAACGTGCCATTCATTGATGCCGCTCATGTTGGATCAATGAGTATATTATCACTGTGCATGGTGGCTGTTGTTTGACGATAGTTGTTTTGTGGCTGGACACTAAGCGACAACCCTAACCGATATCCTTTCAGAGGTGGCTGGGGAGATCAGAGCGCACATACCAGTATGTCAGGTAGAAGTATGTGATAATTTCTTCATGGATTTTCTGCGTTTGTGATTTCAATTACAACAATTCTATAAGAAAGGTTTATTTCCCAGCGCCGGATCCCCATCTATTGTTTCATGTCTTTGGTGGAATCGTGCCCTGCGACAAAATTGGTTAAGAGAATCAGTGGGCGTATTATATATACATTACATATCCAATGTCGGCATACAAGGTTGGAGCCGCTCTTGATATGGAAAAAGCCCTCCAAATTCTCGCTGCATCCGCCAAGAGCAGACGCATGAGTGTCATACTCGTAATGTAAGAAATTAAGTCTGTTAACTATTAAAAGATTACGCTTCACCTGTTCTCACCCAAAAGTTTCATGATTGCGCAGGAAACCCATTGGAGAAGAGAGAGAGACGGGCATTTCCACCACAGAACTCGGAAGAATTCCCTGGGCAATCCAATAGACATTGGCTGTCAACTGTAAGAACGGCCGACTGGCTGTTAAGCGTATCGCCACATAAACATTGAGTGGTGTTTTGCACACCGGCAATCGTAAAACCGGCCCCGACACAAGCGGAGGTGCAGAGTTGCCGTGTGTTTGAGCTGTTGTCATAGAGTATTGTTGGTAGGGCCTGGGCCGTCTCTGGGTACTGATTCGACCAACAGCCCTGGTATGTTAGGTTTCCGGCATAGGTTGAAGTATCCGTCACTGGTGGAGTGTTTACCAGCGAAGGGTTCGGGTACGGGTCATCGCCGGATTGTTGGCGTGGATAGCCGAAATCGTAGGACTTGTTGCCGTCGCCATAAAAGTTGTCTGTGAACAAGCGGGCCAGCCCGGCAGAGGAGCCGAACATCTGACCATTGTCGTGGGTCACGGGAATATAATCGACAGTATCGCAATTAGTACCACTTGGATCGTCACAGCTCGGTCCAAATGCTTTGATGTAGTAGAAGAATCGCTCGTTCCGGTCTTCACCGGTACTGTAGGGAGCACAGTCATCAGAGTCATCTCCGTGGTCTAGCGTAGCACGACCGTAGGCGATCTGTTTGCTTTGATAATTTGAGAGGAGAACGTCGCGGCCTTGAGCCACCAGGTCAGCTCCGTAGGTCATCGGATAATCCGTGAAATCCGAATAGCCCGAGCGATAATTATCATATGTTGGGCAATCCGCTGTCGATAATGGACGGTCAGTGCTGAGCCAGGCATAGCTGTCCGGGTTGCCAACCCAATGCGTCACTGGCGTATTGGACTGCTGAGTAGACAGCACAGCGTAGCGCTGAGCCATTTGACCACCCATCGAATGACCGACAATCGTGATCTGCTTCAGGTTGGGGAAGAGCGTTGCATCGTCAAAGTATTGGATTAGAGTGTCCAAGACGGTGAAGGATGAGGTGTCGGTGCTTGCGCGTGGGTACTGATTGTTTGCGCCAGCCGACCACTGTGACCCTTTCCATACAAGAGCATTGGTAGTGGAGCCTTGGGTGCTGCTCCACGGATATGCGTAGCCTTTATCATCACCGCTGGTAAAGTAAGGAGCTATTACAGCGACCGAATCCTGGTTAATATTTGGATCCGTTACTTTTTCCAGAGCGTTCAGCGTCTATGAATTCGAATGAGTCAAGGCTGACGAGAGATGCGGATTCGGGAGGAAGACTTACATCGTTCGCATAGTTCCACGGATCCCTAAGGAGGCCATGAATGACGATGATTGCCCTTTGGATGTTACTCTCGACAATACGTTGTCCATTGGTCCCATGCGAATAATAATTGATCAAAGTGAGGTTATTGTCTGCACCGGTCGGGTCCGGGATGCGAAAAAATGCAACTTCTGCACGCGAAATCGTGGGTAGAAAAGCGCTAATAGTGTCTCCAGCGTATTGCTGGGCTGTCGCGGAAAGAAAAGAACATGCAAGGAACGAGAGACGAGCGAGAAGACGCATCCTGGCAGAAGATCAATGTGCCAAGACACTAGGGTATCTTGAAAATGCAAACGACTGTAGAGAAGGGCAGAAGTGAAGAGAAGAAGATGAAAAGCATGCTAGACTTATCTGCTTGAGCAGGACCTTCTCCTCTTCTAGACGCAAGAGTGAGGTGTCTTTCGATATGCTATTTTTACAGCCATAAATTGGGAGCGGAAGATCTTTATCAAATTCCAGATCCACTTGGAGGTGCATGCAGTGGACCATGGTTGGAGCGCCTGTAGTCAGCCGCCCTCTGACCCACCCAACGCCTTCGAAAGGCTTGGGGGATTTTTTTGGTTATGCTCTCACGCTTGACGAAAATGATACAGGATTAGCTCCCGTCTGCGATCAGGAACAGAGATGCAAAAATTTATTGATCCCACGCGCAACGGCACGACGGATGATGCCCGGCTCGTCTGGAGATGCAGTGCTAGCAGGATAAGGTTAGAAACGGGCTGGCGGATCAGAGGCTTTCAGGGGTATGAGCCAGCTGAACCTTCATCACTGCAGATCCCTCGTCGTATCACCTTACCCTCTCACCCTCTTCAGACATGATGACGAGGCGGTCCACTGTGGTCTGCACGGCTCATGGCGAGGCTGCTGCAAGCCGTGGTGCCGTAAGACCTTAGCGGCACGCCCGAAAGAGCTTCAGGAACGGCCCACGCCCACCAAGCCTCTAGTTACTCCGTACTCAACCTTCTCAGCATATGGCCTTCCGATTTCATCGACAATTATCAACGGTTCGTGGCCTAGGGAAATCCATAACTTCTAGTGTCTTCAGCCACGAGTGCCACGAGTGCCACGGTGGAAGCGACACAGCAAGCCCCTATTTCATGACTCTACTGCGGTATCTACCGTCATCGCAACCGGGCTCGTTGGTCTTCACCCTAGACTCACCATTTCCAACTCAATTCTGGGTAGCTGGCCTGCTGCATTGTGTACGGGGGGAAAGGTCCAAACATCCGCCGAATAGAGCTCAAAGTCATGCAGTCATCCCGTGCTACGAGACTATCATCAATCACGACGGCATCACCCACCAATCTTAGAGCCAGTGTCCTATGGCTGGTCCTTGCATCTGTGGGGAATGAATCGCATATACTTTCTCCTGACAAAGTCTGTAAAAAACCAGCTGTCTGGTCCGCATCCCAACCCGGTTGATGCCCTCGGTCATCATAACTACAGGTGCCGTTTATGCGCTCGTCCGTGGACGACAGGTGCTTCACGTTGCTGCAAGTGTTTGGGCCTTCTGGTCTCGCTCTAGAAGCTATCTGCATTGAGAGCCACGCGATCACCATTGAGCGCAGCCTTGACGTTCTCGCAACCCTGGGATTCGGGAAAGTGGCGGTCTCGTCCACGCGCACAATAAACACTGTAATTAATCTCCCGAAGGTTTCGCTGGGATCGTGGAGCCGGACGAGTGCCGACACGCCATGTGCCTACCCTGTCCTTTCTGCACGATGCATGTCGGTGCTCTTGTGTTTGCAGACCACGTAGGGCGCTGACAGTAATCAGGACTGCACCGACTGCATCTACAGCGGTCATGCTCTAGATGGCGTGTCCACGGGGCTGGAATCGGAGAAGTGCTGCAATCCCACCTGTCGGTAGGGTGAATTGGTTCAGGATAGGCCACGCTTTGATGGTGAACTGTAGGCAACCGGTCCATCTGACGACTAGATTCTCACCCCGTGACATCGGATGATTTTAAAAAGCTGCCGGTTGATTAGCAAGTGCATGATGTCGTGAGAAGCTTCGACAAATCAGAAATGTGAGTGTATCAAGGAGCATCCATATCTTATCGTGGGCTCCTACGGTAGCGTAGGTAACTACAGTTCCGTACCGTATAAAGCTCGGCTGCAGCTCAATTGGGCAGGAACGTAGTGGTGAAATATTTAAATATAGCCTTGATCTCTGCATCTCTGCATAGACTAATGCAGATTAGCCCCCTGTCGGACCAACCGAAAATACATCAAAAGACAAATACCCCTACCTTCAAATCGCCTCATGATTGTTCTGATCTTGGTTCTCTCAGCCTAGACCTCGTCGTAGAATCGAACGTTGTTGGGCATTATTGTACTATTTGTCTAGATGGTAGTGCTCCATGGCAACTTCCTGTTGCTTGGAGGAGGCAGAGGCCCAAGCTCCTGGAGCTCATCGAGATGCGGCAACCCCTCATCCGGGAGTGACGTAGCTAGCAGGGCAGGCCTATGAACCTCTCCTATCCACTCATCAGGCTCTTCTCGTAGTACACCGTCCTCGCTTCACAATTCAAACGACTCGGACGCTCAAATCAAGGACACCTATCATACCATAATCTGTGCGTTGCATTTCAGTATCCGTCAATTGCAATCAAGATGCTCAGAACAACCATTGCCCGTCAAGCTCGCCTGTTCTCCACCTCGCCACGCGTGCAGAAGACGGTCGTCGACTCGGCAAAGGACGCAGTCAAGAAGGTCGACAGGACTGTATCAGATGCAGCAGTAAAAGGCATTGAGACTAGCGGTATGTGAACTCCTAGATCTTCTATACCGTACCGTCGCTCCCCTTGCATTAGCCACCACCAGCCATCTGTCCGAGAGTCATTTCGTCATTACGTGTTTACCATATGCAGCTGCAACCAACCCATGCTACCAGCAAACCAGTTTTCATTTCATGCAGATTGTCATGCTAACACTCCAATCCAGAGAAAGCAACGCAAACCGCTGCCGAGACCATTGGCGTCAAGTCAAAGGAAGCCGAAGGCAAGGCCAAGGAAGTTAGTGGAGAGGCCAAGGGCACAGCCAAGGAAGTTGCTGGGGAGGCCAAGGGCAAAGCGCATGAGGCTGCAGGAAAGATGAAGGGCGCTACAGAGTAGACAAAGTGCGAAGTCTACCAGACTCGAATGCGCGCTGGATGGACGAGTGGAGATAAAAAAGTGCATGGTTAGAGGTGATGAAGCAAGTTGCTGGATTGACAACGGCATCAGCATGGTGAAACTGCATTATGAGGGAGTGAGACCTTTTGGTGAAGGCGCAGCTGTACTTCTCTGTGTGCTATAGTTCAATTACCAATCCCTTTCGCTTTGCCGTCGGTCACAATAATTTGAAATCTGAGGCTTGGAGGTGCGATACAGCAACAGGCGCATTGTATAAAAGGTCAAACTGATTAGGTCTCAAGGTCTAGTACCCATCTCTGATGTCGACGAACGCAACGAAACAATAAAGGTTTTCTGATGCGAAACGCATGATCAAAACCTCTTATCGGCATCAAATTAGCATCGGAATTTTTCACGCCATCTGGCAAGAACCTCACTCCGCACTCTAGATCGGCGCCTAGGATCCCCCTCACAATTCTAAGCCGCAAGTAAAGTGAGTCGCTTCGAACACCACTGATATCAAGCGGTCGTGACTTTAGCGTTGCCAAGAGCAAAATCTAAGAGCCCCAAATCTTATCAGCCAATCATGGCCCAGCTTTTTCGCCGCTGTAGATAACACCACTGGGGCTAGACTTTTATATATAATCTTAGGTAAAACCCGTGAAGATTTCTACGACTCCCTCATATGCTCTTGCGACAGTCGCTCTAGCTTCACCATGTCTATCCAGCAGGAGCGTGCAGAGGGGAGGCGAACCAGCAAGATCGAGATCCAAGACGAGAATCGTCTGGCTGAATTGGGATACAAGCAGGAGTTGAAACGCGATTGGAGCGTACTGCATAATTTTGGCGTCTCGTTTTCGATCATTGTAAGTGGAACCTCAATATCATCTCCAGATTCGGCACTGTGGCTTGAATTCGTTTGATTAAAAGGATGCAGTGAAACACTTACAAAGACTACATTGGCCATTCAGAAGAGTCGTCTTTCAATCCTGTTTTCTTTACTTTTTACCTCCCCGGTCAGCGCTCTCCGTTTGAACCCAAAACTCGTATTCCGTCTATTTGATAAGATTGGACATCGTATTTTAATGAGCTAGAAGCATGTTTACTCAAGTCTAAGCAATGCTTTTATCATAATTGTGCTATTAACACCATAAGATATGAATTGACTTTCATTTCTCCCAGAGCGTAGTGACAGGCATTACAACGCTGTTCAGGTAAGCCCCTGATGCCTCTCTGGAACGATCCCCCGAAGCTCATCAAGCACAGCTATGGTCTTAATACGGGAGGACCCAGCGTTATGGCCACCGGCTGGATATGCGTGTCCTTCTTTACCTTTTTCGTAGGACTGAGCATGGCCGAGATCGTCTCTGCCATTCCAACGAGCGGCGGACCATACTTCTGGGCCGCCATGCTGGCCCCAGAGGAACACGCCGCATTCTTCTCCTGGATAACCGGCTGGTTCAATTTCGTCGGACAGGTACAGAAACCCCCCAAACCCCTCTGATCAACCGAACAAGCCACATCTCTAACCCGAACCCCCAGTTCGCCGTCACCACTGGCATCAGCTTCGGCCTCGCAGGCCTAATCTCCACGACCGCCACCGTCAAAAACGCCTACACCCCCACCGCCGGCCGCACGCTCGGCATCTACATCGCCATCCTGGTCTCGCACGGCCTGCTCAACAGCTTCGGCGTGCACCTCCTCAAGTACTTCAACAACAGCAGCATCATCCTGCACAGCCTCGGCGTCGGCAGCTTCGCCATCGCCGTCGTCGCCGCCGCCCCGAAACACCAGTCCGCCCGCCAAGTCTTCCAGCACTTCAACGACGGCACCGGCGTCGACGGCGCCCCGGGTTGGTCCGTTCGCGCCTCTCCCGCCTACGTCGCTATCTGCGGCGTCCTGCTCTCGCAATATACTATCACGGGCTTCGATGCGAGTGCGCATTTGAGCGAGGAGACGCGGAATGCGTCGTGGAGCGCGCCTATCGGCGTGCTGACGTCTATCGGGGTCTCGGCGGTGTTCGGCTTCTTCCTGCTGCTGTGTCTGTTGTTTTCCGTTCAGGACTTCGAGGCGACGGTCGGGTCGAGCTATGAGCAGCCGGTGCTGCAGATTCTGGTGGATATCTTTGGAGAGAATGGCGCGGTGGTCTTGATGACGCTAGTGATGCTCTGCGTTTGGCACTGTGGCTTGTTTAGTTTGACCTCCAACTCCCGCATGATGTTTGCCTTTTCTCGCGATGGCGCGTTGCCGCGGTTTTTTGATCATGTGGATGGGAGGTTTCGTGCGCCGATTCGCACAATCTGGCTCGCGGCGTTCCTAGCGTTCTGTCTGTCGCTGCCAAGTTTAGGGAGTACCGTGGCATTCTCGGCTGCCACGAGTATTGCGACAATTGGGTTGTATCTAAGCTATGCGACGCCGATTGTGATTGCATTGATCTGGCCGAAGAACTTCAAGAAGGGGCCCTTCAATCTTGGGGCGTTTAGTCGGCCGGTAGGGACGATCGCGTGCCTCTGGGTGGGTTTTATCACTGTTGTGTTCTGTCTGCCGACGTCGAACCCTGTGGATAGCCAGACGCTGAATTATACGCCTGTAGCAGTGGGGATCGTGGCGGTTGGAGCATTCGGCAGCTGGTTTCTGTGGGCGAGGACATGGTTTACGGGACCGATTAGGCAGATTGAAGCTGAGAGAGCAGGCGTTCCGATTGATGAGCCCGGAGTGTTAGAGGAGATGGAGAGGGAAGGGAAGTTACCTTAGGGCGATCAAGGCATGGAATTGGAAATACCGACGCGCCATGTTGGGGCATTGAGCAACTGCTTCTAGCTTTGCAACATGGTTGGAGGCCTCCTTGTATGAAGCTCTGGACATAAGATATAAACTCTTTCTTCGAATTGAAGCAGTGGATTTATAGTACGTTGTAATTGCCCGATGAAACAAGAAGCGAATAGTAACATTTCATAATTCGTCATGCTCGTAAGCACTATGCTGATAATGTACAGGATACGGTAGTATCGAACAAGATGTATTGCAGGGACTGGAGTATACATTAGTCGTGCCCGGACGCTTCAATAATGTACAAATGATTCGTCTAGCGAATGAGCGCCATTACCGCGGAGCTCTCTTGAGATCAATGTCAAGGTTTAAACCTACTGTCTGCTGTCGTTAGCTTGACCATCTCTTGAGTTGGTTCTCCCATTTCCTCTATCAAACTCGATCGACAGAGGTACCACAGCGGTTGTACTTTTCGCTCTTCTGCCAGTGATCTTCTTCAGATTTTTCTTCCCTCCCACCAGTATCGGCGGCGCTGGATGAATCTCACGTGGGCTTGGGTACAGAGATAAAGAGGCTTTCATTTGGGGACTCCCAGAGAGCACTTCAACGACTGATTCGCTGAGTGAGCGGTCTAAGCGCTGGACGCTAGCATCTTCCGCCGCTTCAGCCGCAGTTGGGCTTCGGACTGGAGTCATGGTGGAAAATGCGGTTCTGGCCTGTGTATCTGTAGACCTTCGAGGTCGTGGGCTCCTGCTCGGTGGTGCGGTGGGTACTGAGGGAGTCAGGATCTGCTCGTATGCTTTCCCGGATTTTGAACTATCGCTTGGAGGTGGGGTCATTGGTGTACGAGGGAGTTTCTTATTTGTGGCGGCAGGTGTTCTTGGACGAGGAGAGACAGAGGGAGACGCCGAAGGCGTGCGATTCGAGGCGGTATCGCGTGAGAGCGGAGGGGCTAGGGACACATTTGATGACGAATTTCCTCCAGCAGACGCAAGCGGCGGCAATGGGTCTTTTCGCGGTGGACGTCGTGCGTCGAGAACGGGCGAAAAGATGCCCAGACCAGTGGTTGTAGAAGTCTCCGGCCAATCCGGAAGTGTCTGAGTCTGAGAGGATGCTGAGATGGGTGCATTGGAACTCGTACGATGAGAGACGCTTGCCGAATCTGGATTTGGGCTGCTTTTCACAGATAGACCCTGAATTGTTTGGATCTTTGCGTTCGCATGCTTAAGATCCTTTTTGTAGCCCTTGACATCAAGTTTGTAGAGCACGATATCATTGACGTGATAATCAATCTCCTTTTCTAGTTGCTCTATACGTCGGATCGGGTCTGTTTCAATTTTCCAATGGGGGGTACTCGGAGGAGCAAGGGAAGTGTGCGCCTTGTCTTGTACCTCCGCCAAAATTTTATCCATATCCGCCTTTGTACACACAGCTGAATGGACTAACCGGAGTTGGTCAGAAGCCTTGCAGGCTTGTGCGCGTATCTCTGCTTGAAGAAGTGCCCTAATGTTGTTGCGCTCAGCCTCCAAGGACTTGATGGACGCATCTCGTTGTTCGAGTGCCTGGTCCAATTGAGAGATCTTGTTCCTGGAAGTCGCCAAGTCCAGTTCATTTCCGTTGTTTGAGCTATCCCTGCGTCTGGACGGTACTGCTGATGCGGTAGGCTGTAGGCTTTGGGGTATATGTATGTTATCGATTTGGAAGCGGCATTGACGAAGCTCTTGCTCTAGGCGCGTGATGTAGTGGTTTCGCTCGTTCTCTCCCTCTTCTAGGCGCTGAACGTGTTTGTTGAGCTCAACCAAGGCTGGCTCAGTATCTTGGTTGGTTCGAAATACCTGAAGCGCTTGTTCTAAGCGATCTGCACGCTCTTCTGCTTCCCGAAATCTATCGCGGAGCTCTTGTTCTGACTCACTCCGTCGTTGACACACAGTTTGTAGTTCTTGTCTCATTGCCCGTTCGCGACGATGCAGATTGAGAGCCGCTTGGCGAAGCTCGTGGTTCTCCTCCAGTACGTCATTTTTCTGTGCATTTGCCATCTCTAAGCGGCCCTCGAGCGCCTCAGCTGTGTTGTCCGCAGCTTTCTTGATCGTTTGTGCTTTCATAAGTTTCCTCATCAGAACCTCGACGTGCTGCTGTTTTGACTTGACTGTTTCGCGAAGTATATGGATTTCCTTTTTATTGATGTCTGACTCAGCATCGCGTTTTTGGGCGAAGCTCAATTTTCTCTTGAGGCTTTCCATCTCGGTAGCCATTTCTTGTGAGGCTCTTTGGTGCTCTTCTAAAGCAGACTGGAAACTCAGCAAGCTATTTGCAGAGTTCCCTTCGGCAACGGAGGGAGATAGCTGAGACGGGTAAAGCTTGGTTTCTAAGTGTAGCTTGCCTGGAGCATTGTTTAGCGACCATCGTAGACAGAAAATACGCGCCTTTCTCGCAGACTTACTCCTCCCATCGGGTTCAGGGTGTTTCCTGGAAGATAGACCTTGTTGCTCTTCAAGACAACTTGCATATACCTTAAGTGCGCCAAGCTCTTTATCATGTGCCTGTCTTAAACTTGCGATATATGCATCATGAGATCTTTGCAAATTTCCTAATTGCGTGGTCAGGAAAGATATTGATCGATCTCGATCCGCAATCGCTGCCTGGAGGTCAGTCTGTGGCTCGTGAGCTGAGACCTTCTCATGGACCTAATGGGAGCATCCAATTAGCGGATGACTCATAGGTGAATATTTTCACTTAGAGATTGGAAAGCCACTCGCGCGTTTGAACGGGCTCAATGATTTCACTGACCTGAACATTTTCCTGCCTCACAATGTCATTGGACAGACCGAACGAAGGCTGGCTGCTCATCCTACTATGCTGGTGCAGAGAACTCGAACCCAATTCATGGCATAGCCCAGTGTCGTTGGCTATTAGTGATCGACGACCGAAATTACTGCTTGGATCGTCGGAAAAATTCCTTCGAATCAGGGGGATGGGCGTATTGGAGTCCTGCTTGCTGCGATGTTTCGCGACTGCATTGTTCTCGCTTGCACTTCTTCTGTGCTTGGATACGTTCCCGCTTTGACGAAGACTCGTGTTGAGTTTTTCGACGTCGAATCCGAGATTCAGTCCCGGTGGTGTCTTTTCTGGTCCAAGCCTCGCTCTGCCCTCCGACGTACGGTGATTGATGGGGTAACCCTGGTTCTCTTGCAACAATGATCCAGGGAGCTCGGCAATGTGACTGGTTTCACCTGGTGTTGATGGCGCAGTGTGAGATCGTGGTCTACCACTTGGAAGAGATGGGTAGATGGGCGACCGGGGGAGAGCAGCGGCTGATAATGGGGGAGACCAAAGAATGTCATTTACGACAGCCAGTAAGTTCGTTGCTGAGCTGACAGCTGCATCTTGTAGAGCAAACGAGCCAGGTGACAATGCTATTAGTGACTTGGGATTCTCGGCAGGGGCGAGAGTAAGAGGGTTCGGCTTGCGGCCTTGCTTTGGTGACTTCTATGACAAGTTGTCGTCAGTGTAAACACGGGCAGTAGTGTTCTTCATAGAGGTCTCTGAGGTCCAATGCTCGAAGCAGCGACAAGTCTATAAAATCAAATTCATAGAGCGCTTGTCTACCGTTGAATCCAGCAAAATACTGCTGCGAAGATCTCTTTATCTTACCATTCTGTGAAGATAGCTTTTACCTGGCGACCCGCGCGATACAGGTTCGTGCAACGCGTCCTCGGACGCTGGTGAAAGCCCACTAGTCCGAAGGAACTCAGCAGCATTACGTCGTTCACCCTTGGTCCAAGTGAAAAACTTGGAGGCCATAATGGCAAATGCTCATGACGCGAGAAAGGTTATGGCATTGAAAAAAAATCCAAAAAAAAAGACGGTACGAAGAGAAGAAAGAATTGGATCTGAAAAAGAGCGACAAAGGCGGAAAATACTAGACCTACAAGTAAAGAGATTAGAAAGTTTGAGACACATGCTAGAGTCTGTGCCGCCGAAGCGCTATGTACACTGAGTGGCAACGCGATCGTGCTTGCTCCTGCTGCGGGTAGGCGCGTAGCAGATCAGAAGGGAAGCCAAAAAGCTAGACATGACGCGCAGCAGGCAATAATCTGCAGGATGGTCGCAGATAGGCTCAGGCAGGAGAATCTCATGGCTCTCGCAGGGCTTGTCAGAAGAAGGGCAGATGCGGCTGAAATGACTGGATCTCGATCATACATAACCGCTGTCTGAGCTTTCACTGGAGCTGTCCAAAGCTCCGAGAGATTCTAGCAGCAACGTGAAAGGCCAGTGTCAGATGCGCAATAGCCGCTGGCCGCGGCGGTCGCGTCTTTCAAATTTCACGAATAGGGTCAATTGCCTGAATGACGCGTAAATCCGCGCTCAAACCTGCATCGGTTGGAAAATCGACAATTCACGCATTCGGGACGTCGGAGAAGAGGAAGGACAGTAGAGCTGAAATCCCCCTTTTCTCACGCACGCGGTATTTTGTGAGGTAGGCATTGTTAGAGATGTATTGGTCGTGCGTTGCGGGGCGGGCGGTCAGCTCTTCCTGCCGCCAGTGCCACCCTGTGCCTGCCAAGACGTAACGGGCAAGATCCTGCTGTCAGCCAAAACTTCAGCCACTGGTTCATTGCCGCCGTTGCGTACCTGCTTAGGCCATGCATTCGGAAAACGACCGTGAGCAACGCCACAAAAAGCGCAAGCGACATGACCGTGCCGATTCGAACATCGCAAAGCGGACAAATCAGCGCACGTCGCTGAGCTCAGACGACGACAGAACTCCAGGACGACGCAGTGCAAGGCGGCGGAGGTCGTCAAGCATCGGAGAAAATCATCGGATGACGGATTCATACCGCCAAGAGCGTCAGCGGAGTCTTCGAACCCGGTCACCATACCAGGATGATACCCGGCACAGGAGGCGAAGGTCATTAAGCTCTGAGCACGAATATCGAAGGCGTTCAGACAGGAAGGATACGAGCTGGGAGAATGATGGAAGACCCAGGCGCCGGAGACCTGCAGATGATTCAGATGGAGAGATGACATACAGGCGAGCAAAACGCCGCAACTCCAACAGTCCAGAGAGGTCCAGGGATAGAGACAGGCGCAGAGACCGCAGCAGAGACCGAGGTCCCGACCGAGAGAAGCGTCAACCTCATCGCTCTAGAAGTCCTCATCGCGAACGGCAAGAGCGACCACCGAGACGCAGATACCGGGAAACATCGCGCAGCGCCTCTCCA
Source organism: Viridothelium virens (assembly GCA_010094025.1). Lineage (NCBI taxonomy): Eukaryota > Fungi > Ascomycota > Dothideomycetes > Trypetheliales > Trypetheliaceae > Viridothelium > Viridothelium virens. The sequence goes on from ML991804.1 coordinate 175,973, forward strand.
CCGCGTCGCTCACGCCAAGCCCTACCATCCCAAAATGATTCGTTCAACGCTCTCACGCGCACCGGCTTGACGCCTCCCCCAAATGATAAACCGATCGTTAAGGAGAAACCCAACTATAACAATACCGGTCTGCTTGCACGTGAGACGAATCTTGTTGCTGGGACAGATATCGTCCTCAAATACAACGAACCGCCTGAAGCTCGCAAGCCGCCTGCATCACAGGCCTGGCGCATGTTCGTGTTCAAAGGCTCGGACGTTCTTGAGACTCTTGAGCTAGGTGGGAAGAGTGTGTGGTTACTGGGCCGAGAGGACAAGGTCGTCGACGTGCTGACTGCGCATCCGAGCTGTAGTGGGCAGCACGCGGTAGTTCAGTTCCGACATACGACGAAGACAGGCAAGAATGGAGAGCCGAGACCGGGGGTCAGGCCGTATTTGTTAGACTTGGAGAGCGCGAATGGTACAGTGCTGAATGGGCAAAAGGTGGAGAGCAGGAGATATGTAGAATTGAGGAGTGGCGATTTGGTCAAATTCGGGAGCAGTGAGAGGGAGTATGTCATCATGCTGCCACCAAAAGAAAGCTAAAGGGAATGTGTAAGAAAAGGATGTAATGTTCGTGTCCATCTTCGCCTGGGAGGTACTTAGATATTACCGGAACATGCGGAAATTGAACCAGAAAGCGTCCGTTTAATGAGGTCGCGCTAGATATACGATGCAAGGGACTTCTAAGAGTACCCAGGAGTCCTAAACATTTCAATATATATTGTACGCTGAATTAGACATATCTTGCCCCAGGCTCTATATGCCTGGTTTCTCTTGGTCGATCCACACGCCAATGCAGGCTGTCATGAAGGGTGTCTGTAATTTTTACGTCACAAATATTGCCCACCAATGTCGTATGAAAGTTTGTATAGACTGCAACGCCAGCAGCTAAGTGCGTGGAGTTCCTGAGCCACCACACAACCGCAAATGCTCGTATGGTCTGTCTCCACTCCATAGTCTTAGTTGTGACTGCTTTCCAGAGTTCTTTCCGACATCGATATGCTAGCCTGCGTCTAGACTATAGCATTCCCTTTCTTCTACCTTCAGTGTATCTTAAAGTTCCCAAGACCCCATTCGAATGGTTTTTTTCCTGGTCAAGACCGCCAGTGTCCAACTTCCAACGCCTCGCTAATGCTCAAGGTAGAAAATCAATATCATACACATGATCGACATATAATCAACGTTTCCGGCCATTTCCTCTTATTTGTTCCCGCAATTCATCCTTGAAATGCTCGAGGAAGCCTGGTCCATTATCAACGTTTGTGCCTCCCATCTCTTCTGGTGGAGTTCCATGACGAAAGCGGTGGAGTCGTTTCTGCAGGCCTTGAACAGCTCTATGAAAACTAGGGCTTGCTAATAGCTAGGAATGGCATTCGTCAATATGTGCCCAAGGAGCATTCTCGGTGAATGCGACTTACCCGAGCCGTTAGATAGGCCTGTGAACAATTAGCTTTGTATTTCCATGGAGGGGCGCGGGTGAATGTAAAATGTACTTCGGCCATTTGAAGCCATGGAAGCCGCATGATTGCTACTTCCTTTCAGGCGAACCGGAAATGCTAAATCCCAATAGGACCAAGGGATAGATGGGACGAACGTGTTGGCTGGAAGCAGGTTTGCCAGAGGTGTCGGCACAAGGGTTTTTGGAGCGAACCCCGATGTTTCACGCCTGGGACAGTAATGGATGATGCATGGACCTCGACTAGGGGCCAAAATGCACAACCCAGACAATGCTATTTATGGCTTTTCAGAGCACTGCGACGATGATGCCTTCAAACGTACCGTGACTGGCACTTTGACATTATTTTACACACCCTCCCATATCTTATTAGTATCCAGATTTAAACTATGTGCTACGGAGTAACTCCGTACGGAGTCTAAGATCTCAGATCCATCGGCATACGCCATCTTTACCCCCACCACTTATCAGGTCAGGTATCGAGTAGGAACCCCTCCTAGTTGCACCTCCACGTCGCGCCACTTTGCTGGAAATCGCTTACTCGACTGACAGCTGCCTTCGCTTCGACTTGTAATAATTACGCAGCAGGTCCAACCTATCCAAGACCGCAGTCATTCACACCCGTACAAAGTGTCACCTTACTCGCGTGCCCCTCTTGTACTTGAAACGTGCAAAACAACTGTCCTCGAGCACCCACACTATATCGACTAAATTCTTGTTGTTGCGCCAAACCTTGCACAATAAGCATTCAGAACTTCGATATAGTCTGACATTTCCCAAAAGCGAAAGCTGTGAAACATCGTGGCTGCTACTATACTTTGCTGGCAAAGAGGAGGCAGATTCGCAAGAGGAACATTGCTTTTTCCTTTCCGGCACTACACCTTTCCCGTGCTCGCTCTTCGAAATCAGGTTCAGGACGCATTGCCCAGTGTGCATCACATCCGCGCCTTACGGCGCAAGGCCGCGAGCCGGCAACTAGCAGATGACATGACTACAAGATCGATATCGAGAACAGCTAGCCCAGGCTCGAAGCGGTCCCGGTCAGGCTCTCCTATGAGTCGAGATTCTGCAGATACATTACCTGTAGCACCAACATCTGCGACAGAATCCGCTCAGGAGGAAGCGCGACTGCCCCCATCGCCGCCCTCATTCCTGCGGCAAACAAAAGCAGGCAGGTTGTCATGAGACCCCAGGGGGCTAGCACGGGGTACGGCCATGAGGCTAACGGGCGACAGAAATCCATACCACCTTTGTCGATCTAGAATGGCGACAACGCCATCGACTTGCGCAGGCATCGCAGACGACAGACCCACCGTCAGAGTGGACAAGGCTGACTGGTGAAGACGTTCTGCAACGGAACCGGTATCTTAATGTCGATCCTTACGCGAACCGCCGTATACATCTCAGAGTTCCCGAGGGGCATAGCGATTATATCAATGCTTCTCCGATTCTTCTGCAGAATAATAGCACTAGTCGTATGAGTCACTATATTGCCACGCAAGTATGGTCAATGGCCGTTTCTGTTTGCAAGCTAAACTGATACGTCGTTATTCATAGGGTCCGAAAGAAGCGTCTTCTAGCCATATATGGCGAATGATATGGCATGAAACAGGTCCTGTAGCCGTAATCGTAATGTTGACCCAGACCTACGAAGCGGGAAAGGAAAAATGCTTTCAATATTTTCCGTCGGATCTCAAAAACCCTACAATACCCATCAACGAAGACGACGAGTTCGGTGATGGATTTATCGGTTCTATCAACCTGCTAGATATTACGGAAGATCCAAGGACGAGATCCACGATAAGGAAGATGAAACTAGTCGTAGGCAAGGAAAGTAAGACCGTGTGGCATTTGCTTTTCAGTGGATGGCCCGACTTTCTTATACCAGAGGGGGAAGATCGGGCCGCGCTGCTAGAGCTGATCAAAGCGTCCGCTGCGCTGAACAATGGTGATGACAACGTCACAGATGCGCTGAGTCGACCTCGAGCAGATACCGAATCCAATGCTAACCCTCGCATTGTGCACTGCTCTGCCGGTGTCGGGCGCTCAGGCACGTTCATTGCGCTTGATCATCTCACAAACGACCTTGCGCTGGGTGTGCTGGATGATATCCCTGACGAACAAGACGTGATAGCGGACACGGTAGACGAATTGCGGAAGCAGAGGATGATGATGGTTCAAGGAGAAGCTCAGTTTCATTTCCTGTATGAAGTTTTGAGAGGGCAGTGGGCCGAGCGACATGGTCCGATTAATTCCTTAACTGGGGATGAAGCCACTGAGCAAGAAGCCAGACAGGAGCCGGAGCTTAAGGTGCCAAGGGTAGGGTGAGCTCAGGCGTGACCGATACTGAAATCTTGAATACCACTCCATCATATAGAATTCTTACAGGGGCGGGAACCTCTTTGATTTCGCAGTCACCATTTGTTTGAGCCCAGCAGTGGACTGCTGTTCGACTTATTTTGCAGATCTTATAATGCAGATTTAGAACTCAAGAGTTTGTCCCAAGCTCCCCAGAGTGCGTACCTCGTCCCCCATCGTAATTATCTCATAGCAAAATTTATCGTCCAACCGGCGTTATGGGCATCGGAAGATCTGCATCCTGGCCTCTAGAATAGTAATGCAAGGGAACATACTGTACGGAGGCTCTATCGGGTCCTGTGTAAGTTTGGTTGGACATCACCGGGCGGACACTCATATTGTCGAAGAATCATGGGCATCGTCGAAAATGTTCGCTTTAGGTCCGGAGGGTTGTAAGTACTCGTTGCGGTGTCCCCGAAGTCTTGCGAACATGCAGCGTTCATATACATGTCCCTAGAAGCTATACTGACATGTTATAAGTAGGGAAGTGTACGAGTATGATCACTGGCGTGGAGATGAAGTTGAGCATGTCAGCCGAAGTCAGAAAAGTTGGTGTCAGGCGAAGAAGGGCCATGACGAGCATGACGTCGATTGTGCATACAATGCATGCCCGAGTTTGGAGAAGGGTAGTGCGCTTCGGCCCGTATCCACAGCGTCGGGTACACTGCTTACGTTAGCACCCCTGATTGCCCAAAGTAGGTGGAAATCCCCTGAAACTCGCTGGAGTATAGCTAACCCCCAACTTCATCTATTGCCTGTCCAGATAGAAGCTACACTACTAGTGGATAGGACCGAGTTGAGTTAACATTCAAAAGACAAATTTGCGATAGCGAGAGGCGCATGGGATGAGAGTTATTCGAATTGCGCCTATCCCTAACTAGCATGGTGTAAGGTACATCGGTAGTCGAACGTCTTGATCTCTCACCCGGGGAAGTCTATCAAAAATTGACAAGTCTCCACATGTTGCACACAAAGGGTTAGAGAAGTGAAGCCAAATACAGTGTCAAGATCGGCTGTTCAATGGGCTCTGCGTCTCTCATCGCATGCCAGTATAATTTCTTTCCTAGTCACAAGACCGAAGACTCATTTCCCCAGTTGAGCTTGATTTCTTCCAATTTCTCGAAAACCGAGGCGAAATGTATTGGGTCTCCATTTCAGAACAAGAGCTTGATCGCTGACAGGACTTGTCAGTACGGCAAAAGTTATAACGGATCGTACTCCCTACGTGCTGTCAAATTAAAAGTACGTTACAATCGTTCAATTCTCTGTTTCCTTGAACCCCGTTCCTCACGGCCTAATTTAGCCACAGCAGCATCAGACAGTGCTTAAAAGGTCTCTCCGTTTCCAGTCATCATGATCCAATTGTACATGCCATGCAGGGAATTCAATATCCAGAGTTCGATAGATAATCATCGATCTCTTCTGTTCAGTGGCTTTTCCCGGATCTTCGAAGATTCTTATTTTCGACCCCCGAAAGTCTTTCTTTCGTAGGGAACGGGACGAAGGCCTTTTGAAACATGGATACGGTGCCAGAAAGAAGATCCACATACTATGACGGACTAGCAACACCAATTTTCCCACGATTATGCAGAGATTCCTCTGCCTCAAACGTTCACATGCAGTCAAGAGGTCGAAGCAGTGTGAGTCCACGCTTGTCGAAGGCAGACGCACGAGTCAAGAATGCCATTTGTCTCCACATTGCCAAAGCACAAGCCGAGATGCGTTCTCGTGGTCCATCTTCGTCACTCAAAAAGGTTCCTTGAAGACAAATTCAGTTCACTCTCATCATGACTTATACCAAGGTCGAAGCTCTGAGTTTCGAATGTCCGCAGGTCAGAGATGTTGGAGGCAAGAGCCCGGCATGAGGTTACCAGCGAGACTGCACACCTGGCACATAACAACTTCGAGGGTCCTATTCAATGCCACGTTCCTCTGGGAATGACTCACAGAAATCTAGACAATGTCGACAAAATGTGATCGACGATAATGACTAAATTGGCATGTGACTTGCTTAAGAATACCTGTTTCGGAATATTGGTCAACTGAAGTCTGAACGGCTCGGGTAATAGCGCGCCAAGTGCGCCAATTCTAAATTGTTCTACTTCTAATCAACATCGAAGATCGAATGACAATGTATGCATTGGCATTGACTATTTTGCAAACAGTCAATTGCATGAGCGTCATTCGTTGAAATTATTTTCGGTCACATATTTCTCGAGCATTCTGCTCGCCCACCGGCTTGGGTACGCCTCGCAGCAGGGCAATAGGGATGTTAAGAGATTTATCTCTCTTTAGTTGCCAAATGAATGCCATCGTGCCACCCAAAGGACTGTCGGAATGGAAACTTTCTTGGGCTGAATTGTGACCGTAGAGAAACGTCTACAATTCTCATATCTGCGAAAATCTTCGCTACACTCAATATGGAAGGAAAATGGGCTCGTAGGTAGACTAAGCATTGTGTAGTAGAAAACTGAAGACCGGGCGGCTGGACTGACTAGGCAACTTGGCTAGACGTAAGAGGGCAATGGGGTTCGAACGTATCCAGGCCAGCCAATTATCTAAGATTGGCCTCAGAAACTTTGACTTAAAAAAATAAGATTGACCTTTATCCTCGCAATTTTCTGGATTTAACTTCGCCATTGCTTACGACATTAGAAGTTTCTCACCTGGCCAGCTTGGGGAGATCGTAACGTGGCTGGGAGTCCGCTTGTGCGGTTGGGTGGACAGACACCTCTGAATACCATGGCTCCGTGGTATGTAAGGGTCTGATTGGCAATCGCGGCTGGCGAATTCGCTTCGGGCCGAATGATCCTGCATGGACTTCGCATCCCCTGTCGTCAGCTTTGTCCATTATAGGATAAATCACAGGTCCTTCCGTCTTGGCAATGTCATTCCCATATTAGTAACAATGTCAATGATCAATAATCCTCGGGACTCAATTTGTGGAGAACATTCCCGTACTAGACAGAAGAGGGAGCGGCGCCGGGTACGGAGTACTCCACGTGTCTCCACAGTCATGACCGACAGACACGGAGACTTTGGTGGCTCCAGAGCAACCCTCATAGCTCGTCTAATCCAAATAACTACCAGGTTGTGCTCCTAAAGCTTGAGTACTAGCGAGGTCAAGGAATACTTTTGCAAGGTAGAGAGTCCTTCCGATGTACCTGTCAGTCGATGGCCGTGTTTACAGGATTCAGGGACAGATCCACCAACTTTTCGGCCGAGGTAAGAGAGCTGCAATAAGACCATCAATAATCGTCATCCAGTCGTAGGCAGCAACAAAAATCTTCTGTGCGGAGTATGGTTGCGCATAAGTACCCGGTGGCTACGAATGGAAAAGCCGCGGAATGCGGACGAACATCGGACCCGAGAAGAAGAAGCAAGAAAGCGAACTGCGAAATTGCAACGACTTGCAGCGCGCAAAACCCGCTTAAGTCAGAAAGCAATGCACCTGACAAAATGCAGGCTATTCTAAGCTGCAGAAGCCCACATTCTCCATCCTAACGGCCCTGTCGCATGTTTTTGATTCGGAGACGGAAAGAGACCCAAACTTCAGAGCAAGAGTGGGTAAGCAGGTGAAGTACCTATTGAGTCACTGACTGGTGGAATGACGTTATGTGACTGCCTACCTGGTTACTCGGTATTGAGCAGACAAATCACTGCAGCTACCAGAGAAGAATATCCTACCGATCGCAAGATACGCCTGACAAACTCTGCCCTCTTCGAAACCCTAAGGTATTATTGATCGACAACGGAAAATGCGGCCGCAAGAAATTTCCTTAACGCGCCGCAGTGGCTCTAAGACTCTTAGGGAGTGTACCTACTGTGCGCGCGCTTCGGGCTCGGAGATGCGCTCAAGCCGACAGGATATTATGCTAAACAGTGACTTGCACAATGCCCTCCTCTCACTTGGTCGATTATGAGGCATTTATTACGATAATCCTGGATATTCGGCGTTTAAGATCATCGAGATTTGCTAGCTGAGTTTTCTTCGCAGGGGACGTTTCTGTTGGTTCATGGACATGTCAAGGGTGTTAAAAGGAATGAGGGGCGTGCAGGCCCTGTCACCGAATTTTTCTTGTGGGACATACGAGTATGGTATTTGTGGGGGTTGGTTACCAGTGGTGTGGACGACCTTGGCCATGAATCGTGAGATGAAGTCAGGAGATGAGTCGAGCTTTCTTTCCATTCGAAAAACGGCACGATTCCCACATTTTGGATGAGTAGATGGCTTCTAGGATTTTCCTCATGCATGATGAAATATCTGATGTGCCATGGTATTTGAACAAGGCCGGACTAGTCAGATGTATCTATACATGAGCTTTTCAAAAGCAGTCTATGCCTGATCCGGGTTTGCCGCTGTACAGTATGAAAAGGTCACGCGGGCAGTCAATAATGCAAGCCCTCGAGTCGCTCTTCAATCCAACCAACCCCTGTACAAAATTCTGGCCCCCCACACGTCACCTCTCTTGACTCTGACCATGGACTTCCATTCTTCGGTGTTCAAGCTGTTGACGTATCTCTGCGGTTCCACGCAAAAGCCAGCCCTTGGCCCTCTTGCCGAAACGCCATTGACCTCTGGCACATCGATGAAGCTGCCCGTATAGAATTGGAAAGCCGGTTCTGTCGAGTGGACTTCAAAGTGGACCTTGGAGACCGCATGCTTGGCAGTCACAAGCAGTTTGAGGGGCTCGCTTCGAGTGTCCAGTGGAATCGATGAAGGGGCCTTTGATGGGTCGACAATAAAACAATGATCCACTGATGGCTCCTGCGGACCGAGCGTGAAGGATTTATTTGCGGTTATCCCCGGAAAAGGCTCAATTGAACCTTCTGGTATGGCACCCTCGTCGACAGGGAGGTGTTGATTCGTCGAAAGCGTGATTTCAGTCCCTTCAATCGTCGGTCCTCCGGAAAGGTTGAAGTAACTGAGGATCAATTTAGCAAAAGCTTTCATTCTACTCACCCCAGCGCGGGAGACAGTCGTAGCTCGCGATAGATTTACCTGTGATTTGTGACACCAACAGCAGTCTCTTCAATACCGCTCTCTTTCGCGGGATCTCCGCACATCTTTACCTCGTACTCAGTTTCCAGGACCGAGACTTCCTTTCCCGCTGCATTTTTCTCAACCCCACCAGTATACCAGATTTTGGCCTCCACCGCACCGGGAAAGCCTTCCTCGCCATCATCGCTCACCCGTTTGAAGAGCAAAGCCTCCTTGCCATTTCGCGTCTCCTTGACTGGTCCTTCCCAGACTCGCTTACCCCAGCCCTTTGGTCCTCCGTGCAAAGTATTCGGGCCATTGTTGGCGGTCAAAGGATAGCTTCGCCCATTGAGATTGTTGATTTTTGCGCCGGAGATACGGTTCGAGACACGACCAATTGTTTCCCCGAAATAGGGCGAATTGTGGGACTGATAATCTGCGACGCTGGGAAAGCCTTGAACGATGTTGAGGCCGCCCACAGCGAAGCGCTGAATGATTGCGCCAAGCGGCAGGATAGTAAAGTTAGGAGCAGAAGCCATTGTAGCTAGTTCGAGAGGTCAGGATGGAAACCTAGGCTCAGCTTCCTGGATGATAAGAATCTCGCTCTTATATCGTCGTCAGTAGGAGAGAAGGTGCAGGTACATTCACCGTAGCACGCCTGTCGAGGACAGGCTAGATTCTGCTGGTAGTGATGAAGCAAACATGATGAATGAGGGGAACAATTTTCTTTAGGCTAATGCCTGGTGGGGCTCGCCGTGTTCGCCTCATCACTCTGTTAAGAACAGGTTCAGGACTGCGTCAACGTATAGCAAACGACCAGATGCTCAAGAAAAGCACCAGGAAATTAGCGCGAGTTCACTCTTGAGGTGTTTGAGGTGTGGGTGGGGGAAAGAGGAGAGGAGGTCTCAGTGGCGTTGAAGGATGGACGTCCCCTTACCCCTGCAACATTGGTCAATGCCGTAGACTACTACAGTATACTGCGGAGTACTATAATAAATTCTCTAATGTCGGTCATGAAAAATAAGAAATTAGCGAACCGATTCTCGAAGAGCGGGGACAGTATCCATGGTCCAGTCTCAAATTATCCGGTTGATTTTTCATGAGCTACACATTGGTCGACATCATGATTATTTACCTTGGGATAAGCATAAGGACTCTGGATTCGGAACCAATAAAATCTTGAAATTGCTTCACACTGTGACTCTTTGAGCGTGGGATTGGGTCTCCTGCTTGAAAAGGACCGAAAAGAGGCGCAAAGCAGGGGTAATGAAGCACGTTCCTGAATTGGACAGTCTAATAAAACTCCTTTGTCCAGAATACGCTAGCCAAACCATATGCACGAGCAGGTCCTAATGCTTCCAGACGCCCATCAAACTCTCCAAGATCTGTATCTCAACCCCTTTACGCCAAAATTCGCTCACTAGCAGCACGCCATCATGGGCTCAGATCGTCCCATAGCTCTCTGAAAGCCTGTCCAAAGACGAATCGGTCTTCAATTCGCCAGCTTCGATTGCCGAAGCTTTTCTTCTTCTCCTTTTCCTTCTCCACTTATATCAAGCCATACCTCACGGCCTGATGATTCTTTTGCCACTTTCGTGAAATGTGCGTCAGTTGACACGACGATATCTTCGCGTGAGGCAGTCATCTTTCCTCTTTCCAGGATTCTCTTCTGACAGGAGTTTAATAGGTCCCACCCACGCATGTGTTGGCTCGTTCCGTCCGATAGGGGCTGTGAGGGTCCTCATCATGACATCGGTAGCGAGATAGGGAGTCCTTACGATACCGGTTGCGACAGATAATTGTTGAGTTCCAGTTCAGCTGGATCATCAATAAACTCATTCATGATTATCGATCCTGCCCCGCCGTATCCGATTGCCCCTGGAGTGGAAGACGTCATAGAGGGATCGAAGTTCATACCGGTGAAATCATAGGGGGAGAATTGATCGATTTCCATGTTGTTGATGTTATCTTCGAAGGCCGTGTTCGGGTTCATCGAGGACGCAGCCCAGGGATCTCGTAATGTAGATGGATGAAGTACTGCTGGCTGAACGCTTGATATTTGCCGCGTTGAGCTATTCTTGAAGGACGTATTGAGCTGTGGCACGCATGGGACAGGGCTCTGGCTCGATGGCGGTGTCATTGGTGCCGAGCGGCGAACGAATGGATGATTAAACGTCGGTTGATGAGCTGGTGCACTTATTGGTGTGGCCGAATGCGATGTGCCATTCGATAATGGAGACAATTGGCGATGGTCGTGGTCATGCTCGGAATCTGAGGAGAAGGAGCCTCGTCGTTTGATGTATGGTGCACCACCGTCAAGCAGACGGCGTTGCATCTGTCCGCAATCCTCTTCAAATCCTTCATACTGATGACCTCTATCCTCTTTGGGATGAAGCAGGTCCAAACGAGCCAAGATATCGTGGGTAAGAGGGTGTCCGCCCTGTCCATCCGACAGCGGGGATCCAGGCCATTTTTCACCGTTCTGGAGACGCCGATACATTTCTTGTAGGCCAGCTACAAGCTGGTTTTGTTGTTGTTCTAGCATTTCCACATATCTGGAACCACGCATTAGCCTAAGTTCTTGGCAGCTCTAGATACGAATGAGCTCACCCTTTTGGGTACACTTTGTCGTGGCTCTTCTTTCGTTCGCCGAATACGCAAATAGCGTTGTCTGCTTTACACCGACTGCAAGGGCTCGCACCATCACACTAATAACTATCAGTCTTTGTATTGTGCAGTATGACGTCTGGTTGGGTACCTTGGACTTTTTTAATCTACAACGATCGCATGCTTTGCATACGCGTTTGCGGATATTTGCATCAGTTGACTCAAGCGAGCCGGAGCGAGGAGAAGCAGCCATCTTGATGTTCCGCCTAGGCTTATGCAGCCTTATCAGATCTTGATGATCAGGAATTTGATGGCGTTAGGTGTTGCTTATTAAATGTTGAGGCGTAGAATGGTAACGAATCCTCGATCTCTTGAGTAAAACAACAACCTCTTAGTTGGGTGGTTCGATGTAGAGTTTATTGATGTTTTGTTACGCAAGTAGAAGGAAAGACCAGTGTAACAGAAGCTAGCTATGTGTTGACGTGAACAAGAGGGAAGTAGATCATGTACTCAATGTACCACCCGAGGTTTAAGATAGAGAGACATGAAATGAACACGGAACAAATGGAAAGATGGTAAAGAAGTCCAAACAAACCAGGGCTTAGTGGGATATGTATATTGAATACGGACTAAACGGCACAGCAGCTGTAGCAGATGCACAAGCTCGTTCACATCATCCATGCAGCATCATGACTTCCCACGCGGAGCTATTGCGGCGGCATGGAAGCCGTTGGCCAGAGCGGCCCCTGCTACGATACAACGGGATGCAGACGCGCGATTTGACATGGTTGGCATGGTGGGCATGGTAGGGGCGATAGGCCTGCTCGAGGTTCGATGTGGCTTTGATGAATAAACGGCTGGGGTTAGACTATCGCCGAGTGCTGGGCGAAGAATGTGCATGCTGATCGACAGGGTGGGCAGGGTGGACAGGATGGACAGGATGGACAGGACAGGGACAGGCTCCGAGCCCGGCTGAGACAGGCCGAGAAAGTGGGCCCACCAGAAGGGTAACGGATCAGGGCAAAGAAGAGGAGGCAGGTGGCAGGGCTGTCCCATAGTAAGGAATACCCGAGAGTCGTGCGGGCGTGGGAGCGAGGGCGAGGAAGAGAGAGAGAGAGCATGAGAGAGCATGTGTGTTGGTCGGCGATCGGAACGTCTTGCTTTCCGCCCGAAGTCGCGCTTCGCCGTACAGCTGTCGCCGGCCACTACCTCATCACCTACATGAGCATCACATCACCCACACATCACCCACATCACCGCCTATGTAATCAGCAATGCTCTCACCAAATCAGGTCTCGGCCGTATCCTCAGTTACCTCTCCTTTTCCCCCTAAACATCTCGACTTTTCTCCCCGCTAGAAACTCGGGTCTTGCGTATCTCTTCGCATGGTACTCGTCTCCTGGGCTGCCTTGCCTTGTGGGCTTTAGAGGCGCGACCGGCGGCTTTGACCGCACTTACCTGAGTTTTGGGAACAGGGTGCCGTTGCTGACAGTGCAGCCCGAGTCTACCAATCGCATTGATCTACACGGTTGACTGTCGTGTTTATGGCCTTGGCTTGTGTCTAGACTCGCGACTGGGTGGCCGCCTTGAAACTTGTGCGGCAGAATATCGCCCTAAACGAAGCATAAAAATTCCAAGCGTTTCCCCAGTCTTTCTCTGCCCAATTCAATCTTCGCGTCTTGGAACCACCGCTTTAGGTACTTAGGTTGCGTCATCCCTCTGGGCTTAGCGCCAAGGTTGGCTCTGCGAGCCTCTCACGAACCTCGTGTCTGTACTCCGTACTAACAAAGCATCTCACTGCATTCCCGAGAAAAGATCAAGCAAACATATGCGTCGTCTACCTGTCTTAGACTAAGAGTCCATAGGATGGCCTACTAAGTCAGAAATCTAGGAGACTGACTCTCAGCCTTTGACGCCTGTGTAATATTCGGTCTTCAAATTATCGGGTCGCCGTCTGACGACTCAAAGGATCTCGCCTTATCGGTAACAGGATTGACTCATGTGCTCATCCAAAGCGGCAACCATCACTTTGCTGCCAATGACTATTCCTAGCTTTTGGATGTTAGCTGGTACTTGGCGAGTGCCATCAGCCGCAAATCTTCTGAAAATCATCCTTGAAGCTGTGCAGATGCTTTAACACAGAAGGTGCAGAAGGTCCTGCTCTGCGCCATGAAAACTTAATATCTCGGCGAAAGATGCCAAATTAAATCTAGGCGAATTCGATCCGTCCTGATCTTCGCATGGATCGAGGTGGATTTTTTGTTTTGTTGTTCTTCGAATTGCTTTGAGTCTGCCTGTGACGAACCGTCCTCGTAAGCTTTGCTGTTTAGGGGAAATCCTTTTCTACGGCATACTGCGCCTCATTCTATGTTGGTCTGCAACATTTTACGCTGCACATCATAATTAAACAACGATGGAGCTATTGGAACTCACTCGCATCTTGGCTCTAGATTACGCAAAGACCACGCGGCGCCTGAGTGTTCGTAGCATCTCCAGAGTCGCCCAGAGATGCTGTTCCGACGGCGCAACAATTACAGGCACTGCAACAAGGATTGGTTGAGGCGCAAGGAGGAATCATCTAAACGCCTCATTACCAGCTAGGAAAGGTTTCCGTCTCCAAGCTAAGCATTTCAAATGCTTTGAAATAATCAGCATGCGTTCCACAGTGCCAAATTGGTATCGGACTTTCTTTAAGCCGTGTCGTCATTTTGCATCGACCTGGGCATGGAGTATGTAGTACAGTATTTCTAAGGCTCTAGCCGATAGATCATTATGAGGGAAGATGAGCGGTCAACCTTAATCGGAAAGCTCCAGAGTTCAGACCGAGAATGGAGGAATATTCCGTAGCGTGGACCCAGCGTGGACCCAATTGTCCGGGTCAGCACACCGGCACCGGAATGATTCCAAGTGGACGAAAGACCGTATCTTTGGGACCAACGACAATTCGCTCGGTGACATAAGCCAATCCCCCAAAATTGCAGTGCACAGTCAGCGGGAGCGGCAGGGATTATCATGCAGGTGGCGATCCGTCAAGTGGAATGCATCCTTTCCTACCCCAACCTCATACATGGTACAGCTCACCAGCGTTGTCAGTCCGTGGAACATAGCTCCATACGTCGCATGTGCTGCGATTTGTAAGGCGTCTGGAATTACAAAGGCTGCAAGTTACTTTAAAACATCCAGCTCTAGAACTAGCCCGCGCTCTCGGAAGGATGCTAAGATCGAGCGGCTCCACGGACGTATGTCACATTTCTCAAGAACTTGCTCAATAGTGTGATCTATCATGATGTCTTTTCTCTGTTTCTCAACCCACAGGCTTCGATAATGCTTACCTTCTTCTTCAGTACCGAACGAACGCCTTTCCGTCTTGGCAGTTGTTTCCAACTTAGATGGATCGGCATGCAAGACACGCGCACCGTATCTTTCTCCCTGTAGGGATAGACTAAAGATTGCATGCGTTAGCGGGATAGATACAATAGGCAATGCTGAAGCCAGGCTTTGGGCTCTCATTCCACAACTTCTGGTAAAGCGTCTTTCTCAAACACAGACAATGGATACCATCAGTGTCTCTCTGGTAATAGTCGCGACAATTTTAGACAGTCGGGCTCGAAAGTACAGCAGAGTTCCACATAATTTGAAAACAATCGTGAGACGCTTGACTAGTAGGCTGTACTGTGGAAAGTTGTGCAATCAGACGAGATGACAGACGAGTGGAAGGGTAGATCACGAGGACCTTCGAATCGTTGACATGCCTTACCGCGGCTGGGGGGTTCCTCAACTGGTAATTAACACAATGTTACCTCAGTTTGACTGTTATGACCTTGTTGGTCCATGTTAACACCGCCTTAACATGGGCCAACATGGTTATAACAGTAAAGTCGAAATAACATTGTATTAATTACCAGTTGAGGAACCCCCCCAGCCGCGGTACGGTGCCTTTCAAAGGATGAATCCCTGCGACACCATCACAGATCGACATATCAGCGGTCTGAACAAATGGGACTAAGCAGCACATTGCGAAGGTGTTAATTTCTTGATAATCAAGGTCCCCTGGAGAGCGGTATGATCTACACGACATGTGTCCGAGCCGATTTGTCGCTTCCTAATACTCTGTGAATGTATGCTCTCTAATTGCAAAGAAAGGCGAGTGGGGGTCACGATTCTTCGGCCGGAATGACCGACTCTTCTCTCCTAGGCCGCCGCCAACGAACGTCGCCTGCGCTGGATCCTGCATTGGATACCTGACGAGATTTGCCAAAGATGCCGATCCCGTTGCTGAAGATGCTTGTGTCAAGTAGCTCATCGAGCTCCTCTAATTCATCGACCACAGTTTGGGGCGTGTCGATGTCGAAAACAGCCTGGAGGTCCCCATGCACCGAAAAGCCTGAAAAATCCCACATGTCACGCCAGGATCGTTTTGTTGCGCCGCTCGGATCCCTAGTCTTCTTTTTCCAAAGGTACCGCCGCTCGTAAAGACTGACGAAGAGTAAGATCGGAGCATTGAGAAAGCGCACGGCTCCAACGTTGATCTTGTGAAACCACCTAGCTGACAGCACAAACTTCAACGGCAGCATAAGTAAAAGAGCTAAGATGTTGAAAGGTGGCCGATACGCAAATATAGCGTCACTTTTGACGCCTTCAAAAGTAAGTACCGCTCGACGGAATTGCACCTCTGCAGTTGCATTCGCGGAGAGCTTGGAAAATGTATTGCTCAGCATCGACACGAGTATAGTCAAGAAGAGTGTGTTGCCCAGGAATGCGAATGTGACAAATAGAACGGGGCCAAGTAGCCAATGCATTTCTACTGACTTCTGGATACCAGTCCCATCCAGTCCAAACCAGATCCAAAGCATCCATTTACTGATAGTGATCGATGCGTGCTGTCCGTTACTCAGCCATCGGAGAGAGAGAAGAAATCCCGCAAAGCACCAACCAGCGAGCAACGTCAGGAAGGTAAAATCCGCCATCATTGCCCGAAGAGAAATGAGCAACATATTTTCGGGCATCAAGTTAAAAGCCAACCGAGGGAGCAGGACAGGCGCACCCATGCAAAGAATATCCAAGGCCTGCTTTCCAATGTCATCACTTCCCATAGAGAGACCATGCATACGAATGATGAAGTAGCCCGAATAGATAGCAACGAAAGCAATGTCCAAGAAGGACCAGAGATTTTCGGTATGAACTTTCCAGCCGTGCTCCAGTATGGATGCGAACTCGTCCAGGACCCAGCCTGCGGCATAAATGCAGAAGGCGAGCTCAATGCCCGAAAATGTTAGATGGTCCTGGCGTCTCTGTCGTGCCTTAGTATTCGATACTTTGCACCATTCTCCATTTGTGGAATGGGACGAGATGGAAGAAAAAATGACTTACTCCCGTCCGATACTCGAACACCATGGTAAATAGATAGAGGACTAATAAGATTATAAATTGACAAACTTCGATAATATTACGCGTTCGCGGTACAACAAGGCGATACTGATTGAGTAGAGGCGCTTTCCTAGGATCGTACAGGGATATTGGCCGAAACTTATAGTGATCAGGTAAAATGTCGATAAAACTCGTTGGTGTGTAGATGATTCGGCCTCGATATACACCGTCGACTATCTTCTGGCAAGCAGCTGTGCTCAGGAACGATTTAGACTCTGAGATGATGGCGACCTCCAACGCAGTAAGCATTCGCTCGTAGCCCGCTCTCCAGAAATGGCCTTTAACACCCCAGGGCAGAACGCGCTTAATCTCTCGGAGAACCTCGGGAGGAGCTTTTTGGAAAGGCTCAAAGCCAGCGACGAGAATGTTGGCGAGTAACAACAGCCCTTGACGTCCCTCGTTTTCATCATCAAATCGCCGCAAAACCCTGCTGGCGACAATCTCGCACAGCTGAGCCCGAGTGAGGTTGACGGTCTGATGATGTGCCTGATAATTCTGCTCGCGAAGGAATTGCACACGATTGACGAGGAGGCAATACACTATCAGGTTTGAGTCAATCGATTTCAAGAACAGATTTTTCTTCTCAGTGCGTACCCACCGACAGACACATCATCTGGATCGTACAGATGATCGACCAGAGGTCTTACCACCGCTCCAACCATCCTCGGAGATCTCAACTGCTCGGGACTGTACGGGTCATCAATACTTGCAATGACGAGCCTCCGAATGCTGCATTATGTGTTAGTAGAATATGGCAAGCAGGCCAGTCATCCTTAAGCATCTTTCGCACCGTTGGATTGTCATGTAAACAGGCAACCCAGCATGCGGGTTCTCTACATATGGCCGGTCATCTCGACGGGGCGGATAGCAGCCGTCGTCATCAGCCTGCTCTTCATCGCCAAGCAAAGTCTCTTGTTCTTCTCTTGAACGGGCTTGTCTCAGAGCTTCAGTGATGCTGCGAGTACTCTCCAGGCGCTCCATTGCCTGGCGTGCCATAACGAGCAAGCTCCCTTACCCACTAGGAAGCGACGATCCTGTTCCAGAGCATTACTGCACGAAAAACAGAACAGGACTTTGCTGGCGCTTAGGCAATATTGAACGCATCGTCTATCGCGCTGTAAGTGGCTTTCCACAAAAGCAATGTTTACGACGAGTTCCGGGCCGCACACGATCCTGGCACGGAGCCGAGGTCATGCGATCACGGCCCGATGTTCGCCCCGAAGTGCCTCATCTTGCCGGACTGCTCATCCGCCGCATTTGGTTTCTTCCAAGGCCTGGCGCTTTCCCCCTTACTCAGGACCTGTTGAGTGCCTTCCGGGATACACGGGGCAATAATGGCAGAATGAGTCCAAAGGTGTTTCTTCTTTTGGTCTATATTCGAACTTACACCTGGCTCTTCCATGCGACTGTCCCAGCATCACAGCACGGCTGCTAAACTCAAGGCCAATATCGAAGACGGGGTACGAGTATTTCGTGAATTGTATTCCACAGGCTGGAGGACATACGTTTTCCAATTCTCAATTGAATGTTGGAAAAGCGACAGTATCATTGACGTGCACCACTATCTATCTCACACTTGGGTAGCAAGCACGTAGGGAGGGCAAAACTCACAGGAAGTGGCCTGTGACTCCTCGCGACTACGACTACTATGTCGAGGCGAGCGCAAGCGCCATGGCTCTTTCTTCTTTGGAGTTTCTTGGGATCCTTTCCTCATGCGTTCCGAATACTTCTGCTGTCTTGTCTTTATCACTCCAAATCACATAAGACTTGGTCTGAGATCATTCATTTACTACTGCTATTATTCTCAGCTTTCGACATCTTTACTCCTGCGACACCACGCCAAAGCTTCGCTCTGTAGGCCGCCATGCACGAGAAGAAATGGCAGCACAGCTTGATTTTCGGGTGTTACATATGTCGTACGACTACATGTAAGCTGCAACTTCAGCGAGCCTGTTTGTTGGTGGTTGTTTTCGTGTGTTCTAAGATATTCCATAATGTTCAGGTTGCCTTTCCTGTGTTGGGATGCCCAAGGCATCCGTGCTATTCGGTCAGACCAATTATCGTCTTGGTCACCCCGAGGATTCCACAGCTAGGGGTTACCATTGTCCCAATAAGCTTGCAAGTCCTGTCTCTTTGACAAATTTTGTATCTGGCTAACTTCATATTGTGCAGTGTGCTCTACACTGCCTTGCCACCTACATCTTCTGTCCGCTAGTCTGCTTGATACAATGTACTCAGCGAGGAAACATCCGCCACAGGCTTGATATAGAGGGATCCGCGTGCAACGACTGCTGCATCTCAATCTTCTGCCCGTGTTGCGAATTGGTTCAGATGGAACACGAGGTCCGAGATTGGCAGATACGCTCTGAAGGATACCATAAGCAACAACAAATGACATATGCCGCATCAGAAACGATCGAACCATCACTCGGACCACCATCATCGCTACACTCACCCGGAGAACAAACGGGACAAGACCGTTCGCCGGTGACGAGGCAACAATCGATATCGACGGAGAGAAGGCGGACTGGCTCTTGAAGCATGGCAATGAGCTGGCGTAATGGCGTTGATATGCAACATGGAGATTGTTCCGTATATTCCCAACCTTGCTCTTCGTTCTTCGAGTCCCTAGTCTCTTCAGGGCTTCCCCATACTATCCTGCATCCTCACTGCCTCCTCCTCTGTTGGTCCATCATAATCCGGGTCTCGGTAGAAGCAGGTCTCTACCACTAATTTATCCATCAGGACATCTCTGCTGTCGTAATCGGCACTGGTTGCGCAACATTAGCGCCGACTAAGCTTAAATCATGCATGAAGTTCCTTCCAGCCACTGTGACTTCATCTCAGCAGTACCAACTCTCATTCGATCATAATGATGCCCACGACACACAAGAGATGCAGGTTCGAGTTACTTACCAAGCCGACCTTGCTTTGCGACCCTGTAGTCGGCCGTAATACATGCCTGCCCAATGTTCACGGATGTTGTCATATCTGTTGATTTAGTCAGCCACTGGCCGCACTACTGGGACGAAGAACACGCTGTCTCATTCCTCCTTGCTTTTTGCATCAGCCACGGCAGGTCAGACATACCTAAGATACGCAATGAGTACTCGTCCATCGTGTGGTGAATGTTGATCGATGAAAATAGTTAACCCTACTCTGCTTCGTCCCCCGCGAAAGTCGTGTCTCTTCTTCAGTGCTGTCCACATATCCTCCGCACTACCATCTACGTCTCTCTCCCATGGAACGAAGCAGTAGATCTTGTCTCGGATTCTATGGTCCAGAGACCCATCGTCCAGATCGCGACGACAATGGAGCTCGTCCAGTACTGCTTGATTTTGTTCCTCATTCAAGTTCCTTGTCAAGTAGAACACTGCTGGAACGGATGTCAGGTAGTGCACTATCGGACCGGGATCACGAGGGTTCGTCGCAATCGCCGGTAGCCATGGAGGCAAGTCAGGAGGAATCGGGGCTAGAGGGTCAAGTAGCTGTTCCTCGAATTTGCCGTCGGGCAACCCCCCGTCCACAATTAGATCAACGAACATCGTCCAATCATCCTCATCCTCGAAGCGATCACCCCAGCTCTGCAGACACTCGGTAAGTGAGCCACGCCGTAATAAAATCGGATTGTCAAAGTACCACTGCGCCCAGACAAGGTTATGCTCTTCTGATGTTGGCAAATCGATGAGGAATGTGCACATGGCATAGATATAACGATTTGCACCTGTATGGTTGCTGCCGAGATATCGTTTAACTAGTCTCATGATATCTCTGCGATTCGCTGGTGAATGGATCTTCCACTGATGAATGAATATCTTCCCTTCCCACTCAATTGACTTGGTATTATTGGCCTGTTGAGCAGCATTCTCAAGTATCTTGTGGGCTTCACTGAGTCGGTCTGGCGTGAGATGGACAAGACTTATCACATCAAGTCGTCCAGGCTTTGGATCGAGCTTAGCTGGAACCGTTGTCAAGTCTTCAAGGGGTCTATCTTGCTCGACCAAAGTTTCAATATGCTGTTTGATCTCTAGTGGTAATAGTGGCTTCGTTCCGAGCGCCTGAACCGAAGTTTTGGCCAAGTCTTGAAAGAATTCATCGTCCGTAAATATCCGTCCAAGCGGATTGGAGAGGTATAATCCCTTTTCGTATAGATCGCCCGTGTATGGTATCCCTCCTTGTTCTATTCCACTAGTTCTGAAGTCTCGCGATTGCCCTCCTCTACCCAACTCCTTCCAATCCTTGAGACCAGTATCGAGAATCTCTTCAATAGCGGCGCGAAGCAGCAGTCGCCTAACGAAGAATGTGGAGGGATTAGGCCTCTGGTCCTCGGAAGCAGGCTTCAGATGGACAACAATGGCAGTAACCCCATCGACTTCGCCTACCCTTGCCTCTCCTCTTAATTGTCGGTCGGTCAGGTCATCAAGGACAAGGATGCTAGGCCATTCCCTATCGCGAGCTTTTTGTGCTGCTTTGTAAATATCTGTGAGCGTCCCTTCTGCTCCGAACTCGCTTTTCTCAACGTGAAGTATGGGGACGAAAGTAGGTCTTGCCTTAGATGCAAGCTCTTGTAATACCTCATACACTTTGCTCCTGACTACTGACTGCTTTGCTGAATCGACCAACGAACGTCCAAGAAGTGCTACAAGCAAAGACGGTGGAGTTTCGTGATCCACGGCTTTTTTGCGAGATTTCGGAATCGCACTCGAAATGAAAGCGCTCGATGAAACCATGATCACCAAATTAAAGCACAACTCGAGACAAGGTTTTCCTTTCAAACAAGATGAAAAAAGGTAAAGAAAACAAGAAGCAACTGAAACCTTGGATTTTACCCACAGCTCCTGGAGAGCAGGCTTTGTTTACTGCCTTAGGCAGCTGTCCGCTGGCATTCATGGTAGCCATACGGCAGGCGCCGGGACCACATCGCCAAGGAAACCTGCAGAAACCTTGCGAGAACTACCTGAGTCGTTCCGGTGAACGTTGTCTCTGCAATTTCCTACAAGACCGGTGTCTATACGGGCAAAGCGATTGTCGGTCATGGTACAGCACAAGATTGCTATCATCGGGGCGGGACCTGCAGGGTGCATGCTTGCCCGCCTCCTCCATCAACGCGACATCCCTGTCACCATTTTCGAGGGCGAGTCGTCCCCAGACCTCCGTTCCCAAGGCGGCACGCTCGACCTCCACCAAACCACCGGTCTGGCAGCTGTCAAGCAGGCCGGGCTCTATGACGAGTTCATCAAGCGCGCCCGCTATGATGGCGAAGCGATGGATTTCTGCGATAAAAAGCTCCTAAGTTACGTGAAAAAATCCGGCGGCAAAGAAGGAGACCGCTATGGACGTCCAGAGATCGACCGCCCCGTTTTGCGACGTATGTTGTTCGAAAGTCTTCCGAAGGGAATGATCAAATGGGGCCATCGCCTTCGACGAATCGATGAGGACCTCCGTCTCCATTTCGACCAAGGTGTTGAGAGTGGTTATGACCTCATCGTCGGCGCTGATGGCGCTTGGAGCAAGGTTCGTTCGCTGTTGACAGATGAGACTCCTTTCTATTCTGGCATCTCTGGCTTGTCCTTGACCATCTCCGATGCTGAAAGACGCGAGCCCGAACTTTACAGACTGGTGAACAGAGGAAGCCTATTCTCTTCATCCGATGGAAAGTCTATCATGGCTCAGTACATGGGCAGTGGAGAGATCTCCGTCTCTAGCTGGGCTGTGCAATCTGAGCATTGGCTTGAAGAGAATAAACTTGATGCTCAGAATGCTCGTGCTTGCAAAGCTGTCCTGAGGGAGCACCATGCCGACTGGGACCCTCGACTGGTTGATCTAACGCAGAAAGCTGACGATCTCATCGTGCCGCGGAATTTCTACATGCTTCCCGTGGGCAACCGCTGGAAGAATCGACCAGGAGTTACCCTTGTAGGCGATGCGGCCCATCTCATGACCCCCTTCGCGGGCGAAGGAGTCAATCTCGCTTTCGAGGATACGATGAAACTCGCTCACGCAATTATTCGCGCCTCCCAGAAGGGCCCCGAAGCTCACAAGGATGCCCTGCATGCTGAAGTGAGACAATTTGAAGAGGACATGTTCAAACGTGCCAAAAAGACACAGCAGCATACATGGAACAACTTGGAGCTCCTGTTCTTAACACCTGGTGCACCACGATCTACAATCGAGCGCTTCATAATTTGTATGTTCGATGCCTTTCGCTCGCAGTGTGGACATTGCTGACCCAAGAACAGCGGCAGCGAGCGATGAGATTGGAACGTTGCTGACTCCCGTGCTGGCAGTCGCCGTTTACATTTATTTCTTTTTCTTCAAACTTATTTACTAATTGTGTCATTCCGATGCACGTACAGCCAATCGGCTCCGGTTGGAGAGCTTGTACATACCTTTGCTCCGGCATACTCACATATCTAGTTTCTAGTCGAAGACGCTTGCTTGTGGGAAAACGCTGGCTTACCCTATATACCTGAGCTCCCGGGCTTTACTCATATTAATCATCCTTCTATCATTCTGGTTCAGGATGCTGCTTAGAAGTTGCCGCCTCGCCTCGCCGCACGGTCCCTTTGGCGAAGACTTCGTATTGCCAACAAATATAGCCTTTCAGGACTCATGGCTAATTTCAGCTGTCGCACTGACTCGATCGAGATATCATTAGAATGAAGTCCAGGCCAAGTGGCTGACCCCCAAAAGTAAGAGCCAATTCTGGTAACACTACGGATAGGAGATGGGTTCGAGGACATTGTGGTAGTGCGGTGTGGTGTAAGCACGATAGCGCCTGGCCCAGGCTCAACGCTCAATGCTATAGCGCTGGCTATTAGAAGAAGCTAGGTGGTTGTTGGTACTGCCGCATTTCGCAGCTGAGGGTCCCCCAAATCTTGGTTTAAATCTACCAACCATAGTGCAGCACCCTTTCCAATCCTTCCTGGGGTCTTGAGTGCTTTCTTTAACCATTAGTTTCAATGACTGCCCAGTGTTTTGTGCCTCATGTCGGTCAACCTTACAGATATCTCTGGGAAAGACAGAAAAGCATTCTATCTGGCGTCTGTCAGAATAGGGGTTGTATGAAGGAAAGTATTGCCAAAAGAGACGCTGACGTATCGAGGGCAGCTTGTGGCAGTTTTGGTGTCACCCGAGGGATGTTCCAAGAGAGTAGAGAAGAAGAAATGAGAATATCCCAGGAAGGTACGAAGCCAGCTCTCGCGAGTCGCTGTGAGACTCCGGGAGGAATAACACTCCCGCCCTAACGCATGTACTTCAATCTCAACATTCGAAATCAGCGACGTCGATTTGAGCGCTTATCGATCACTTGGCCCCCAATAGGATGTGAGGCAAAGAGACTGTTACCGCGTACATCTAATTACCTAGGTATACTAGAAACGAGCGCAGTAGCCCCGCTTTTCGTTACAGCTCGCGGACCGATATAAAGCAACACCACGTGGCCTTGGTCCTTTCTGAATCCCAAAATGCTAGATGGAAGATCTTCCGCTCCGACTAAAACCTCAAATGTCGTCATCGCCTCCAATCGTCAAAGAGCCCCTCGCGCCACCTGCGATTCCCGAGCACGCCGCCGCCTTCATATTTCTCCATGGCCTCGGTGATGATGCGCATGGATGGGAGAGTAAGAGAAGCATCTTGACAGCTGGACTGATTTAATGTTAACGATCAAAAAGACATCGCAGAACAGTTCCAAAATGCCAAAAAGCTTCCGTACTTGCGATGGATCTTCCCCAACGCCCCGGAGAACCGCGATGCCCTGCAACAGGCATGGTACGCGCCTACACCATTAAGTCCATTTCCAAGTCAACGACCGGAGCTTGATGATGAGGAAGACGAGGAAGGCCTCAAGAGGGGCGTGGCCTACGTGGATTCCCTCATCGACGAATTGAAAGATCGAGGCATCCCATTGAACCGCGTCGTCCTGGGCGGGTTTTCCCAAGGCTGCGCGGTGACGCTGCTCTCTGGCCTGATGTCGAAGCACTCCGGAAAGCTGGCTGGGCTTGTCTGTCTCTCGGGCTACATGCCTCTGATTGATAAGATTCAGCATCTGCGCAGTGCGGCTGACCATCCGGCGACGATGGGAGAGACCCCCATTTTTGTGGCTCGAGGAACGAGAGATGTGCTGGTGCCGAGGAGATACCTGACCCTGTGCGTAGACAAACTGCGAGAGCTTGGCGTAAACGACAGCGCGCTGGAGGTTCACGAATATGAAGGGTTGGCTCATGCGGCTTCTAGAGAGGAGTTAAGAGACTTGTGCCATTGGCTGGAGAAAGTTATTCCCGCTCTCGAAAACTGAAGTTTACCGCGTACCTTACGGCGGCTGGGGGGTTCCTCAACTGGTAATTAATACAATGTTACCTCGGTTTAACTGTTATGACCATGTTGGCCTATGTTAGGGCGGTGTTAACATAGACCAACAAGGTCATAACAGCAAAATCAAAATAACATTATATTAGTTACCAGTCGAGGAACCCCCCAGCCGCCGTAAGGTATATTGTGAAATTCTTCTAACGCTAACGTACTTGACAAGATCCTCAAGAAACATAATGATATTACCTTATCTAATTAACCTCTAGTTACCTCTACTAGGTAGATTTGGGACCCTCTGCTACTGGGTATAGACCACGTGTCCCGGATTGTTCTGGCATAATACCACATCACTTGTTCTCCCCTAACAGCAATCCGCCACAATGCCGTAATATAGTGTAAAGAATGTTGGTGCATATACTCATTGGGCGTCGCGCCCGATCTCAAATTGGATTGATCAACTACAATGACGTTACAATCAGAGTTTCCAGGTAACGTGTGATTTCTTTTACATCAGATATGGTCACGGAGAAAGTCCCGCAACAACGGAACTTGAACACTGCCGACAATTGGCGAGCAATCCAACATGTATCTTCCATCCCTGTCCTCTGCGCCATCATTCATGGCTCTCATTCATATTTATGTGCACTTTGCAATGATGGTCTCCGATGTAGAAGCCGTCCCAAGTCACAGAATCTACCATAGACAAGCGATGCCAATGCCATCTGTGACGTTTCCCTATTCGTTTAACTAATCGATCGGTTCATTAGTGCATGTTGAAAGTCATAGGCCACGGCGGGCTACCGGCAATCTGCGAATACTGCCAGTTAGGTCCAGGCATTGACTATGTCAAGCCGGACCTAGTGAATCGATATACTCGTCGAACTATCATCTCAGACAACTTATCGTCCTGATAGCCACCTTTCGCTTTGGCTCTGAACACTCCGCCTGCTGTCTTTCGGGTCCATCTCAACATCCGGCGGACTACGATCAAACGTTCTCGACTGCGAACGGAACGCCGGCGTTTCACAGTTGGAAACGGATTGGTAGTCATCGTAGCTTGTTACTCTTGAGACCCGTTTCTTAAGTCCATGTGATACATCGCCAATACTTCTTCTAAAATCAATCGATTGGGGTGATCTTGCGCGAGCTTCACCCGTTGTACGTTAACAACGTGCTCTAGCAGCCGGACCGCCTCTAATTTCTGCCCATTCGTATGATATGCTCGGGCTAGCTCATGCCGCGACGCCAGGCGGCCTGGGTGGTCCTCTGCTAGTGTCTCTCTTACTGCAGTAACGTGCTCCAGTAACTGAATTGCCTCTGCTACCTGTCCATTTGCATGATATGCTCTGGCTAGCTCGTGCTGCGACATTAGCCGATTTGGGTGGTCCTCTGCTAGTGTCTGATTTATTGTAGTAACATGCTCCAGTAGCTGAATTGCCTCTGCTATCTGTCCATTTGCATGATATGCTGAAGCTAGCTCATGCTGCGACGTTAGCCGCCATGCGTTGTCCTCTGCTAGAGCACTCCGTACTTTAACAACATACTCCAATAGCTGAATCGCCTCTGCTATCTGTCCATTTACATGATATGCTGAAGCCAGCTCATGCTGCGCCGATAGCCGATTTGGGTGGTCCTCTGCTAGTGTCTGATTTATTGTAGTAACATGCTCCAGTAGCTGAATCGCCTCTGCTATCTGTCCATTGGTATGATATACTCTGGCTAGCTCATACTGCGCCGATAGCCGCGCTGGGTGGTCCTCTGCCAGCGAACTCCGTATTTCAACAACATGCTCTAATAGCTGAATCGCCTCTGCCAGCTGTCCATTGGTATGATATACACTGGCTAGCTCATGCTGTGATACTAGCTGTTCTGGGTGGTCCTCTGCTAGCGAACTCCGTATTTCAACAACATGCTCTAATAGCTGAACTGCCTCTGATACCTGTCCGTTTTGGGCATATGCTACAGCTAGATCGTGTCGTGAGGATAGCAGTTCTGGGTGATTTTCTGACATTATTTTTCCGTATGTTGCAACAACATACTTAAGCAGTTGAATCGCTTCTGGTACCTGTGCACTCTTGAGATATGTTCTAGACAATTGACGCTTCCGTAATAGCAGGCTTGGATGATCCTCTGACAGTGTTCTTCCGCTTGTTGCAACAACATGCTCTAGCAGTGGAACCGCTTCTGGTATTTGTCCATTTCGATCATATGTGTAAGCTAGTGCAAATTGTGATTCTAATCGGACTGGGTGATCTTCTTTTAAACTTTTCTCCGTCCAGCCGCAGGCTTCTTCCGCCCATGCAACAGCCTCCTTATACCTTCCGTCGTGCATGAGGCAATGCACAACACTAAGACACAGCCGACTCCATGTCTCTGTCTCAATTTCTCGCCCTTGCTGGCAAATTCGTACAACGTGTGGAAGATATAGCCTCCACACTGGCTGCGTTTCGAAACTGACGTAAGGAAATGCGTCGGCAAGGTCATCTATCGCCTCCGCGGTAATCTTTCTAGCAAGACCATTGTCCTTAACCCATAGCTTCTTTGCTGTGTGCACTAAACTGTGTATATCGTACACGTCGTTGTCGTCACGTCGGACTATAAATGAATATGCGCAAAGCGTCCCGATAGCGCTCTCTAGTCGCTCTTCCGGTTGAA
Source organism: Viridothelium virens (assembly GCA_010094025.1). Lineage (NCBI taxonomy): Eukaryota > Fungi > Ascomycota > Dothideomycetes > Trypetheliales > Trypetheliaceae > Viridothelium > Viridothelium virens. Next base: position 203,806 of record ML991804.1, read on the forward strand.
GCGCTGGTAACATTGACCGTGGTATTGCTTTTGGCTCTATGCATGACATGAATGAGAAGAGCTCCATTGCTGCTGCATCGTGTCTACGAATTTGCTCAAACGACACCGCCCACGTCCTGGCGATCGCATTCACTGACTTTGCGTATCGCGTATCATCGCGGAACTCCTTAGTGATGAGATTCGCGAGATCCTGCTCCGTGTTCCTTAGTAGCTTCAGATACCGTGAGAGAGTTATCTTGTTTGTGTTGATATATGAAGCTGCCTGCGTCATCGCCAGTGGGATTGAGTTAAGCTCATCGAGAAGTTCAGTCAAGATGGGCTCATCGTGGGCTAAGTCTTTTCGAATTAGTAATTTCTCAAACATTTGTTGACGTTCATCTTGGTCCATTTTTACCAACTCAAGGACGTTGCTACGTGCTAACGATAGGGCGATTTCTTGGTGACGGGTGGTGATCAGGATTAGCCCGTCCTCGCTTTGCGGCAAGTAATTCGCCATTCCTCGAGACTGTTCTGCGTGATTGTTGAATAGTAGCTCCTCATCATCGGCATTGTCGAGTACCAAAAGCCACTTCCCGGCCTGCTTAGAGCTTAGATAGGACTGCATTATTTCCTTCACATTCGCATCCGAACCCCCCCCAATTCTTCGGCTTTTCCGTAGCTCTCTCAGTATCTCGTCACATGCCTGCTGGAAACTTTCGGAGCTCAAGGCTGACACCCAGAAAATTGAATATTCCGGCCTGTTTTCTTTGAGAGCGTAGACAAACTCGAGAGCCACTTGGGTCTTCCCAATACCGCCCAGGCCAGCGAGGGATACTTTCTGGCAATCGCCATCTATAAGGAGTCTCTGCCTGAGCTCCTGAAGCGTGGTACCGCGGCCTGTGAACTGTCGATTTCGGAGGAATGGGATATAGTGTACAGGGGGACGTGTGTCTGCAATAGCATCAGTACATTCTCAGATAAGCTATAACCATGATCCAAAACTTGGTAACATTGCAGGTGGCCGATGATTTTGTGCGGTAGGGTACCTTACCGCGGCTGGGGGGTTCCTCAACTGGCAATCAATACAATGTTACATCAGTTTAATTGTTATGACCATGTTGGCCCATGTTAAGGCGGCGTTAACATGCACCAACAAGGTCATAACAGTAAAGTCGAAATAACATTGTATTGATTGCCAGTTGAGAAACCCCCTAGCCGCGGTAAGGTAGCTATTAGTAAAGGATGATCGCGATGTGGACCATCGTGTGACAGAATGCAAAATTGGCAGAGACGTTAAATTTTCGCTATGTTCTGTTGAATCCCTACAAGGGTCCTTCCCGAACATCTGGATCGAGTATTGGCTGCATCCAATGTTACCAAACTTTGGTCCATATATACTAACCATTTGATGTTTCACTCAATGTGCGTATCTTTGTAACGTCCGGCGGCGGTATAACGCAGAGCACCTCCTTTGCGTACCCGGCTGCTGTCCCCGCGGCATACGACTGCCACCTCTTGTTTTTATGCGAGTCTGCATAATCGCAGATTCCACGAATTACAAGACAGGGAAAGGTGTTCATGAGGCCAGCCGCCTCCATTTCGAAGCAGAGTACGCCGCCGAGGTCAGCGCTGACATTATCCCTCTGTACTCCATACTTCATAACCTGATTGCCCGACGCGATTGTGCCGTAGTGTACAGCCAGCTCGCTGGGGCGTGCCTTCCGGTCTTTAGCATTGGCTAGGTTATAAGGCTTTGTCGGATCATCCTCGTGATTATATGTAGCTTCGAACAAGACGTCTTCACCAGCATTCTCCCGCAAAAATTGGGAGTTGGTGGCGCTTAGATTCGATACATGCTCTGAAAGCCTACTCTTTCTTCGAAATTCTCTCGCTCGTACTCTAGCGATCGCACTTAGGAGGATGGAAGGAGGGGAGTTCAGGTGTCCGGTTCGTTCGAAGCCGCTCGGGTTGGTTTTGCCGAAGTCGTACTGCACCACGCCGCCGAAAGTGCTGTTAGGTTGTCCAACTACTACGTCTCCCAGTCGAATGTCCACCTCTGCGCTTGGGACGCCGCCGCCGATTCCAACCATAAGGCCGAACCGGAGCCCTCGGAATGTCGCCTTCATCTGAGTAGCGACCGCTGCCGCTGAATTGTTACCTGTCCGCCCAGCAGGTAGGCATCCAATCACGACATTGTGGCCGCAAATCGACCCTACACTATATATGTTATCGTCATTCTCATCCTGCAGGTCTTCCAGAGCCTTGTGTTCCTCATCCAGCATCTCTTCCGCCGCTGCCAACTCAATAGGTAGGACACACACCCATCCCACGGTATACTCATTGCGTGCAAGTTGACGTGCCATTTGAGGATTTTCCAGATTGTGTGGAGTCAATCAATAGAGCCTTGCTTCAGTGCTTGTAGTCCAAGCGAAAAGCGGCCGGACTACTGAGGGGCGAAGAGGCAGGTTCCCGACAGTCTTGAAAGATGTTAATGTAGAAGTCTGTAGGTAGCTGCGGATCGCCATTGTCAAGGCATTGACAGTTCTCAGTGTTCAGCCTTGTCGTCGGTTCGCGGCTTCGCGCTTTCGTTTGGCGCCTAGTGGCCCGCACCATTGGCCAGCCTTACAGCGGTTCTGGGCAAATATTGCTTCTTCTGTAGGATTAGTCATGTCAGAGCGCTAACATATCGTGCACAGAGATCTAATTTGTAGGGGGGCGCCTTCAGCTCTTTATGGAGTTGAGTTGGCTTACTTGTATCTAGGAAATGCCCAACCCGCTGATGACGGGAGAAGCAGGACACAAACCTGTTCTCGATATCATGAAGCTATCGCTTCAACTTCTCAGTTCTGTGTATCTTCAGTTTTGAATACTAGAGCATGGGTGCATGGATGTGCTGCTATTAGAGATCAGTGCTGTAGCTGATACGGGCGTCTTGGGGTCTTTCTCCTGACCAATTGTCACGATGTCATATCTATTATCTGAAGCAGCACAATGGCAAGGTATAACGGGTACTCGAACAGTGTGGTCGATCCTCCATATCACCGTTGCATTGCGAGACAGAGCTCTGGTACCTACAGATTTTGCTCCAGTGTGGGTGAGTCTGTTCTCTCGGGCGATAGAACGCAATGATCGGTGATCGGCTCTCAAGCGGTGTGGCGCGGACTCTACGCACCCGTGCCACCTTCATGCTGTGCCACACTGTGGCTAGTAGCCTCTCAGCCACGATCACAGCAAGATCGGAGAAGGACAGGAAAGATCAGCATCGGATCAGGGATCAGAATTAGCTCACATTGCTGTGGCGAACCATGAGCCAAACGTGGCGCTCGAGGACCTTCAGATCCCATTCTAATGCAGGTTCCAAAATGCTTATACGAAACACTGCAGCGCCGTGGCAAAGCTAGTCGGAAATCTCCAGCATGCCTGCCTTTGCCTTGCTACCAGGTAGGTACCCAAAAGCAACCTCTCGCCGGTCAGTCTCTTGATGCCTAGTCCAAATATAGAGATCTTGTTCTATGGGGCGAGCCGTGCTCATTCGGCCTCCACCGTCCCGCGTTGTCTCCGTGATAGGCAATGATAGGAAGGGGGAAGGGCGGGACCGGGCTGGTGTCCCGCTGGCAAAGCCCGCGGATCGGCAGCACAGCCACGATGCAAGCTGCAGTCAAGCCTAGCCCCCGCCGATCACCCTCCTCTCCGCCAACAAGGTGAGACCTCCATTGAGGCGACGCCCGAGGAGCCAGGGCACCCAGTGGGACTTGGGAGTTTCGTTGACTCAGCTTTCACAACTAAACCGACTGAGAGGGGTGCGGTGAGTCATCTGATGATGGGGTAGGGAGATGCCCGACGTCCCCGAAATGAATCCGCGAATGGAGCTGGTGCGATCTTGTCGGTCCTGGTTGCAATATGGCTGCACACCGGAACATGAAGGAAATGCTTCCGTCAGTGTCAGAGAGATGCGGGGCTGCAATCTTTCTGCGAAAGCTGAATCGTTGTCACGCTATTCTTTCGGGCTCGGCGGCGGAGGCTGCTACGACATCTCGCAGAGCCAGCTGTCTTATCGCTGACTCTTTCGCTCGACGCGTGTTCTCTCCCCGGTCACGCGGTGGCAAACATTGTGGGGAATGGTGCACTCTGTCTGAACTCTGGACCTGCAGGAGAACGCGTATTGCTTTGCAGAGGCAAAACACTCCGCTGGGTCCTAAGGCAAACCTACATGGCAGTGAAAGCTGAACCGGCAGGAGATGCCGTGTAAGCATGACCGCGGGTCTGCAGGGCTGAGATAAGCTCCTTATTGCAGTGAATACTCGCAGAACAAGCTCGTCAAATTGGGAAAATAAGATATTACTAGCATGTACATCTGCAGGATACTATTGGGCTTGTGTAACATGTATGAAAGGGCCGGGTATATTGTACTGAAACCAAAATTAGACCTCGTAATCTTCATCGCCAATGAACAAGGAAAAGTCGACTTTGACAGCCAGTGTCAAGCCGAGGTACACGGGTACATGATTATCTTGCCGTCTTGAAGGCGACGAAGCACAGGCATTGAGGTATGGGGCAAAGGCAAGGTGGCTTGGACAGAACTGGTCTTAAAGACGATCACCTCATCCATCAACGTTTCACGAATGGTATGACGAAAGAAACATGTATGAAATCGAACATTTGTTCAAGCTTTGCTAAGACTCAGATAACAATTTCTGCCATATGCCCGTAGCCTCTGGGCAGGTGTTGGGGGTATCTTAGAACGAGAAATCTAGACAAAGGAAAAAGCCAAACATTGTAACAGTCGTTAATTGGTCGTAACTCTTGATGTGAAAAGGTCCTGGAAAGCCGGATTCGAAAAGTAACACCGCTAGCTAGAACAGCAGTTTGAGTTCATAGCCAGATGATATCGAGGTCTCTGAGGCTTCGACATCACCGTCAATTTGCGCATCAGTTGGACCGGCGTCCCATTCGCGCTTGAAGTGTGATGGGGGCTTGATTTCAGCCAACTCCGCTGTCATATCTTGACCCTCTGGAAGTTCAACAATACACTGGTCGTCAAATAGTATATTGAGACCCTGTCGATTGATTCGTAACGTCCGGACAACAGCGGCAGGGTCGATGTCACATTTTGAGGCGACCGCTCGGACGAAGTCATCCAAGGTGCGCTTCATAAGGTAGATGGCTCTGTAGTAACGATCGGGAACTGGTTTGCCAGCGATCCGGGGTTGAATGTAGAAACATGCAACTATTAAGATATTAGATTTTATGCTGAAATTGACTTCTCCCGCACGAACTTACCTGGCTTGATGGCCCTCTCTGGGGGGGGCTGATATGAGAAGTCTACTCCGACGGCTTCGATCCATCCAGAAACTACGCCAGGGGTTGGGGAGTGTGGCTGAACCTTGACTGGTTGATCTGGGGGGCTCGCCAAATGCTGTGGGTTTGATGATTGGAGATCCGACGTTGCTAACTGAGGCATGTTTTGCCATTCGTTCGAAGGATGTCGAGACGTAGGAGGGAAGGGAGTAGCTTGCTGAAATGAGGGCTCCCGCTGACCTCCAGAGTTCATCGAATGTACACTTGGCGTAGGAGAGACAAATGAAGAATCTGCGGTCTGGACACTTTGTTTCTCCCACGCGCCTCCATCAATGGCCTCGATCTTTGTGAGATCGATTGGTTCGCCATTTAGTCGGACCGGGTACAAATCAGGATCGTCCTCCTCGGTGCCCCTCAGGAAAAGGACGCTTACAGGCCGAGTAGAGGAGAACATGTCCTGCAGAGTAGCTAGCTTGTACTGGAGATCATCCTCTGTGGATGGCCGGCCTCCAGTCGAGCTTGCTGATGACATTGACCAAGTTCGTTTATGCTTAGGGACTTTGCCAGGGCGGGAGCTTGCGCTTGCTCTTGAAGTGGACCCACTCCTCTTTCTCTTGCCAAACTCCTTCATACCGCTTCCTGCTTTTTCAATTTGGTCTTTGAGCTTCTCAATGGTCTTCCTGACGTGCGCTGCATCATTTGAGAGCTTGCGTTCTGCTCCGTGATCGCGGAAGAGCTTGACCTTGCAATAGCAGATTTCGGGTGCAGTCCTCCCAGGAGAGGCTGCGGTAGGACCGTCGATTAATTCTGTTTTGGCGCAAAGTCTTACAGGAATGCCCTTGACACCCTTCGAATGACTGAAGTCAGTAGAGAGAAAATTGAACCGCACCCCGATCGAGCAATCAGCGGAAGCGTTCGGAGCCAGTGTCCAGGTAACACAGAAACAGTCGAACGAGGCAGACTCAAGCTCCATTCTTGGTCTTCCCGGATCTTCTGGTCCACCAAGCTGAGCTTGATCAACGTATTCGACGGCCTGGAGACGTCCGCCACGCTGATGGGCTTCATTGGTACCTCGACCTTCTTTCCAAAGGTGCCAGCAAGTGGCGGGACGTTGCCTCTGGCTTTCATCTTCGAATGAAATGCGAACAAACGTGCGATACTTCAAAGGAGTTCCCATGACCTGATCCGGAAGGGTATCGACCATGTTGATAACATATGTTTGCCCCTTGTTGAGGTATGTCACCGGAATCTCATCAGCATGTTTGACCATTGCCGTGGGCGCATTGAGCGTAGCGTTGTACCGAAATCTATGACGATTAGTGAATGACACCACAAATGGCCTAATGACCTAAGAATTTGGCACCCCAAAAGTTCGAGTTGGCGGGAATGAACAACTTACTTTTCCGCTGATTGATGGGAGGAGGATGCCTGCATGCCCTGCTCAAGATTCTGTGGATTGAACGTCAAAATCGGAGAGTCCTCTTGAACGTCCAGGTTGATGCCTAGGTCCTCTATGCGCGATTCGTCTGACGTCGTTTCTAATGGCTCAAAGGACGCGTGGGCATGGGAAAAGTGGTGTGGAGCAAAGGACTGCGGCATCGAAAATTGAGCTGGGTGATGGAAGGTCTGACCGTGAATTCCGGAAAAGTCATGCATGGACGGCACAGCAGGCGGTGGGTGCAACGATGCCTCTGAAGTTGGATTGGATAAAGGAGTTCCTAGTCCCATGTTGAATGCAGGAGTATGTAGATCTCCGGCTTGACTGTGATAAAGTGTGTTCTGGCCGCCAGGAGTGGGTGTATAGTAGCCAGGAGGTTGATTGGCGAAATTCGTGAAGGCAAAGCTGTTCGGATCCATAAGAGAAGGTGTAAAGCGCCAGGGTTCAGCAGATCCTCTGGGAGTGTGGTCGGCATCTTTGATATCATCCGACTCCTCAAAGCGTCTGCAAGTGTGAAAGACGTGTCAGCCATCAGACCAAGACCGTCCATCCAACCACATGCATGTTTCATAATAAGGAACGAGGGTGCTACTGGGGAGCTCATAGTAAACGCATCTTTTAGGCTATTGCACGAATCGGCGAGCTTTCGAGCAATTGAAATGACGTGGATTTATGAAAAATTTAGGGACATACTGTGGATTCAGTGTGTTATTCAGAGCATCCGTGAGGGAGCTTGCACTGTGAGGCTGGGACGTCGGCGCATTCTGGGACGCGGCGGTATGGACGTGTGGAAAAGATGATTTGAAATTCGCGTAGAACTCCTCTGTCGGTTTTTGCGAGCTCATACTATTGAGTTAAAGTTAGTCGAGTGATCGATGGTAGTCCAGGTATTCGTGCAGGTCCAAAGTAGGAATGGCGTTAACATCCTTCGAGAAGTTTACGCCACAATTTTTTTTATCAAGACAATGACACTTACCGGTTCCGAAACATTGCTGGTGAAAGAGTGCTTCAACGCGCCCTCAGCATCGAGTGAGAGGAGGATAGAAGTGTGACGGCCCTATGTAGATTGGAAATGGGGCTCAATTTTGGAAGAATGGGTGTCAAGCCACAGGGAGAAGCGCAGGCCAGGTTCTTTCTTAATGAACTAGGTCAACGCGGTAGGGCACAGTATCTATACATGCACGATGCCGAGGGTGCGAGGACGTGAGTGCGGGTCTAGTGGATGGTACCCTGCAGCGACGTCAAGCGTGATATACCGGGCGCCATGTGGGACTTAGCAGACAGATTCATCGGCCACGGAAGGCGTATGCTTCGGCTGCATGGCATAATTCGGCACGAACGTGTCGCAGGAGAGCAGGAAGGTTGCGCACGAGAACGGATTGAGCATGTCGGGTCTCCTCGACTCGGGGTAGGGGAATCTTAACGAAACAGTCTCGATGATCGTAGAGCACACTGCGCCACAAACGGCTGCAGCAGCGCGGATCCTAGCGCCGGCGGGAACGAGCTTCTGGGAACGCTGTGGCGAGGGCTTGCGTGGATTGAGCGCCCGGCATCCTTGTGACAGCGCGACTTAGCCCGGCTGCTGCAGCATCGTGTGGCTGACCCCGGGAGAATTGCGTGGTGCGATCATCTTCTCCCCTTGTGTCTGACCCTAGTCGCCTGAGGCGTCGCCCCGCCGCATTCCAGCAGAGAGAGATGATGAAGCTGTGAGCTGCCTGCCCACGCCAAACCCCCAGGCGTCGCCTGCATCTATGGACAATGACTCCAAACGATCGGCTCTGCCTGACCCAGAAATCCGATTTCATCGATCCAAGCATGAAGTGAATCAATTGGCACTGGCTTGTCTTGAGACCGTCGTAGACGTGTTTCATTTGATGGAGCTTGTCGCGCGCTCGTTGGCACCCGCGAAGCTCAACCCGCCTAGCGCCCAACACGTCAGGCCTGCTGCAGAAATGAGAGGGCTCTTGTGGGCTGCCGATTTCATGACGGCATTCTCCAGTCACAGGCAAATAAGCGGCGGTGGGAAAATTCCAGTGGTGATGGGATGCGTTGGAGAAAGACAGGGATAGCTAACGTGGCGACGTGTTTCTTGAAACCACGTATTGGCCAATCACAATGCCTGTTTTGCGAACTTGCCCTCAGGTCTCGCGGTCAGGGATTGACGCGGCGCAACCCGTTGGCGGTACCTTTTAGGGGGGGAGATAGGATCATGGTGTGGCTTGTGATTTCCAGACTCGGTCACCTCGGATCATTCTACCGTCTAATGTCGGATGGAAATTTGCTAGAATCATTCTGCCGCCACCAATATCCCACCGGAAATGATGAGATATGCCGTAGATACGCGCTTGCAAGGGGCTTCTTTCGAACCGTCTTCCAGAAGAGAGCTGTGTCCGGTAATTATGCACATGAGGCTTATGCATTTTCCACCAGTAGCTCGGGAAGTTTTACTTGTCACGGGCAGCAAATATCCATCCAACAAAGGAAACCCTTTGGAAATCGATTGCGTACGAAGCACTCCCAGCTTACGTACGGCAGTCGAAGAAGACTTTCTCGAGAAACGGCACGGAAGATCGACCTAGTCTTCCTACCTGTGGCGGCAGTTCAAGGAATGTAAGCTTTCAAAGGCCGCTCGGCCGAAAGAGGTTCCATGATTGGGATCGCTGGAGATGAGAGGAGCAAAGGCAAAACAAAAAGGACCACGGTGGACCGGGTACGCCACATCAGCCCATGCATCCGCGGACGATCGACAGGCAAAAGCCACAGCAGTGGCGGTGCAGTCCGATGGCGATCACCTCGCTCCACTTACAGTACTTTAAGTTGACAACTGAGACGACGATCGCTTCTGGAACATTTGCGGGGAAGAAGGTTGACGCGTCCAACGATGGGTTCACGGCTGAACAATCTTAACTTGGTGACTTGATCGTCCACGACGATTAGGGTTGAGCTCGCACTGCGCCTCTCAACTCCCCAATTTCCAAACATCTTCACCGAATTTTGCTTTGCCATGAGTCCGAGCACCTTCGAGAAGAATTGTGATGCCCGATCAGGCGCAGATTGTCACAGGAAGTTCCCTATTGCATATCGGCCTAGTGCTCTCTGCATTGATGAGACTTATTCGACTTCACGATTACAACATTTCCCCTGCTAATGGTGCCACCGTGTACTGACATTGCTTCATAACAACACGAAAAATCTGTTCCCCCGCAAAGCTGCAGTCTCAAGAATGACAGGATCTACCTCGTGGGGCTTCTGGAGCTGTTACCAATATTCTTCATCTTTCGTGCAAGATTCGATGTTGTCAGCCTCGTCTCTCCCATCTTCTTCAGTGACTCGGCGCTCTTCATTTGCAATAGCTTTTTCGGTGCGCTCTTTTCACCATGAGGTGCCCTTACATCTGAAAATTCTGGCACCTGAATACGTTTTGTACGAACAGCAGGATCCTTGTCATCTTGCAAGTATTCAACCAGCGTGAGGGCAACTCTGGGCACAGTGGGGAGAGCTGGTCTTGAATCTTCGTAGCGAGTGTTGATCTCCGTGAGCATGCTGGAAACAGAACTCTCTCTCCTCGGACGTGCCAGAAATGAACAATCTTGAACTGGACTGGGAATCCTTGACCGTTTCCAGCAGCCCCACGATCGTCTCTCAGATTCCGGTGTCGTTGAACTTCGCACAGAGCTTCGAAGACTATTGCCAGAATGAAGCAAGTCATCTCTTAGCGTTGAAGCATCTCCTCCCCGTAGATATCCAGTCGGTGACGGCTTCTGAGGCAGCGTCAGGTTCGCATTTTCCACTATGCTATCGTCTCCGAGATTAAATGAAAATTCTCGGCGATGCTCACGTATATCCGGGAATTTAGTCAGCGATGGGTGCCGGCCTGATCGTGCAATGTCAATCCTGATCGGATCGTCATTTGTATCATAGACTCTGTACCTACCTAGAGCTGGCTTATTTTCGGTAATATGCCTCTCCACACCCAGACGTCCCATCTCTTGACTCTTGGCTTTGAAACGGTCGTAGTATAGGTATGCAACATCATTCCATACGTCTGCAGTTGGAATTCCCTGGCGTTGGGAAATGATACGGGCAATAGTTTGCAAGTTCTTCGCATCCTGCGCGTTCGGAGCTGGAGTGACATTTTCGCCCCAGTCAGAGGCGTTCGTGAGAAATGTTCCGCGTAAGTCGACCTCAGAGCGAGCACTACGAAGGTTGGTTGTTCTAGACGCAAGAAAGGAGGTACCTAGAACATTGAAATCTGCGTTCAGCTTGTAAACATAGAGAAATTCGTCTCAAACTGTTACCAGAGGGCATTGGGCTCTGAGTTGGGTATTGAGAGCCCTCAGTTTTGTTTGGATCCATGAACCCTTGTGAGTTTTTCTTTAACTCGTTTTCTACCCTCGGTCTTAAATCTACCAAGTTCTGCAGCCTTTCAATTTGGTGCTTAAATTCCTGTCTTTCCGCCATCCAAGCATGCTCGTCGGCTTGTCGGCCTGCGCTTTCTTCGCGAAGAACATTTTTGACGTCGGCAAGGTCATCTCGCAGCTTTTGAAAAGCTTCAGCAATGTATGAAAGGGCACTGGTGAAACGAGGTGGCAAAGGCTCAAAGGGATATGCAAGCACGTGCTTGAGGATAGACTCTAACAATCGATCTGTTTCCGGGGGTGCTGCTGGGGATGAAAAATCATGGCTCGGAGGGTAGGACTGCCACGGGTCGAATGAGGTTGCCGTAGAGTAATCTTGCCTCCTATCGCTTGAGGTTCCTTGATTTGATTTTGAGCGTTGGCCGGTTATGTACGACGCGAATTTAGGTCGCGGACGGCGGCGAATATCAATGGAAGATGAAGCATCCGGATTTGCGTTGAGCCTCTCGATCTGACTGGGTGGGACGGCCGGATTGATAGCTGGGTCACGGATGTCATGACCAGACTGTTCAGGTTCAGCCATGATGCTGCAATTGATTGTGGGATCATAACAAGCACGGAGTTCATATGTATTAGTGGGGCAAGCAAGTGACCGTGCATCTCAATCTGTGGTGAGGAGAGTGAGTGTTGAATACAGAAAGGGTAGCTACGAATGTCCTCCTGTCTCCGCCGTCTGTACGTCATAACATCACATCACACGATGAACATTGCTCGAGAACACGCGAGCATCTAAGGTAGGTAGTGAATGAGCAGAGACGAACACTCGTGTCCTTCCTTCTTTTGTCTGTAGCCCTTTCTCCATGCACCCGAACCTTAGGAATGGGAAGGAGAGGTGTTTGGTAATGAAAGGGTATATCATTTTCGGCACGTTCAAAATTTCCTTCAGCGAGCGCGCATTGAGATAGCACGAGGCTGTACACACATATGCCTTCGTGGAGGTCAGATCGTATGTCGACGTACAACTCGTCACATTGTTAAGAACAGTCATAGTTTTGCCAGCGCGCTGACACTTAGATTGCAAGAGGGGATCGTTTGCTCAGATATACAAGCAGAAGTGCAAGGCCACAAGCGCCCAACACGATATCATCGTGCCGCCATCACCGAACCGATTGTCGACGCCATGCAAGTATGAATTCCTTAAGCCGAATCTCGCTTGCCCTCTTTCACCTCTTTCTGGAAAGATATCAATGTCAGCTATTGCCATCTTCAAAAGTAGCTTCCGTCTTCGAGATTACTGCCGTGGGAAAAAAACGTACTAGCGCCCTCATCGTGCCATGCAATGCATGCCTGTGATTCCGTCGAAACTTGGGATCCGTGCCTTTGAGAGATGGATATCGATGTGTCTTAGGTTTCTTGATACTGTGTGGACGATACAAGATCAGAAACAAACGCTATGCACGAATCGGGCTGAAGTCGAAGTGGTAAATTGGGGAGGAGCGTGCTCACCCATTCTTGTGGTTCTTCTTGGCTTGATTATGCTGAGACGAGTTCTTGGATTCTGAAGTCAAAGTCAGAAATTAGAGGCGACCTCCAGTTTCCAATGCCGAGTAGCTCACTAGCCATGGCTGCTGCTAAGTCGAGACTGCAGCTGCGCTTGAATTGGGCGTATTCGCGGTGGTAAAATCGATGTTCAGTCAGAGCGCATTCGAATTTCCCCGTCGTTTGTGCGCGCTGCGCTGAACCGAAAAACATCCGAGGGGCCTGCCGCTACCTACCTTACAGTACTCTAGGTACAATATCTACACCACAGCACTATGAAGCACAATCCTTGCGTTTCCAATGGTATCTAAGAAGTAATTAATCACCGAAACAATTCATTTTCTGGGAGTATATCATTCATCGTGTCGATGGTATTCTAGATCTAAAAGCTACAAGAAACAGGAGCTATTCAGCATTCCAGTCACGAAAAAACCGCATTCGATACGTATCACGTGCAAACATATGCCGCTATTGATGCCCATGCTTCCCATAGCCAGCATCCAGAAGCTGTTGTTGGATTCTCGCATCTGCGGATAATGGATGGTGAGATGTGCTGCTGGAACCCTCATCGGGTGCGTGATGCTCAAGATTTGAAGCATAGAGTAGGTCCGGCCTTGAACTTGCTCCGTTATCGAAGGATAAGCTATGTGAAGCCTGCTGTTCCTTTTCCTGCGGTTGATATTGCGTGGTAGACGGAGAAGACTGATGATAGTCGTAGTGCTCAATCCCTTCCATAATTCGGGGATCGACAGGCATCTCATAATTCTGAGCACGAGACATATTCGCCATTGGCGCTCGATATTGCTGATTTTCGTTTGCCTGGATAATAGGTGATAACTGGTCGGCATGATCTTGGAGGACGGTAGTGTCGTCTGCTCCTTGCTTGGGTCCCAAGGTATTTGGCGTTTCGAGTTGTGTTTCACCACGCATTGCAGCTGCTCGAGCAACCTGAGTTTTACAATCGTGACAATTTCGAATGACTTGATTGGCAGTCTCCTTGATTCGAACCCAATGATATTTCTCGGCGATGACAGCAGTAGTCTTATTGATACCGGCATGGTGTTCGCAATGGATCTTGCGAGCAATTTCATACTGCTTTTGAGGTTCTGAGATGACCTCCTTTCCCTTAAGCATTAGTCGCTCTGGCTCTTCGTTTGTCTCTGGTATGAGCTTGTAATGTGTAGCAGCGCTCCGAAGCCGACTTTTCTCTGCGCGATCTGCTCCGTCCGGGTATTTGCCATGTTTTAGATAATACCGAATTTTATCGAATCGCTCCTCAGACACGTATTCTTCACTGTCGGGACCAAGATCACGACCGTAGACTATCGCGTCGACGAGTTCGTCTGGGTACGACCGGAGGGCACCGGCGCCTTTGACCCGGCCAATGCGTTTGAATCCCAGCGCATCCCATATTCGGAGCGAGGCGACATTTGTCTCATAGACAAGATTGAAGACAGAATATGCATACCCCTAGGAAGTTAGTACAAAGCAGAGTGTATTTCCAAGGCAACGTTTGGGCCATACCAGCCTGGGAGCCCAATCCAGATAAATCTCCCCCATCAATCTACCAACACCTCGATTTCGGGCTGCATCTGTGACCAAGAACCCACCATTGCAGACATGACTTGACCTCCCAGGATAGTTGGGTTTGATGTAGAAGCTACCTAGACATTGCTTTTCCCAATCAGAGCCATTCAACTCCATCTGTCGAACTTCTTCCCTATCTTTGATCTCGCCTAACAGCATCACGGCACCAAAATTGGCGAACCAATAAGGACCGAAGGTTTCCAACGGCAATGGATCCAGCATTGGGTAGGTATCTCCCTTTTCGATTTCACGATTCAATAGGGCGCCAAGATAGGACAGAAGTGCAGGAGGCACCTGATCGGGAGAGGAGAAGGGCATCAGGGTAGCAGCTGTGACACGGTCTCTTAATGTGACCTGACGAGGCGTAATTTCTGGAGGCAGCTCCCCGTACAGCGCTGGGAACGGCGGAACTCCAGAGCGGCGAGAAACCAGCCTCGCAGTCGGATCATCTAGCATTGCAGGCATGACTGCCAGTAAGATTCGGCTCGGCACGCCGAAGAAACCTGAACGATTTCATGTCAGTCGTGAAAAACGGCATCATCCACGTTGCATCAATGGGATATTGAAATCTGCTCTTCAAGCTGGCTTGGATGAGACTTTTTCAACGCAGGGCGCCTCCCTTGCCATCATATTCAGCCCGACATGGAGCGCATCCACATGAGTGCTATCATGTGGAAGAAGGGGGAGTGGGTAATGAGAGGGGTTTACTTACGGATGGGAAAGGAGGACTGCAGTCTGGAAGTTGCGGGCCGTTCTGGAGAATTCCATTGACCTTGATGAGCTCGTCCCCGGTAGGCCTTGGCTGGCACGTGACTGAGATTTTAATAGCCGAACACATTTTCTTGTTTTGGTCAAGTCTCTCGTGAAAAGGGCGCAGAGCTTTACGGTTTGTACATTTAGATCTTCCATTCCTCAATCCAGTCCATGTTGGGTACCTTGGATCTACTAGTTGAGATAGATAAACTATGACGGCCATCTGCTCGGTGCGTTCACAATGGCTCTGGAAAATGAAGCTGAGACGTTGTCTTGCGTCTTCAGCCTCTGCTTTGCTGCAATCCCCGTCCTATCAGTGACAGGGGTAGCTATCATAATATTGTCGAACTCGTCGTCCTGACCGACATCACTACCTGACTCCGCGTCAGAATCGACGGGCTCCGAGACTTTATTGGGCGCAGGCTCTGTTCGAGCAAGTCTCGGAGGTGGAGGCTTTTGTTCTGTGTGGTTGGGGTTCGTGAAGGGCTTCGATTGTAGCACCTTCCTACGCAACTCTGCCATTTCTTCCTCGTCATCAGACTCCTCTGGTAAATCGAGTGGGTGTCGATCCTCTTCCGAAGGGTTGCTCCCTTCTCCACTTGAGTGGCTATCTCCATCTCCCTCTTCTTCAGTACCTGACCCATGAGACTTGCGTCTATTGTGGTTCCCTCTGCTCCAAGCCTCGCCTTCCGTTGTAGCACTCCTGTCCGCGCGACTTTCGGAATACTCTCGTTCAATCTTTGCTAGCCAGGTTTCTTCAGCCTTTTTGATTTCTTCTTCGTTGGAACAAGCCGCGTAGAGTTTGAACAGTGAAGAGTTTATCTCAAGAAACGCATCACCGTATGAGAATGTCGAGAGGATGTCTTCTGCCCAGGTCCGATGGCCACAAATGTAGAAGCAAGCTGCAAGCGCCTCGACGCAGTTCAAACGCCACGGTCGTCCATAGTTTGTGGGATTGGCGGCAACTAGATATGGCACTTGGATATCGTTAATGGAGCAATCCAATGGTAAAATATGAGTTGGTGGAGGACTTACGAAGACGCTCACATTTGCCACCAATTCTCGAGAATGGGACTTCGTCAACACGTTTCCAAGAACATTCCACCACAGCTGCTCCAAATTTCTCAAGTAATTCCTTGTCTGCTAAGGATAAAACTGTTTTTGCCTTCGGCCTAAGTAGAGCGAAATTAGTACACAGTATTGGGAGTCGGCTGTACAGGATTACTCACGAAATCACAACGCCAGCGAATTTTTGGCCTACGTGAAGCTCGCGCATCATACCCAACCTCATGAGTCGCTTTCCAGAGCACCTTTTCATGTCACAATGACCCAAATCCCAGCATGCAGCCTTGTATTGGGGTCTGGATCTCGGCTCGCCATCATCAAGCGCTTCACCCTGATCGAGCCTCTGCGCTTGAGATGCAGTTTGAAATTGCCTTCCTCCTTTCGAGAGTCTGTCTTTCTTGTGGCGCACCATCGTGTGCTCGAACTTGTGGGCGGTAGGGCGAAATTTTCGGAAAGAAAGTCAAGGTGGGATAGCAGTGACGAGTAGCTAATTGCTCGAGGACGACGTCAAGTCGTGCTAAGCCACCCCACTCCTCTACATACTCCGTACCACGAACACCGGACTACCTAGGTATAGGTCAGGTACTTGGAGCCCAGCTAAACCGTGTACACGTGCTATTTTCTATGATTTTCTGATCAAAAGCATGCGGGCTATATTTTCCTAAATTACTGATCCGAATCTCAATCTCCATTCATTCCCTCCCCTGATTCATTGGCCAAATGGAGGCCGCATCAGCACGTATGGCTGCAAGAGACCGGTTCAGCGGTTTCAACGAGCCTTCACTTACTCCTTTACAACGATATATCCGTAGGTATCACTAGATGCACAAACGTAGTTCCCATCTGAATTGAGAGGTGGCTCATTGAAGCGTTATAGAAAATGCCTGCGATCCGACCAACTTCGAACCTAATCTTGCGCTGAACCTGGAGATTACGGATCTTATCAATTCGAAAAAGGGTAATGCGTAAGGACTAAGGATCGTTGAATTGTGAATGTGACTACAGCTAATGAATCTGTAGGCCTCGAGAAGCAGCTGTTGCCATCGTCAATCTGATCAACAGCCGCAATCCAAATGTCTCTATGCTAGCTTTAACTGTAGGACGCAACCTCTCTTCCCCTCTACTATACAAAGTTGACATGTATTCAGCTTCTAGACATCTGTGTCAAAAACTGTGGTTACCCTTTTCATCTTCAGATCAGCACGAAAGAATTCCTAAACGAGCTTGTGCGACGATTTCCAGAGAGACCACCAATCCGCGCAACAAGAGCACAAACCAAGATCCTCGAATTGATAGAAGAATGGCGGCAAACCATATGTCAGACCTCAAAATACAAGGAAGATCTGGGTTTCATTAGGGACATGCATCGCTTGCTGAGCTACAAAGGATATATGTTTCCAGAAGTTCGGGCTGATGATGCAGCGGTCTTGAATCCCAGCGATGTATGTTGGATATGTCACCAGTGGGTCAAATATCTAACGTCCCGCAGAACCTCCGATCCGCCGAAGAGATGGAGGAGGAGGAGCGAGCCGCGCAGTCTGCGAAGCTACAGGAACTGATACGGCGAGGCTCTCCGCATGACCTGCAAGAGGCCAATAAACTGATGAAAGTAATGGCTGGCTACGATAATAGACACAAGACAGACTACAGAGCAAAAGCTGCCGAAGAAGTTCTCAAGATCCAGGAAAAGGCCAGATTGCTCGAGGACATGCTACAAGGACATAACGCAGGAGAAGAGATAAAGGAAGGAGACGTCTATGAAGAGCTCGTAAATGCGCTAGCAAGTGCCCATCCGAAGATTCAAAAGATGTGCGAAGAGGAATCGGACGACACAGAGGCAGTCGCTAAGTTATTTGAGATAAACGACAGTATTCACCGGACGATAGAACGATACAAGCTTGTCAAGAAGGGTGACCTCGAAGCCGCATCAAAGATACCAAAAGGTACGCTGGGTACGAGTGGTGCTGGTGTGACCAAGGGACCCGACAACGAACTATCTTTGATCGATCTCGGTGGCCCTGAAGATGCAGAACTTCCGACAGGCCAAGCTTCGTCTTCGCAGGCATCAGGGGCGCCTCAATCTAAGGGTAATGCATTAGAAGATGACCTTCTTGGCCTATCGCTCCAGGATAATACCTTTGGACAGGGTGGAGGTATTTCATTGGGATCCAGCGACGGACTTGGTCAGTACACGCTCCTGCTCGTCCGTCCATCGAGACTGACATGAATTGCAGGAAACTCAGGCTTGCCACAGCCAGCTCAATCTACGCAACCTACCATCTCGTCGATGAATCAAAGCAATCTATCTCAGCAAGTCGCTCCATCACAACCTTCTACGCAGACCAAGCCCAACTATGACCCTTTCGGACCGATAAGCAATGCCCAAACGACATCTAAACCGGCAACCCCTACTCCCTCTCTTGGCTCTCCGCCCCCCCAACATCAAGCACAACAGACTCGAATCGACCCATTTGCTTCACTGAACGCGCCTGCTCCACGGCAAGCGTCGCCGTTTCAGTTCCAGCAATCAATCCAACAACCCTCATCACAGCCTTCCTCATTGCTCGATCTCACCACCTCCAACGCTTCTCAGACACTGCCAGTGGTATCTACACCTGATCAACAGAGTAACGGCGCTGCTACGTCAGCCGACGACGAGTGGACTTTCTCCTCTGCCCTACCTGACTCATCACACGATCTAACAGTAGTGCACTCAAGCATCCACGTCTTGTTCCACATCTCTCGTCAGCCTGGGCCCGACAACGTCATTTTAATACAATCTCGGATCTCCAACAATACGGCGCAGCCAATTTCCCAGCTCGCCTTTCAGCTTGCCGTTACAAAGGTACGTCAATTGAACAGGGAATTTGTCGTGTCCTTGTGCTGCTTTGCCTGCTTGCTCATCCTCTTACTTCCAGGGCTACCAACTTAAGCTCGAACCTCAGTCTGGGCGTGCTCTGGGTCCGCATCAACAACATGGAATTACGCAGACCATCCGGTTGCACGGCGTCGGGCCGGGTCAAGGCAGCTCAGTTAAGATGCGGTGGAAAGCATCGTATGATGTAGGGACGGAGCACAAGGAAGAAATGGGTGATATTTCGGCGTTGGGCGTATCGTGACTTCTCATGGTGATATTAGGAGTCCATATTGGATTGCTTACGAATAGAAGATACCTCTTTCTGCGTCAGCAATGTTCGAAGATTGAATGAAAACAAAAAGGTTCACATCATGCGAACGAAGGCACAGGTACTGCGTCGAGCGTTTTGTCAAAAAATATATTATGATATTACTTATGTGCACACACCCACTTCTATTGTGGTGCGGCCTGGTATTCCCAATGATGCCCGGATAAAGTAGCCCTCCCTCACCAATGAAGTGCCTATTACTACCCTATCCGCCAAACATGTAAGTTGTTCCGAGGAGATAGGCGTACCAAGGCGACGTGGAGTACATGCACGCACGATTACATGTGATTATGGGGGCCCAACACCCGCTATTTATGCTATGCAAAGAACTATCATTGATCCCAACGTTGAAGTCACCCTGCCAAACGTGCAGGGGCAGACCGAATTTCTGCTCGAGATAGTCTATAAGATGATTGGATTAGGTGGTGGTCGGACTCTAAGGAGGAACGGGTGTTGCCGTGAGGTGGAGTCCGAATGCTTGTAAGAGGGGGCTGTCGAGTTGATGCGGAGACGCCTGAGAACCGATGCTCAGGCCCGCAGATCAGTCTATTGAGCTTGGCCAAATGTTGGGTTAAGGAGTGGGAAGCCGACAGTGGAAATCTCTAGCGTGTAATGATCATTCCGAATCCATCGACCCATTGGCCACAGGTGCCGTAGACCCCGGCAATACTATAGCCTCGTGGTGGTATCAGAGTATGGCTAGGACAAATTCAGTCAGCATTAAGGTCTTACGAGGGGTTGAGGAAACGGTTTGGAGGACGTACCCAGATCCACCAGTAGCATTTCCATAGATTTCGCTCTTCCTTCCCAGGCTTGTCAGAATTTGTAGACCATCAATCCATACGCCAGCCCTTAGGTAGAACCCCATTAGAATTTCGCCTCTCCGTGTATCTAAGGCGAATTCACTTCCACCAGGTTTGCCGCCGCGCTTCCCAAATAGTTGCGTAGTAGAGTCCTCATAGATGAACTCGACTCCATCAAGACAAAAGCCACTATAGACTCGGACTGCTCTGAGAAGTTTCGTTTGCTGAAAGGCAGATTGAAGAAGGATCTCTTGCGCTTGTGTGCCGTCCTGCTGGGAGAAGCCGAGCTTGCCACCTCGGAATCCTGCTCGGCCGTCAGGAAGCTTGACACGAGAAGCCTTTGAGGCGAGTTGATTGAAGTCTTCTACGGTGTGTTTGCCTCCGCCGGCAGAAAAGATGTCAATCTTCAATTTCTTATTCCGGCTCTTTTCAGGGAGTCGTGAACGGAGTTCGCCTTCAATAAGACTGACTTGGCGGGGAGGTCCATTCGACGAGCCGGGCTCCATGTACTCGATCCACGCATGACAGACATCGTCCCCTTCAGCGAATAGCTCAATGAAGGGAATGCCACTAGAAGCAGTCGCAAGCACATTTCCGACATCCACCGTCCAGACTTGAACACTTCCATCTTGGTTTGGAGATGGATCGGTCGGTAATCGGAAACATGGGTGAAAACGGAAGCGGAGAGTATCGAGTCTGTGCCAGGTACATTCATCTTTCGGTAGGCACAAACGCTGGCCAGGGGATTTGGTGCGAGTGGCAAACGCTTCCCTCGCTACAAATGTTCGGTTAAGTTTTATATAATCTCGGAGCATGACTCCAGACTCTTGATGAGGACAACCGAGAAGATGGCCAGTTTCATGTAAGTGTGCTCCGATACCGATATTGGCGGCTTCCCAATTACTTCCCGACTCATTCAGGTCATTGGCAACGAAGTTCGTATCAGTTCGCGTACAATCCATGAAGGCCGGCACCACTTCTTCAATACTAGCTGGATAGCTTTGGAGGGCATGGGATCCGAAGACTGCAAGCTGCAGATCATCGCTTCCACCACCCAGCGCAGCGTGCCCGCGCACAGTCTTGTACTGTGAATCCCAATGAGTATCGAGATACATGCACGAAACGTACTGTTTTTGACCCGGCCTTGGCGCAAAGTAAGCCCGAACAGCGTCCATTGCCCAGCTGTAGAGATCACCTTTTCTCTTCGCCGGCTCGTACTGTTGTGCCACCTCCAAGTCACGAATTTCTTGCAGGGTCTTTTCCATCCTAATGATGTGAATCTTAGCCTCGTTGCGCATTTGGTTGGTTTCCGTATCGCGGTAAGTAAGTGTGCCTTGTTGCCATTCCTCTTCGAACCGGAAGCAACGCCTCCCAAAGTTATTGCGATTCATTTGCTCGCCAGTGAAAGCCTGCCAGAGGTAGGCAGACATACGATACTTGCGGATTGCAGTCGCCAGCCCGTTCCCTTCCCGCTGTACCCTCTCTGGGACTGCATCGTAGGTTTCTGGTGAATTTCTTGCAAGAAGAATGACAAGGTGGAGCGGTGGGGAGGCATTGAGAGGAAGGTAATTGATGTTGATCCATGACGAGTGTGCGGGCGAGGAGGTAGGCGGTGCTGCTTTGGCAGGAAGGAAGTCGAGTCGTAATCGATTGGGTCCCGGCTGTAGATGAACGAGTGTTTTGAAGTGGGAATCGAACACCGGCCAACTGGTCTGCGGGAAACTATCCTGGTGGTGGCAGACAATTACGTGACCGTCCTGCGGCTGCGTAACGTCGCCAATTTGACCATAGATCAGGAATACTTTTTGATGCACCTATGACACATCAATGCAAATATCAAGCTATACAGATTCAAGCCACGTACCCAGGAATTGTCTGAAATGGAAACCACGCGAGGGGCCAATGGAGATGTAGCTGCCATGTTTCGTGGCTGACCGTTGGACACAGGAGATCCCTGGAGAGCAGATTAACCAAGTGCTATTATGTCCTCGTCATGATCTGGACTCACTACGATCGAGTAGCGATTGCTCTTGGAACTGACGACGGAAGGTCTTGTTGGGACAGGCGGTGGAGAACCGTTGGTAGCGACTAGATTTGTGGCAGACTTTGAACGCTCGGAGAGGAGGGTGCTGGGCGGGGTAGAGGAGCCAAGGAAAGAGTTCAGGGTGGAGGAGGATTTATTGGTGCCATTGGAAGATGTGTTTGAAGCGGACC
Source organism: Viridothelium virens (assembly GCA_010094025.1). Taxonomy (NCBI): domain Eukaryota; kingdom Fungi; phylum Ascomycota; class Dothideomycetes; order Trypetheliales; family Trypetheliaceae; genus Viridothelium; species Viridothelium virens. The sequence continues at coordinate 226,025 of ML991804.1, forward strand.
ACTTCTCACTGTCGGCTGAAGGTGGCTTGCGCGTGATAGATTTGCGGCGCAGGTCTTTGAGAAACGAGGGCATGCTCACGGCCTGAGCGAGGTGGGACAGAGGCCGTCAGCGATCGACCAAACACGTCGGCGAGTGAAGAAAGAGTGGGAGGTGACGACGTGTGGGCGTGAGGGAGTTCAACGGGTACGACCAGCAAGTACGCTATGTAATAGTTACCTATCGTGCAATCCTGGACGTCGACCAAGCAGCCAACAGGGGCTTCGCACCTTCACTTCTTTCGTACCTCTCCTCTCTTTACCAACGTCTTTTTAATCTCGGCCCGCACCGATGAAACGCGACCGTTTGGTGCAACGTTAGATGCGGCTCCTGCTCTGCATTCAGCTCAGTGAACGATCTAACTTTGTCGTCGAGTTGTTGGGGCCAACTTGGATGCGGAGTCTCCACGACCACGCAGTGCCAGGCACCTTCCACAGCCGGGAATCTCTTGCTCCTTCCCCCGGGAGCTTTATGGATCCGTGCTATCGGCCGCGCCACCTCTCGCGCTCGTTCCTATCTTCTGACCCTTACCCACTGCTGAACTATCCCAGCCTTTCATCTATTAAACTTATCGTGCCCTACGCGGGTCGGCCTGGGAGCTCCGCCAAATCCACACTAGCGGCCAGGTTCCCACTCTGAGGAATGGACAAACAAGTGGCGACCTTCTCATCAACATGTATCCGCATATGGCTAGCAACTGGTAACACGAGGCCGACACCGTTGGATGACGTTTTGCTCCGTAGTCTGCAGATCAAAAGCTTTGAACCTGCTAGCTCTTGTTCCAAGGCTGCGCCTTCAAACCTTCTCTTCGTAGCCCATATTCTCTTGCTCCAAATTTCAGGCTTCGCTGCTACTATCCAGAGATCTCTTTTCTTTCCTCATAAAGATCAAGTCTATCTCTTCTGGCGATTTTCCTGCCGTCTGTTTCAGATTCTAGTCGCCTGGTCCCTCAGCTCTTTCCTTTCTATTTTGCTTACCTCCAGGCATCAGAAAAATCACGTCGTTGTTGCATCAGAATTCTGTCGCTGTTCAATATGCAAAAAGTTACAAACACAAGGTAAAATGCAGGAGACAAGTTGCCTGGACCGTATCCTGTAATTGACCCACTGGAGCGCAATACCACCACCAAAGGCCGTAGCAAATGTCATGGGTCATTCGCCACTTTCCCTACTACCCCATCAAGTTGCCCATATCTCAATGGGGCATTTCTAGGATCTACCTTCAGTCTTCTGAATCGTCGTTCCGCTCATGGAGGTGGGAACTGTTACCGGGATAAAATCAATGCCCAATCTACAGACAACTCGAGCAATTATGGTCTGTGCCACAGCTTCCGAATGGTCAGAATTAGATCACCAAAGGAGAGTGAAAAGTACTAGGAATACTAACACCAAGATGACGCTTGGAGAGCGCCCCCGACCATTACGCAAGCATCACCAACTAAGATGCTCATGCGCCGACTAGATGGTCAGCCAAAGTCAGAAAGTCTGAGGGAGACTGCCATGGCAAGGCATCCAAGCTTATGGGATGATACTATCAGTGGAATTCTGAGGGGTCCTCCGGGGTGCTAGTCAGTGTTAGAGGTGAATATTGGCATGAAATAAGAGCGATTTCCCACGCCCAACGCCCGGAGAAACGGTTCTGTGGTCTGCACTTCTCCGAGGCACTCCGGTATCATAACTGCTCTAGGTTGAGACACGACCGACTTAAATTTTGGAGGTAGGAACTCTCTCACCAATCCAAAGACTTTGAACGCCTTTGGCCTCAGTCAGCAGAGGGATTGATGTGTCTTCTATATCGAAGTGATTAGAGCGCAACTGATTGATATGGTTCTGCAGAACGCACGATCCTGAAGACTGAGCAACGTTCTGTCTCATCTATTAAACTCCGACCGAAGACGTCTCGAAAAAGTAGGCGAATGAGAAGACAACTTCGCATGGAGGTCTTTGTTCAGGCCTACTTCCAGACCAGACTCTTTGCAATTGCGCGTGGGCAGATCTTCGCAATGGAGCATCGCACTATCGTGTGCGCTCGTCAAGTACAAAAACAGAACCCTGTTCGTAATCTTTGCGCGTCACAGCAAATAGGATTTCGGTGAGAAAGTCACCAACCAAAGTATCAATATCCCGACCTGGAGTTCACACCGTTCCCCTTCTATACCGGTTTAATCATCCTCTATCCAGATGGAGCAAGTCTAACGATCTTCAATTTATCTTCCTAATTGATAACAAGAGGCAATCGCCAGCGGCTACTGAACCGACCAAACAAGCAAATTGAGAATTGAGAATCCTCCGAGCGCCGGTGGCCAAAGAAGCCGAGAAGGCTGCGGGGCAGAGTGTGGGGAAGATGGGGAAGGGCTCCAACAATCCCTTGGATAGGAATTTGCGGGAATAATAATGCACGCACGGTGCCATCCGTCTCCACCCCTAAGGTACGGCGACATTAGAAGCGGTTGTTCCTCTGACATGCATGTGCTTGAGTTCTCTAGTGACCATGCATCAAGTACACAAGCATGTTGAATGCGCTGTCTTCATGGAATTGGAAGAGCTATTGAAGTTTCCTAATTCTACTGGCGCCAGTCTTGCAACCCCGCTGATAAGCCTTGGACCTATTGGAAGCGCTTGTCATTTTTTGCAAGCTTTGAAGGATCGTGAGCTAAGGATACGGAAAGAAGCCTAGATGTGGCACGGTCGTACGGATTACTCCGTACCAGCTGAATGTTGACCGCGTCGTTTGCCCTTGGCTCTACGCCGTTTGCCCCCCACAAGTTGCATGACGGGCAAGGATTAAGTTGCATGTATGTTGGCGGCGTTGTTAAGAGTTTAAAGAAAAGAGCAAGAGTGAAAGCCTTCCTTTCCGCACAAGCTCTAGAAAAGAGAACAAAAGAGAACCTCCTCGAGATGGCGTTTCGCACATTCCCCAGGCTTGCTTTTACCTTACGAACAGCTACGATCCAGCGAACTCGTGCTTTCGATCAAACATCACGGAACCGACTCTTAGCCTCGCAACCCAGACATGCAGAAGCAGGCGCTCCGTCAGTTGCTGATTTGCTCAGTATGCGTGGGAAAAACGTACTAATTACAGGTGAGTCTGCGAGTGCGAGCCTCCAGAGATTATAAAACACATCGAGCACTGAGAAGGATTCCAGGGGGTGCTCGTGGAATTGGCTTCGGCATAGCTAAAGCTGTTGCACAAATGGGAGGCAATATTGTTTGCCTCGATTCGCTCCCCGAACCAGTGGAGGAATTCAAGGAGTTACCACAGAGATTCGGTGTAAAGACACACTATTTCCGGACCGATGTCACGAAAGAATCAAGCCTTTACAAGTCATTTAAGGATGCTGTTGATACAGTTGGGGATTTGCATGGCTGTTTGACGGCTGCTGGAGTTGCGCTGGACAAACCCTTTCAAGAACATACATGGGAAGAATCTCGAAGAATTCTTGAAGTGAATTGCATTGGTACCTTTTTTAGTGTGCAGTTGGCAGCAAAACAAATGGAAAAGCAGGGCACCGGTGGGTCGATTGTCACCATTGCCTCAATCGCCGCGCAGGGCAATACCTGGTTTGTAAATTTCTTGGAAAGTTTCCACTGGAATTTTACACTGACTTGTTGGCTGAAGCCCTGGTCAGAGATTAAGCATATACAACATGTCGAAAGGAGCTGTGAAAGCCTTCGTAGGCCCGCTGGCTGTTGAATTGGCTCCCCAGAAAATTCGTGTCAATTCCATCTCACCAGGCATTACAAGAACGCCAATGACTGCGGCTTTAGCGATTCAATATCCAAACCTGGTTAAGATGTTCGATCGAGTGCCACCTCTGGGTCGAATGGTAAGAACTTTCTTCTTCTCGATACTCATCTCCGTAGCCATGCTGAGCCCATTCGGACGCGCAGGGATCTCCTGAAGATATTGCCAACGCAGCTGTCTTCCTTCTCTCCGATGCATCCCCTTATGTCACTGGCGCAGATTGGCTCGTTGACGGAGGTTTACATGCTGGTACGTCGAGGAGCTTGAAGGACCCAAGCGAACAGTAGGGAGAATTGAAGTGCGGCGTGGACGTTTGTAGCGGAATGGGAAACATGAAATAATTACACAAAGACATAGACTGAGGTCACCCAGCCAGCTCCCAGACAGGAACTCCTAGCCGCTCCTGGACTTTTGGTGGGGTAATGAGGGGGAGATTAACGTTGAGCTTATCGGATGACTTGGCGCACGGCAGTACGCAAACCCCGCATGCGGAAAAAAGTTTGTACATCCGTGATGGTGGAGCACTTCCTGGAGAACGCGACCTAGCCAATTCGTCATCTAGTAAATGAAACATCTTACTCTTTGAGAGCTCCAGCGGCTTAAGCCAGGAGACTTCAAGTAAGCTCAGTAACTTCTACTAGGGACAACTTGCAACCGGACAAATAACTCTGCGGGAGTTCAATTGTCATCATGCAAAGGGCTCCAAGTGTTATTATTATCGGGGCTGGTAACGATACGCCAAACAATGTCCACGAGTTGACTCCTGTTAGCTAATGATGAAAACTCTTTAGGCCCCAGTGCAATAGCCATGGCATATAAACTAAAGCATGAGCTCTTTTTCGACAACTGGATACTCTACGAGAAGAGCGAGGGACCTGGGGGTACATGGCGGACGAATACTTATCGTATGGTCTCATCTATCACATTTCTTCGATTGCTAGCTGACGCAGAGAGATAGCTGGAGTGGGATGTGATGTACCGACCCAGTATTTTCGCGTGCCATAATACTTTCGACTCCTTCCTGATTCTTATTCACTAGTCTTTATTCCTTCAGCTTCGATCTCAATCCCGATTGGTCCAAGGAGCTATGTGACGGACCGGAAATCCTCTCGTATATGGAAAGGACGTGCGATAGATGGAACCTGTCACAGCACATGCTGTTCAGCATCGAATGTTTGGGTGCACGTTGGCTGAAGGACGAGCAGGAGTGGGAAATCCAGTTCCGAGACTTGAAGACGTCCGTCGAATTTGTGCGGAGGGCCACAGTATTAATCAGCGCGGTGGGAGGAATCAATAAGCCACGGGAAGTAAAATTTGAGGGTATGAGTAATTTCCGGGGACACATGTTCCATACGGCCAGATGGGACCACAGTGTTGACTACACTGGAAAGAGGATGGCTGTCATTGGTAACGGATGTAGCGCTGGTATGTGGTAAATGGATCGATTCACAAAGTCCTGAAGACTGACGAGGGTTATGCTATCAGCTCAAGTTGTGCCAACTGTTTCTAAAACAGCTGCAACCCTTAAGCAGTACGCAAGGTCTCCTCAATGGTACCATGAGCGACCAAATCGCCCATTCACGGCGTTCGAAAAGTGGTGCTTCAGATGGATTCCACTTTGGGCACGTTGGGAGCGATTGAAGTTGTTCTTGGAAAACGATGCCTTGGTAGAGACGTACATGCCAGGACCTTTGGCAGCGAAGAAGCGAACAGTAAACAGACTCCCACCTTTTCATTGGCCACATTTACTGATTGGAGTGTCTTAGATGGTAGAGGAAAACGCTAAGAAATACATTCACAGCATGGTCCCAGAGAAGTATCGTGACTTTATCGTGCCTGATTTTCCACTCGGCTGTAAGCGTCGCATCTTTGATCCTGGGTATTTAGAATCTCTTAACGCGCCGAACGTGGAATTGATACCAGAAGGGATTAAGGAGATCACTGAAGATGGTGTCATTAGCGAGAACGGGTCGAAAGATGAATTCGACATAATCATTCTTGCCACTGGATTTCAAGTGCAGAATTTCCTGACCCCGATGGACATTGTCGGAGAGCATGGTGTGTCATTACGGCAACGTTGGAAAGAGAACAGAGCTGCACAAGCGTATCTCGGGACCACGGTCTCTGGTTTCCCAAATTTTGGTATCCTGTAAGTTTCGAATGGAACAAATATGAAATGATCAGGTGCTGACAAGATCAAGATTTGGGCCGAACACATTTCCCGCACACAATTCGGCGTTGTACAGTTGCGAAGTGCAAGTCGAATATTTTGCGCGTACCATCCTAGCTCCCATCATTGACCGCCAAGTCAAGGCCTTGGTTGTCCACGAAGCGGCCGAGACCTTCTGGGTCAATTCAGTGCAGAAGGAGTTGGTAGGATCAGTGTTCGAAGCAGGCTGCTCCAATTGGTATATCACCGAGGGAACGGGCCGCAATGCTGCCTCATTTCCGGGTTATGCTCGTGATCTGTGGAAGCAGACATGGTTGGCCAAGAGTAGCGACTATGACATTGTGCCTGGTGATAGGCTGTGGCCTGTTCGGAGACTGTACAGATGGCTCAAACTGTTGATGTGGAGGAAAAGCAATACTGCGCTTTGGATTGTATTTTTCGCTCTTTTGTTACGGAGGAGTCAAATCCGTCGACGGTTAGGAGTCGTCTACCGCGTTGCTTTGCAAGAATTAAGTCGGCGAAGACCGCGCATCGGATGATATGTATTTCGATTCTAGAACATAGAATTTACCATGGTTGAAGCTAATGTGGAGAGACCAGGTTCAAGAATTCGCCGAGAGAGCTAGACTATGCCAGCACTAGTTTCCACAGTCAGCACGCTTACCACATAGGCTAATGTTTCAAGGAAAAGCCGAACCCGAAGCCATGGTAATAACCCATGCAGATTAACAACCTAAGGTAGGCACTAATTCCACGAACTCCTACAAAACCTCTAAGGCGCTGCAAAAGTCTTTTGGCTACAAGGCCTGTCCTCAGTCTCTAAGTTGTGCATTTCATTGTCATCTCATTGAAAGAGCAATTCTAGGTCTCTCCCCGAGATCAAACTTCTCGACCCATCCAGCAAATGGACGTAAAGGCATCTGCCGTTACCGAACAACAACATGAAGCGGCACATGACAAGTCGCAAAGCTTGCTACACAGTTCCTCGATTGAACCCGAAGTAGCGTTTCCTGGTTCTTTCGGGGCAAAAGCGACTGGCCAAGCACGAATTACTGGCCGGTCGAAGCTCCGCCGAGACTACCTCCGACGCGATTGGCTTGACATCTCGATCTGGAAGTCTGCCTTCATTGAGCTCGCTGGCACTGCAGCTTTGTGCTATACCTCGGGGCTTATCGATGTCACGCTTGCCAATCTACAGAACCCAGATGCCATACCGGCGTATGTGGGTATCAGTAATATTGTGTTGTTGGCGCTGTTCATCTATGCCACAGCACCAGGAAGTGGTGGCCATATCAACCCTGCAATCTCATTCTCAACTTTCTTGACGGGCTTGACGACTTTGCCGCGAGCTGTCTGCTACATGATGGGCCAATTAGTTGGAGCAGGACTTGCAGGAGGTCTGCTTCGAGGTAGTCTTGGGCATGCTGGGGTGATCAAGTGAGATGGAGATGTGCGCAAACGAAGCCGTGCTAACAGGATCAAGATATCACGGCGGTGGGTGTTTCCGCGTCACTGATCAGATCTCCGCAGGGCAAGCTTTCATTATTGAGTGTAAGGCTCTCCGCAATATTGGTGAGACTGGTGATTGATCCTCAGACATAGGTATATCAACATTTGTTCTACTGTGAGTGCGTCATACACGAAAGATATGGGAGACAACTCAAAGCAAATCAGATATCTTGCCTACGGTTGCGCACTCGATCCACGTCAAGCGAAGCTTTTTGGTCAAAACTCCCCCCTACTGGTCGGCTTGTCTTTAGGACTTGTCAGTTTCGCCGGAACCAACCTTGGTACGTCAATCGGAGACTCCACAATGCCTGCGTTGCGAATTCATAAACTAAAGTGACATCTCAACAGCTCCAGGCTACACTGGTGCAAGCATGAATCCTGCTAGATGCTTTGCCTTTGCGATAGCCGAAGCCAATTTTAAAGGTGAGCCTTCCAATTGTCTGAACTGTTGACTACAGTACTTATGTTCCACTACGTAGATCAGTGGATATGGTGGTTCGCACCAGCGGGCGGTGCCATACTCTTGGCGGCGGTCTACCACGCTGTACCGCCCTATCATGAAGTGAAATAGGTACGACTGCACTCTCCTAATACTTAACGAATGAGGTAATAGAGCTTATGGCCAATCAAAGTGTGATGGTTGGAAGTGCTCGAGATTTCTGCTAAGGGGCTCCTAGCTCCTCTTTCAATCTATATCCCTTGTATCTCTCCCTTCTCGACGTCCTTAGTGATCCAAAGTCCACACTCCCGCAATCTTCATTTGGAGCTTCCAACCCCTATCTCAAACTATCTTACGGCGGCTAGGGCGTATCTCAACTGGTAAATCATACAATGTTACCTTCGTTTGACTGTTATGACCATGTTGGCCCATGTTAAGGCGGTGTTAATATGGACAAACAAGGTTATAACAGTAAAGTCGAAATAATATTGTATCAATTACCAGTTGAGGAACCCCCCCCAGCCGCTGTAAGGTACCTATTCTATGGACACTTTGGCTTGATCGAGGTGGCCCATGAGTTCAGGCAGCCCCTGGTGTTTGGCCTCAGGTGTCATGTCATGGTATCTGTGAGCATCTTTGCGGGATCTTCTCGTGGGCAAAGAGTTGAAAAGGTAGGTACTGTTGGATTATCTGCAGCCCTTTGAGGCGCATCGGCGACACAATCAATTTTGTGCCAGCAGCGCTCTGTCTCCAACAAACCCATCTGCCCTTACATCGGCCTAGTCTTTTATGGAAGGGTCGAAACAATTCCATGCGTGATTGTTCTGTAGGTGACTGAAGAAAGGCCTACACATAAAACAATAATCAAAGTCTGAACACGTGCGACAGTGGAAACGCGGTCCGCAGATATCCTACGTAATATGAGTTGCGTTCAGGTTTTGCCAAGCTATGCACTCACATGAAAGCAGCAATTGCACCAATAACCTTCGTGGCGTTTACCATGGACTCGCATAGTATCTTCGCCAGTGTCTAGTAGAGACATAGAATGTTCGGAAAGCTCTTTGAGCATCTCCCCCTTTCCATGGAAGATAGCGACAGAAATAGAGCTCCAGTGGCCTGCTGGCCTGGAAACGGCAACATTGGTACTGTGGACGCCTTTCTCAATCAGTTTCTCTACGAGATGGGGATTTCCCTTTCTACAGGCCCAGTGAATAGGGGTCCAATATTCGCTCTGCGTGCGGGAGACACGATCCATATCTAGTACCGCGTTGAGAATCTCCAATGAACCTCCAGACGAAGCATAATGTAAAAGGTTTTCTCCCTTTAAGTCGGTCATTGCAGGATCAATGCCTAGACGGAGGAGATACTGGAAGGCGTTGAAATGCCCGCCTCTGGCAGCAAGATGAAGAGGCGTTCGACCGTGCCGTTCAATTAGAAGTGGGGCTTCATAGTTATGATCGTAGATTAAGCGCAATAGATCCGTATGACCCTTGAAGGCAATGAGGTGCAGGGAGGAACCATAGCGACAGTCAAGAGATCTTAGATGAGAACCAGCGTCCAGAAGGAGCTTCACGACTCCGATAGAGCCGCTGGCACAGGCCGCCCCAAGTGCGTTCGTAAAGGGTCCGCCCTGCGCATCTATGTTGATGCCCTTGTCAAGCAGCAGCCTCACAATTGGCTCGTAGCCTTTCTCGGAAGCTGCTATCAGCGCATTATCAGAGAATTCATCCCGTGCATTAACGTCAGCGCCCTTATCAAGCAGCAACCTTACAATCTGCCCATGGCCTTTCAAGGAAGCTGCTATAAGCGCATTACCAGAGAATTTATCCTGTGCATTAACATCGGCGCCCTTGTCAAGCAGCAACCTCACAATCTGCTCGTGTCCCTCTAATGCAGCTTCCTCAAGGGCGTTACCATAGTCCCCACCCTGTGAATTAACGTCGGCGCCCTTATTGAGTAGTAGCTTCACCATCTCGTAATACCCATGCTTTGCCGCAAGGTATAGTGGAGTCTGACCGTGGCTATCCTTACTGGCAAGTGCGGTCGCTCCCTCGTGAATTTGTCGTGCCAGTATCTTCTCTGATGTGAGACATAACCCAAATCTGGCAATTAGATGCAGACCTGTCGTGTTCTTGGCATAATCCTGGCTGTAGCCCTTGTATTTGTAAGCTGAAGGCCGCAATGCCTGTGTAGCACATGAAACTAATCCTTCATGGAGGAGAAATGAACAAATCTGCTCACACACCCCATCTTCAACTGTTATTGCATGCTCTCCCCAGTGCTTGGCAGCATAGTCTAGGAATTGGTTTTGCCGAAGCCTTTCTTCAAACTCTTCGTCAGTGGCACTACTACCAGATTTGAAAGCATCAAAGCATAGGTAGGTAAGCCACGTTGACGTGATTTCAAGCAGAGCACTAGGGTTCCATTGTTCCATAATGCGTTCAAAGTATTCCTGTGTCGTGCAGTGCACAAGACGGACTATAGCACTCTCCGGGTCGATCACAACAAGGCCGGCGCATACTGATACCAAGTCTTCAATGTCAGGTACATTGTCTGGGTCAAGTTCCACATCTTCTGGCTCTACTGCTAAAGCACAGCATAGCTCAGCCGTAGTTGGGGGCCTCTTCGCGTAAGTAATCCAAGAGAGGACCTTCTTTGCTTGTTCCAGGTCGCCACTCAGCTGACCTTCTATCCTTTGAATAGCCTCTCTATATGCATCATCGAGTGTGACCGAGCCTTTGGAGAGCCTTGTTACAGTTGACTTCACATCTTTTGGTGTTCTCTTATCCAGGAGCGAGTCTGTATATAGGCGGGCGAGAAGGAACCTAAGAACCAGTAAGCCTATTCCAACTTCCAGCAAGCAGAGATCAAAGCTTACATGCCGTTTACTGCCTCTGTTATCTCTTCTTGCACCATCTTTTGTAAAGCAGCGTCACGCCGAATGCATCTTGGCAGCCTGTAAACCTGACCAGCTATAAACCTCTTCACGTCCTCGTCCCTTGCCCGTATCTCTAGGGTTAGCACTAATTCAAAGTCATTGCTAATGTCCGGAATGATACGCGAGGTGATCATTAGGCGTATATCTGTCTCAGCTTGCAGGTCCATAACTTTGGCTAGAAAGAAGCGACGAGTGCCATCATTGTCGCGACACTCATCTACAGCATCGATTACGACGTACACAGAACAGAACGTTGCAAGTACGTATCTTAGAGCCGCAAAGATCTCGTCAAATGATGGCCTCGTCCCCCGATGGGCATGCTGCACGTACAACCGTTCCACAGGCTCCTTAAGCGAAGACCGGCTCTGTATCAGCTGCTTGGGAATAGCCGCAAGCAGATCAATAGCACTGTGCTCTTCCTGAGTCTTGTAGTTGCAGTATATATAAGCGATTCCGACGGAGTTGCTTTGTACTGTCTTCAATAAGTGCTCGATTGCGGTGGCTGCTATTATAGTCTTGCCGGCCCCAGGAATACCCGGGCAGAAAAGCGTTCCTTTCGGCTGTCTAAGCCACTGTGCTACCTTGGAAGTGCTAAGAAACCACTCGCCAGTCCCTTGCTGCCTACGGCTAATGACATCGGATTGTTGCGCGGGATAGTCCGTCGGTCAGATCCATGCCATGAGCTTGTTATGTTGTGCAAGGTCGGCTTCACGCCGTGTATAGCTAGTGACGTCCTTTATAGCTTCCGTATTACTGCGGGTTACATCTCCGCTCTCTTTTATGGCTTGAGATAGTTTACTACATACGTTAGCGACCTTATTAGAATGTAGTCAAACACTGATATCGGAACTAACAAGTGATCCATTTGCAATGCGACCTCTATCAATGTCTTCAGGCGCTCCATACGGCTTACTATACTGGCAATCTCCTCTTTCTTGAACCTCCACACTAATGCGTTGCCCGTCTGCCCTATGTTGCCTCTGCCGGTCATCTTACTTTGCAGCTGCTCTAGCGCTTCCTTGAACTGATCAAGTGGGCCATTCTCAGTTGCAAGGTTCCGGGCTGCAGTATACCACGGAGTACTAGAGTCCCCTTCCTCGAGGCGGAATCTGAGGGTTGTGAGAAGACTGTAGAGGTTGGCGGCCTCAACCGCACAGATTGCGCGGTCTTTCGAGGTATCTTTGACTTCGTTAAGGTACCCGAGAACTCTACTCGAAAGCTGGAGGGTAGCAATAACGCTTGCTGTTATACTGAAAGGGTCCATATGGAAGGTGGGCGAAGTTTGTAAAGATGCAAGAGAACATGTCAGAGGAGCTCAACACACAACGAAACATAGGATACGAAAGGCCAATGGGCTGCAAAGAACGGATTGGGGTAACTGCAGCAGGGCTGAAGAGTTTTGTACACGCGGTTTACTCCGTGCTGTGCCGTGCACCATAGCTATATCAACGACACAGTCGACAGAAGTAGAAGAAACTGAATACGCAATGATAAAAGCTCGGAGATATTTTAGCCATTAGAGTAAGTTGTAAATACATTGTAAATTGCTCAAAGCACTTCTCCCACAAATTTCAAGGTCTTCTGGCGAACGTCTCAGGATGTGAAAATTGGAACAGATGCAGAAAAATACAAGCAATGGCACTGGGTCGAAAGAAAATTAAAGAAAAACGGGAGAGCTGACAATTTATTACTGGGTGACAGTTTCACTCCGCACAAGCTAAGGAGCGACCAGTGAAAGTCCTTCACGTCTTCAATCCCACTAATATAGGTGGGGATACGTCGCTCGATAGTTCCTTCCATATAATTGGTCTGAAAGTAAAAAAGAAAACAAAAAATTATTGCCCCGTGCAAGGATCGAACTTGCGACCTTCAGATAACTTGAACTCTTCGAGTCCATCATATGTTCAAATATGAGACTAAACGATAGAAAGTCAGCGGCTGATTGCATGCAGATGCAACGATGCGTACCTGACGTGATAGCCAACTACACCAACGAGGCGATGCAATGATTTAAGATTTTGGTACATAATTATATATTGGTCAATTTAAATAACACCAACATAAGCCTGTTCTCCCTTTAGGTAATTAGATTACCTATTACCTACCTTGGTAGGTAGGTGAGTACTAAACTAGGACCGAGCAGGAATAACCCCTTTTCTTAGTACTTCAAGGTTCTTATTAAGGTGAAGTAGGTCTTGGGGCGAACTGGAACTCTTCTTCGGACTTCCCATGAATTTAGTATGGTCGTGGAAACGCCCATCGCACAAGTTACGCCCGCCTAAATTACTTCGCCCCAATTCTTCCAAGGGTTTCTGGATGAAGGAGGGTGGAGAGGTGGCGGCGGTACGATATGAGGTCTCCGATAAGTGACCAGGTTAACGATAAGCGAATATGGCTTTCAAAGACAGATCAGTCTGAGCTAACTACTCTACTTGGATAGCAGACTTGCGGATCGAGAGCCGGAGCATGGAAAAACTTCTTGGCGTTTTCGGAAAGGTGTATATTCAAAACTATAAAAGTAAAGACTGTCATTCACGGCGGATCCAAGAAGCCCCCAACGTCGCTCGTTGCCACTTCGTAACGTCTTATTGTCCGGAGACTCCAAAGTGAAGATGCTCTCACGTTAGATCAGCTCTGGGAACCAGCTCATGGTGCAATATTATGATTGAAATGGGTAACTGAGTTCGGAATAATCGCCTCCAGCCATTCTACTTTCCAGCAATGGGACTTACCTTTCCTGATCATCGATCGCTTCCAATCCTGACGTCGTAGTTAATTGAAGTAATGTCACTCATGGATTTTTGGCACCACCTGCTCGGATTGTATTCACTAGTGCGCCCCCGAGGCCCTGTTGGGTTCTTCCTGAGCGCTGTAAGAGGAGGTTCGAGGGAGAAGATGCATTAGCACTCTCAAGCACTATTCAAAGCCCACTCAACTTGATACGGTCCGCGCTCTCACATTGAAGAAAACCATCTCTATCGCATTCCGGAGGCCACTTCTCCTTAGTAACCCCGTAACTCCCATTCTTCGATTTACCAAAGTAGAAGCGAGCCACATCACTTGTTGCCACCTTCGTCGCACTAGCGACATTACTTTCTCGAACCGCTTGGGCCATCCACTCAAAGGTCTCACCAGGAATGAAGCGCATGATCCATTCGACATCGTTCTGATCCACATCCTTACTCAAAATCCTGAGTCTGATCGTCATACCCACCCAGTATAAGAACAAAGACTTCACAAGCAGTACCACAATTCCGGCGAGCAACAGGAGCTCCCAAAGGATCCACGTTCGTGTCGTGATACAGCCCTGTGACTGCGTTGACATGCTGGAGTTCAACAAATAGTTGTTTCCGCTTGCCACCATGATCATGGAATTTAATATTTGCTCTAGCACACTTCCGGCGTCTGGAGAAGCGGGCGAGCCCGTTCCGCTGTAGAGTGAGCCTTGGAATGTCTGCTTCCAATCTTGAAGGGTCGCGAAGGAGTCGATCCCCTTTTGAATGTCCGTGAGCATATCGTAGGTGTCATGTAGAGCGCACTCATAGCTCTGCATTCGTTTCGTGTCATTGCCTTGGGCGGATAAATCCACAGAAGCTCGAACATTAAACGTTGTGTCGATAGTCTGACCAGCCGAAGTCTCCAGAATAACAAGGTGGCTAAATGTACCGTCTTGGTTCGCATTGGCAACAGAGACAGGAGTACTATAAAGCATATTGTGTTGCACAATGTCGGAGACAACATCATCCGAAGATGTAGAGAATGGATACTCCAGTACCTGCGGCTTTGCTGTACAAGTCCACTCCCCGAGAACACCAGCTACATCTGCACTGAATCTTGGATCCCTGTTTACTTTAGCATAGATACCTTGCTTTCCACCATTTTGTATGCTCTTGAGCTGTGCTTGTGTCACGACCATGTATGGTGCGCCGTTGGATGTTGGGAGCCCCATGCGATAATCTGAGACGACAAGACCGACTCCAAATGGGCATCGATCGCGAACGGGAACTGATTGGATAAGGGTAGACACAAAGTCTGCCCCCACACTCAATGCGTAAGTTAGGATCATAATAAGGCCTAACCATCCCCCGGGAAGGACCTTGAGCGTCTTTAGTGCAATGACTGAATCAAGTCCGGATAACCAGTTCGACATTAGGGGCAATGGGGCATGTTGCCTTCGCATGAGCTTCAGCTTAGCTTGTGTAGCCAACCACTTTCTGCCAAGAAAGCTAATAGCGATGAACAGGACGACAAAGAGAATACGGAACAATAGTCGGACATGAGTACTGGGGTAATTAACAAGGAGCTTGGCCGTTGTGATTTCAGTAAGCTGTGAGTACTACCGAGGAAGCATTAAGAAATGGATCCAATAAATCTGAGATGAAACAAAAGAGTACTGAGTAGAAAACAATACCTTATTAAAGTACGCTATCGGATGGAAGCCAGCCGAATTCTCTATATCTACATTGAAAGCTGACCTTTACTTCTTAAAGTCAAACCAAGCGAGTCCACATGGCTCCGTTTGGTTTCTGTGGGCAATGCGCAGGGCATATCACATCAACCATCCGAAGATGTGACAAATCATCCCAGAATAATACACGATCTGACGACGGATTTGGTATGTGAAAGCGAAAAGATTCGAGCCAAAACGACGAGGTGGGATGATTACAGTGGAGGGTGGTGTGGTGGGCTGGACCGTTAACCAAAGTAGGAACGCGCCATATTAATGAGGCTTCATATTAGATAAGGCCTAGAACTTCAGCCTGGTCGCTACCTAACTTCGGAAACAGGCGCTCGTGAGGTGCCCGAGTGGATAAATACTTCAACATTGCGGTTCAGAAGTCGAATGTTCAACATTAGCCCTCTTACCAAAGTCCTCAGGATGCAGAACAAAATGCAATTACCTCTTCGGCAACTAGTGACTGCGATTTTCTTCAATATTTTTGTAAATGCGAGCCTCCAAATTCGTCAACAAGAAAGCTCAGCCTCATCATTGTTTGATGCTTGCACCGATTATGTTGCAACATGCCCACTGAGCATAAACTGTAGGCCCGCATGTTGAAGATCGTAAGTTTAGATTCAGAGACTGAATTGAAAATCAGCTTGTGCAACTTAATTCTGCGATTTCTGTGCATCTTTGGCGGGTCCACCTTTCATTTCGTGCTGTGGTGAAGGTTCAGCAACCGCGTGTTTCGAATCTCTTGCGGGAATTGCTGCACCGCAGACAGATACTGCCATGACGACAGGTATAATCACTGGGAGTTCACCTTCGGTCCCTATCACGCTCGACCGGAATTCGATAAGCTGCGATAGTGCGTTCGACATGCTTCGTTCGTGCGCCTCTGAGACGCCAGACTTCACCAAAGGGGATGATGGCTATCAAGCGAGCTGTCTATGTTACTCTCACTCGACATTTGACCCATGGTCTTTTGACAACCTACAGAGTGCCTGTGTTTCGTATGCGACAACAGCAGATCAAACTGATCTTTCTGTCTGCACAGCTGCTGCTGGTCTTTGTACTCTGGCTGGTAACGTAAGGTCTGCGACAGCGATTGTTAATAGCCCCGGACAGGCGACACCAGCCCCTACCTCGTCAATTCCTGTTTCCACGAGCATGTTGCAACCACCGAGTACCCAGCTACCGTCAAAGACAGCAGCAACTAGCGTAGCTCCCAGAGAGCAGGTGAGGGTTTCAAGGATCAGACGCTGCCACAAACTAATCTCGAGTATAGGTCTCAGTAGGCTGGGTCTTTTTAATACTGGGCTGCGTTCTTGAATCGTTGCGATCGTAAGAACCGGGAGGAATCAACAGAAACATGGGAGAAAGGGAGACGAGGATCGAAATTGATTAGTTACTAGGCGTTAGTTAAAGGTCTGCGTTTTCCTCAAAGCTTATTATGGCTCAATGAAGGTACCGTACCCAGTATTTGTCCACAGTGAGAACTCATAGCGCTACCACTCTTGGACACTACTACAGTCACAATGTATCCAAATTCTTTGGGCACCACAATCATAAAGTATCCAAATTCCATCCGATGGGTCAGAATCGATAAGTGGAGAAAGCTTTAGAACCCGAAAAAAACGTCTGACACAAAACGAATGTATCCGGTGGTACTAGTAGCCATTTGAGCCGATTATTCATGGGACTGCAGGACTCTTCTGTAAAGATGAAGCAAGCCTTTTGACATATCGCAGGATAGAAGGAGCATAAAAGGCACAATACCTAGTCTGTATTTTTTGAGATGATTTCGCTTCGCGCACAGCCATTCTCATGTTCTGGGAAGTCTCCGCTGCGTTGTGGGAGCGTAAGGATAGTGGACAATGCGTTAAGCTGAAGAAAAACAGGGAAAAGCTGCGCATTGGCCAATGGATCGGCTCTCCACCACTTTCCAACAAAGCTGGGGTCACGAAAAGCAGTTCGGCAACTTCAGCAGCTTCGGCAACAGCGCCACCAGGAGGCAGTTCGACAAGCGCAAAATTGACAGCTTCTACAAGTGTCAAGTATAGTATGGCAGGTCATGTTCAATGCGCAACGGTGTGACATATGCATCGTATTTGATAGTCGTTGGGCCAGCCGTCCCAAGGTACCCAAACGGGTGTCTATCTTGTCATGAAGGCTGGATCGGCCCTAACGGATTGACCTGAGTTCCATTCCTCTGTGCGCGCTAGATACTCGGCGCTCGATGGGTCTTTGAGGAGGTCTGGCCCGTCGACTGCATCCAATAAGAAGGTTTTCAGGTTGTTCGACTTGGTCGAGTTATCCCCCGCGACTGTGTCTCAAATGATGTGATTAATTCCCATCTGTCGGTCTCGGCGCTAACTTGTTTGGCAATTTAGATCAACTGGAGGAACTTCAGATCCCAATTCCATAATTATGTGATCGGAGCTCTTCCAAGCTGCACTCGGATGTGCTCTCATCCCCTTCCTGGCTTGGAGGATGAGAGTTTAGAATGGCTAACTCGACATCGTCTGTGAGATTTTTCTCCGTTAGGAAGCAGAGACCCTGCGATTTGAATTTCTTCTGGACAGCGGGATTTTCAACTACAAATCCGATATCATCGATTGGGCAAATTTCCAGGACAGACGTGGGTAGCCCCAGATTGCGACGATAATGGCTGAGTTTCCTCTCTTCTCATCCTACTTCGGCTAGGCTCTCAGATCACATTCCGTAGGCTTCGCAGCAAGTCATAGACCGATCATGAAGGAATATCACATGGTGGGAATTCGATACAAGTTCTACAGATCTGTGTAGAAATGACAGACCTGCGTAGAGGTCAAAGAGACCTGCATAAAAGCGAGAGACCTGCGTAGAAGATAGGGACCTACGCAGAGATGAGGGACCCGCGTAGACGCGAGGGACCCGCGTAGAGATGGGAGTCGACCCGAGCAGGGATGAAAAGGCCATACAGAGGACGTATAGAACCAACAAAAAAAAGGACTTCTCATGTATTGTAGAGTTAGTGGCAGCCTCTCACCAATCCAGACACGACACACGCGGCCGCACCGAGAACTTGTGGAGAACAACGGGCTGAACTTGTTCTGTCCATTTAATCAAGCAACCAAAAATTCCTGGAAGAAGGGAAATAAAAAAAGACTCGCCCGGCAGGATACGGTCGCTTTACGCTCAGCAAAATCCATGCGGGCAATACTCAATTGGTTGATTCGGAACGCTGGTTTCTTCATTGATACATGGATCTGAGGGTTTGGTAAGGGTGCTGCGTCAGCGCCTCCGCCCGAGCCCGAGGGGCGACATTTTACATTTGCTCCGCATTCATCACAGCGAGACCTCAGTATTCCTTGGGAATAAATAGAAAGGATAGAGCCCGTAAGTAATTCCATTGTGATCGCAGCTATCAATCCATCTTCATCCACCATAAGGAATTTCTGACCTCACTCGCAATTCATACCTTATCTGGAGACAATTTGCTCCTCTACTCCATACTCTACTCAACACCCCACCATGCGCGCCCTCCAACTCACCAGACCCTCCCCCACCCAACCCCCGAACCTCTTTCTCGTCACCCTCCCCACCCCCACCCCCAGCACGACGCACCTCCTCATCCGCATCACCGCCTCCTACATCAACCCCTCCGACCTCCTCAACCGCAAAGGCGGCTTCCCATACACCACCTTCCCACGCGTCCCCGGCCGCGACTTCGCCGGCACCATCGAAGCCGCGCCCCCCTCTTCCTCCTCTACCTCCTCCCCCGCCTTCAAACCCGGCGACCGCGTCTTCGGCACCTCGGGCTCCGTCCTCTCCTTCACCGCCGACGGCGCCCACGCCGAGTACCTCCTCGCGCCCGCCTCGGGGCTCGTCGCGACCCCCGCGGCGCTGACCGACGCCCAGGCCGCCATGGTCGGGACGCCGTATGCGACGGCGGCGCAGGCGGTAGGGGCGGCGCGTGTAAGGGAGGGCGAGACGGTACTGGTGCTCGGGGCGAGTGGGGCGGTGGGGAGCGCCGCGGTGCAGATTGCGGAGGCGGCGGGGGCGCGGGTGCTGCGCGGGGCGAGGGGGGCGGAGGGGCGGGATGCGGTGGATTTGGCGAGGGATGCTGGGTTGAGTGGGGTAGTGGGGGAGTTGACGGCGGGGAAGGGGGTGGATGTGGTGGTGAATACGGTGGGGGATGTGGCGTTGCAGGAGGCGGCGTTGGGGGTGTTGGCGTTGCGTGGCAGGTTGAGCTTTATTTCGGCGCCGAGAGGGGAGAGTGATGAGTTTAGCTTTCATTTGACGTCATTTTATCGGAAGGGGTTGAGTATTATTGGGATTAATTCGTTGATGATGACGCTGGAGGAGGGAGCGCAGAGTTTGAAGGAGTTGGTGCCATTATTTGAGCAGGGCAAGCTACGAGTACTTGGTGAAGAGAAGTTGACGAAGGTCTCGCTAGAGCAAGCCGTTGATGCGTATGAAGATATGGGAAAGGGTTCGCGAAAAAAATACCTGATTCTCAATCAAGAGTAAATTTGGGTAACGAATGGTGAATAAAGCGACAGTAATCGAATAATGGCACGTTCTTTGATCAACTGTGTAATACATATGGAATCGAAAGCGATTATGCTTCATGTACGGCTTCCTGTTCATACCTTTGTTTTGTGGGATAATTCCCATTTGTGTGTCTTTCCATGCCTTAACTCCCTGCTATCTGGTACCCAAGCGAAAGTAGCGCAGAAACTATCACACTAATCTATTTGCTGACTGCATTAGTGGTCTGGAAGTCTGTCCCTCATGAGTTTCCTGATGCGGGGCATTTCGTTGAATTTTGTGACTCATTTCGGTACTGCTCATAAGGCTTTGTACCGACCTGTAGGCAATCTGCTTCTTTGACGACCGTCCAAGCAGAGCAACTAAAACGAGTTCACACAATGGGAGAGCGCCACGATTTGGACTTCGAGCTAAACTCCCTTGCCGGCGAGAGGTTTCCTGATGACAATCCTGACGCGAGACCGGAGTTTTCTCTTCCAAGAGCAGACGGAGGAAGACGGGCATGGGCATTTCTGCTGGCCGCTTTCGTTGCGGAAGCAATAGTGTATATGAGCATCCACAACAATTCTCTGCTGCGCAAACTTAATGTCTTCCTAGGTGGGGTTTCCCGTATTCATTCGGTGTTTTTGAGAGGTATTATTCCACACATAAACCCTTCTCAGAAGATCCGTCTGGTATTGCTGCAATTGCAACAACCGCGACTGGAATCATGTATTTGGTGTCTCCCCTCCTTTTATCTATTCTCCAAAGATGGCCTCGGTATCGTCGCACTTCCTCTGTGGCTGGTCTTGCAATCATGGTCCTGTCTCTCGTTGCCGCTTCGTTCGCCAAGTCGACTTTGCAGCTCCTCCTGACGCAAGGTGTACTGTAAGTTATCGCCTCCCATTTTGGTACCCTGCGAGTGAATTTTCAATAAATGCGCTAAATACAGTTCAGGTTCGCTATAGGAGGAGCAGTCTTCTACTGTATGTTTAACCCCAACCTGGACTTACCACGGATGCAACTAATCTCGGTCATGGCACTTAGATCCAGCCGTCCTCTTTCTCGATGAGTGGTTTGTTCGACGTAAGGGTCTAGCTTTCGGGACGATGTGGGCCGGCACAGGAGCTTCTGGAGTAGCAATCCCATTTATCACTGGATGGCTCCTCGACAACTATGGTCATCGAACTGCGCTGCAAGTATGGGGAGTTGTCACGGTGAGCTGTTTTCGAGGGCTCGCAAAGAACGAGCATGCTAATCCTCATCGTGTGCTCGACTAGGCCGTGGCGTCCATTCCGTGTCTGTTTTTCATCAAGGGAAGGCTTCCAATCGCAGGTAGCAGTGGTCCACGACGCAATGACTTTAGCTTTGTGGCCAGTCCGGCCTTCTGGTTTCTGCAAGCGGGTAATTTCTCCCTCAATTTGGGTTACTCGTTGCCGGGCATCTATATGTCATCATATGCAGCTGCAGAAGGATTTTCGGGCTTAAGCGGAACCCTTGCCATCTCATTTTTTAACGCCGCAGCAGCGATTGGAGGTATTCTGGCTGGCTTGCTTATTGACAGATTCCACGTAACAACGGTGACCGCCATATGTGGCATAGGTGGCGCCTTGGCCGTCCTGCTCGTTTGGGGATTTGCAGTCTCAGAGCCTATCCTCTACGTCTTCGCTATCCTTTATGGTACTTTTGCGGGGAGTTTCAGCACAACCGTAAGTTCGACGATTCCTCACCATTTTCTGAAGAGAAAGCTTAAACCTCGAGACAGTGGTCTGGTTGTGCCAACGCTCTCAGAAGTCGTGGAAGGACCGTAGAGACAGGCAGCGTCATGTCTTTGCTGATAGCTGCGAAGGGAATTGGAGCTGTCGTCAGTGGTCCTCTTAGTTCCGCGTTGATTCGAGCAGCGCCGTGGAAAGGGACGGCGATTGGAGCGTACGGCAGTTCATATGGAGGTCTCGTAGTTTTCACAGGCATCACGAGCTTCCTTGGGGCCGCGAGCTTTGGAGGTCGATTGCTTGGATTTGTCTGATCTGCGTAGAGCTGCAGGTTCAGCGTAGAACCCACCAATGGGGAAGTTTGGGATGAGATAGGAGTCGCCGCTGCAAGCGACGATGTTCGGTTCATGGTGGAAGGAATACGGTCTCGATAGGAGTCCTAGCCTCAACAGAGAAATCGTGGCACATAGAGAAGAACTCCGTGGAATGTTCCGATGGGTGATAAGCTGCGAGGCATAATTGCACGCCAATAGGGCAACGAGGCGTGGTCGACGCACATCCCCCGGATTGCCGGTCATACATATAGATGCATATCTCGGGGTAGTACTGGTGGTCACCTTACCGCGGCTGGGGGGTTCCTCAACTGGTAGTTAACACAATGTTATCTCAGTTTAACTGTTATGACCATGTTGGCCCATGTCAAGGCGGTGCCGCGGTAAGGTATGCAACGAGATGGAATTGTGCGGGTGGTGTGAACAACGGCTGTGAGGGTTCGCCATGGCAGTGATCGGCCGAGAAAAGGACGTATTTGGCCTCTATTGCTTCAGGGTTCGACGCTTGCCGGTGCGTGGTAGGTTGTGAGCAGATGGTGGATGCACGTCTAGGATGCAGGAAAACCAGGGCAGACTTTGCCTTGAGCCAATCAACCGTGCCAAAGTGGTTTTCACGGCAGCATTAGCGGGAATGCCGTGCCACCGTTCAGACACCAAGCTCTAAGCCAGATGGCGGAGACGGACGAGGGTAAACATGCACCTGGACCAAAGATTCTGGCCGATAAAGTGGTCGCAGGCCCCTCATGGGCTGCTTGCGAGGAGCGAGCCACCGCGTCCTGGATAGAGAGAGAAGATGGCACCGTACGTCTCGACCGGTCCGGCGCGTCAACAGCCAGTCACTCAGGGCACTCAATCAACCGTCTTCGGTATCATCGCAGCGTTCGCCTCTGGACTCGATGTACTGAAGAAATTCCGCGCCCAGGACCGAGGGCGGCGGCGTCGACCGGACTCATCCGACGAGCTCCAGTTGAGTAAAACGTTAAGAAAGTCGCCGGCAGAAATTCACAACCACTATGAGCGAGGCTACAACACATTTTCAAATCGCTTCGCGGATGGCGATGGTAGTTCTTACACCGATATCACCTCTAGACGTGTAGGGACTTGGCTAATTTGCTTCCAATAGTTGTTGCACAGGCAGCTCTTGCGGGAACCCTATTGAAGCTCAATAGCGGCTTAGTTGAGATCGTCTCTACTTTTCTGGCCAACCCAAAGAGCAAATCGCGATGTGATTTCAGCCCGCTGATCAAATTATCCGACGAGTCCCGTAGAGAAGCAGTTGATGCGCTGAATCAACTGTATCAAC
Source organism: Viridothelium virens (assembly GCA_010094025.1). NCBI lineage: Eukaryota > Fungi > Ascomycota > Dothideomycetes > Trypetheliales > Trypetheliaceae > Viridothelium > Viridothelium virens. Next base: position 249,165 of record ML991804.1, read on the forward strand.
GTCTATCTTCTTCACAGGCGATCCGACCTATTCCAGTGCGAGGGTCATCCAACGAGGGCAATTCAAGAAAGACAAAACCTAGCAATAAACCTTCTTCACCGCCTGGCAAGAACAATGATAAGGCACGGAAACCTGCGTCCTCTCCTCGGCCCGGCGCTAAGGCACCCCCCAGCAGCACGACGGTTAGCAAAGTTGCCGTCCGTGGGTTGAAAGTGCCACAGTACGCCTTTGTCAGGCAACGCCCTGCGAAACGGAGTATTTCAGGTTCTTCTGGAGGTTCCGGAAGCTCCGCTGTCTCTGCAAGCTCCAAGTCAAGTCAGTCCACTGCACTGACGACACCTTCCTCCTCTCCGGTTTCCACTCCATACCTCGGATCAAGACAAAGCACCCCTCCTCCACGATACGTCTCCGATCCCATCGCAGACCAGAATGCCAAACAACAGCCCACTAGGCCTCGACGGAAGCCGCTTCCATCCCAAGCAAGACAGACTCCTAACGTCCGCGATCAGCGCAGTAGCCAGCCTGAAATGGCCATCCGCGCCCCAACTACCTCTCCCCTCCTCCCTCAAGGCTCTGCTTGCTTCAGCGATCTGCCTTCTCGTCATCCTGCCTCTAACCCGCAGGCAAACTTTTCCGTACAAGAAATCCCCATGCGAAGACCACGGGCACCCCCACCACACCACTCCCTTCCTCGCCTTGACCCCAGCCGTACCTCTGTCGCCTACTCCATCGCCACCGACAGCACAAAACTTGGAGAGATCCCTATGCACAAGTGGTCGGAGCCGTACGACTTTGAGGCCATGGATCGCATGAACAAGGAGGCTGCGCTATGGGGATGGGTGCCGGCGCCGCCGGTGCCCGATCCAGGCCGGCGGAGGGGATTCTGGAGTTTGTTCAAGAAGGGGAAGGAGACTGATTGAAAGATTGCACGGATGTCGATATGATTGATGAATCTTCATGAATGAAACTGACGATGGTTACGATTGTAATGGGTTTCCGGCTCTATCCTTACTAGTGTATGCTTAATTGCACCGAGGCGCCTACGGAAAGGATCTCTAGCGAGGCGGCATCTACGGCGTAAGTGTGGATTCAAGGCGATGGGAAAAAGGTGGAGATAGCTTTTGGCTAATGATAAATTTAACGTATTCTACCTCCACACTGCACTTGTTCCTCATGCCATGGAAGTGACCAATCGCAACCTGGATTATAATGTAAAATCGTTTGGTACGGACACACAGAAGCCTATTGTATCGTACAGCTACATCTGTCCTCAACATCATCATTAACCGCCTTCACCTACCTCAATCTGAAGTTGTTTTCCATAAAATGTAGCGTTAGTAAGTGACATTAGACGCCCACGCTCCATCCTTTCATCCCCATCGAACACCAACAATATCCATCGGCCACTCTTTGTAACCTTCGCTAATGCCACTAATACAAATGCTCAAGAGAGAGAAAGTTCACTCGCTAAAAATTTTGCCCGCTTGCTCACTTAGAGATCAAAGCGCCCGCTACCAGGATAATGCGGAATGGTCCTTGAAACTGAAAAAGAGAAAGTCGCTGAGTGAGTGGATCCATAGCTATCAATCGTGAACAATTGTCCCTGCTCCTGACGTATGGCGCCGCGCTGTGCTATGTTAAAAACGAGTTATCAGAACGAAAAAGCAAACTCCCTAGACCCTAATTAACAAGGAAAAGAGACTGGATGGTCATAGAATAGTGTACAAGAGGCAACCTTCGCGCATCCCATGCATCCGGCTTCAGCGCCTCTCTCGCTCTCCCTTGCGGTGTTTTCCGATCTTCATAAACGGTAACGGCCTCGACTTATCCTCCGGATCCAGCATGTCCACCATGATAGTCTTTAGCTGCTCAAACTCGACCGGTTTCGTTACATAAGCATTGAAGCCAACTTCTGCGCACTTGGCATAGACGTCGCCAAGGACGTTGGCTGAGAGCGCAATGATCGGAAGAGGAGAGTGAGATTGCTGTCGCTCCCAGCGTCGGATCTCGCGACAGGTTTGGTAGCCATCTTTGTTGGGCATGTGGAGGTCGCACTGAGGGAGAGGAGCAAATCATTAGCAACCCAGTCGTGATTTGGGAGGGCGAGGACTAGCTTACCAGAATGATGGTATAGAAGTTGTGGGGTTTGCTGAAGACTTTCTCAGTGCACTGGACGCCGTCAAACACGGTCTCGCATGTGATCTTGCATTTTTTGAAGAGCTTGATCAGGACCTATTTACTTGATTAGCGATGGATGTGTTCGATGTGGCTGCGAGGATGGAGTGGAACAACCATCTGATTGATGTGGTTGTCTTCCACAAGCAACACCCGATGCCCTTTGTTCCCCAGCCTGCCCATCATCTCAGCGTTAACGACAGCAAGCTTGTCGGCAACCTGCTGCGCTGAGTCTTGGTTGCGATCGGTGCTGACTTCCCTCTCTTTCTGCGGATCGAAGATGACGGCAAACTTCGATGGCTTGAGCGGTTTGAAGATGAAGCGTAAGCGACGCTCTTTAGTCAACTGCTCGAAATCGTAACGCTGCTCCTGCTGCACGATCTCCCGCTTCTGCGCTAGATCGCAGATGATGACCAGTGACGTTGTGGAATTGGCACCGGTACCGAAAATCATCTCCATAAAAGACATTACTTCATTACTTTCTTTGAGAACAAGGACAATGTGTGAAAACGTCGGTGGATCGGGGCCGTCGCCCATCTCTCTATAATCTAAGAACGAATTACGGGCTGTGATCGCGTGAGGAATATTTTTGGGCAACGTCATCTGAATATGACGGACTGTCGCTGTTTGGCTGTGAACCAGTGGGCAAACAACGAGAATTGAATATACAGGAGGCGTAGGTGAGACCACTCTGGGAGTTAGTGATGATCCTGGCCTTGCAGTTTCCGCAGATTCGCCAGACTCGGAAGAAAGTGAACGAGGCAAGTTCGATCGATGTGGGTCCGAAGGAAGCTCTAATTTGATAGGAGATTGAGGCTTTTTCGAAGGCTCTACCGGGACTATAGATGAGACTGAAGATCGTTCAGATCGCAAGCTCGTCGACTGCGTTCGAATGGAAGGATCTGAACTCCCAGAAGACATAGAGGATGATTCATGCCCATCAGTTGCCGGGGAAAGAGATACCGGAGACTCAGTCTTGATTTTGGATCGGGCTGAAACATCTGGCACACCCCTCGGACTCTGGAGTGGCGGTGATATTGTAGGACCTCGAAACGGAAGCGGATTGGGTGTTCGCAACGGAGTTGCTACCGTGCTTGGTGAAAAAGGCGTGCTCGGCGGCTTGTCATCTTCTGTAGGCGTTGCGAATTTGATGGAAAAGGTAAACGTAGAGCCTTTGCCCGGTTCTCCTTTCGCCGTCATTTCGCCACCATGCAAATTGACCAATTGTTTGGAAATGACGAGTCCCAGTCCCGTACCGCCATGCTGCCTAGTACTACTGCCATCAATCTGACTGAAACGCTTGAATAAAGCCTCGGCTTCTTTTGGTGTGAAACCACTACCAGTATCAATAACTTCAAAAAGAAGTAAAGTTTGGTCAGACTGAAGCGAACTTGCTTCCTCCTTGTAGACCTCGCAGCGCACGAAGATCTCGCCTCTCTCTGTGAACTTGATTGCATTTCCAACGACGTTGAGCAGAACCTGCCGTAAACGGAATCTATCGCCCTTAACCATGTAAGGAACGTCTTCTTCAACCAAGTAGTTGAGTTCCAATCCTTTGTCAATGGCCAGAGCGGAGGTAAGATCGTTGACCTCTTCAATGAGCGATCTGATATGAATCCAATCCATGACAAGTTTGATAGCACCAGCCTCCGCTTTTGAGAGGTCCAGGATATCATTGATCAGGTCTCGAAGGCCTTCAGTACTAGACTTGATGATGCTCACATGCTCCATTTGTTCAGCTGTTAAGCGACTATCAATTAGGAAATTGACCATGCCCGTGATGCCATTCAGAGGTGTCCGAATTTCATGAGACATATTGCTAAGAAAACGAGTCTTCGCATCCATCGACTCTTTCATGTCATGCTCCAAAGCCTTGTGTGCATTTATATCAGTACAAGTGCCGTACCAAGTCTCTTCATTCGCTTCTGTTTGGGCAATTGGCTCGGCTTGAATGATGCGCACGAGATGCCAACGATAGTCACCATCTCTTGAGCGCAACCGCACTTCGGTAGAATACGAAGGTCGACCATCAGAATCTTTTGATGCATGTAGAAATCCGGTGCTTGCTAGGCGCGACAATTTTATCTGCGGGGGCGGGAAATTCACCATTGGCGACTGTGCAGACGGGCTGGAAAGCTGCCTCTCAGTTTCTGAAGAAGAGTCTGATGACGATAATGACGATCGCGTACGTCGTGGTTCTGGAGGCATCGAAGTCGGTACATTGGTTGCGTTTAGACCGCTTTCATCGAATGTCGGCAACTTGCACTTGACAATATCATCGGGATGAACCATTTCCATGAAACCTAGACCCAACGCATTCGCCTCTGACTGGCCAGAATAGTTGACCCATTGTGTATTGCAGAAGATCACTCCTTTGGAACGAGTAACGGCGAAAACAATCTGTGGACTAGAATTGGCAAGCGCCCGGTATTTAGCCTCGGATGCGGCGGTTTCTTGTTGCCGTGCAGAATTTAACTCAGCTATGTGCTGTTCATGGAAATCCATATTCGTCCCTATCCAGTGCACAATATTCTGGCGTTTGTCTTTCAAAGGTGCAGCGCGTGCATAGAACCACCGATAACTTCCATCAAATCTTTGGAGCCGTATCTTGTGTTGGAACTGTTGTCCGGTGCTCAAAGATTTCTGCCACGCATTCATGTATTCGTCTTTGTCTTCAGGATGAATAGCGTCCCAAGGTTTTTCCAGCACCTCCCTCGGGTCTTGGCCCCTGTACACCAAAAATTTAGTGTTGACCCAGGTAAGGACACCCGAACCTGGGGCAGCTGTAAAAATCTGAACTGGAAGGGCATCTATGATCGTCCGTAACAATCGTTCAGACGGAGGCGGCATATCAGGATCATCAGTCATGGACCCGCTCCTGCTATGAGATGGATTCGGAGTACGCGGGTTTGTCGTGGCAGCTGGCAAATTCTGGAAAGATGTAGCGAAGTCAGCGCCATATGAGTGAAGCAATGAGTGTGGACGGCGAGTTGTTTGGTCAGAGGCTGAATTCGCTGTAGCTGGCTCCTGAACTTTTCGGGGAGAAGTTGTTTCCGACTGACGTCCCAAATCGCCTTCTCTTGACGGATGAGGCACCAGAATTGACTTTTCGTGGGATATTCGCCGCATTCTATTCTTCTCATCGCTTCTCGGGGTCGGCGTATCATCATCATGGGAAGATGCACCTGGTTTACTTAAGAGGAATTGCTCTCCAAATCGTGGTGAGGACATGTTTGGACGACCCGGAGATCGAAGGGGCAATTGGCCGGATGTCGTCCCAGTCACACTCTCAGAGCGACCATGCATGAGTTTCTTCTTTGAATCAAAATAGCTATCCACGTAATCGGCGCCAGTGACGTGTGGTGTCGTTGGTCGTGACCGGTTGCTAGGAAAGCCCATATTCTCCCAGCCGGGCGTTCCTGTTAGCGACCCTCCAGGGCTATGCCGTGATCGCCCAGAGTAATCCGATGGACTTGTGAGACTTTCAGATATAGATTCAGGGATATCTTCAACATCAAGCTGATATTTGAGGTTTTCCAATGTTATCGCTTCTGTCGAAACAGGTGCAAATCCCACGTGGTGCCCAGAAAGCCTCTGCCGGTGTCGTCGTTCAATAGCAAGACTGTGAATACTCGTGTACTGGCTTGCATTTGAATACGAGGTTGCAAGATGCGGACCAAGCAATTTCAGACTTTGTGTTAGGTTATGAGGATAAGGAACGGTCGGAGAAAGGATTGACAGGATTGCAATTGGTGCCTTACTTTCCATGTAAGGTGTTGAGGATGCCTCTGCCCATTCCGTATCTTTAGATCGTTGGGACCGTTGATCTTTGCGTTGATCTGGGGCCATCTGACCACTACGAATGGAAGTGTTTTGAGATAAAATTGGATGTACTAGGGGCACGTGTGTCACGGTGCTCGCTCTATCCACTCCAATAGCTTCAACTTCACCGTACCTTGAATAGTCCTGTCCCGTATCGGTGGGATTGAAGGACTCTTCATCAACATTGCCAGATGCTGCAAAGAAAGGATTTTCATCCGGGTCTGCTTGTACTGCTGGTGATGGCGCAGGCGACTGAGCCCAAGGAGAAGCTGGATATTGTTCGTATTCCTCATAAGCCATCGAGCGAGGGAGTTCGAGCGCATCAATATTCGAAAAGAGGTGGCGATGATTACTCTTCAGCGACCCGCTCCCATTATGTTGCGAAAATCTAGCGGCACCTGATGCTTGACCTCGAGATTTACCGTGCAGCATGGAAGGATGAGACGTATTTTCGACAGAAGTGGTCTGGCCATCACCGCCAAATTTTTGCACGTTACTCGCATAATCTCGAGTCAGTGTAACAAGCCTACCTCGTTCAAGAATCCGATTCACGCCAGATGTGTCTATCAGAGCATCTTGCTCAGTATCTAGGGCTCTTAAAATAGGATAAACTTCAAGGGCAGGGCCTGTCCGAGCTTCACCCCCAAGATTGCTAGTATCAGGATCCATGGAAGAACCTGCGCTGGGGCTTCTTTGCATGTTGGAGGTCCAATTCTCGTTCGCAGTGGCTGCGCGAGATTTTGATGACGGTGCATGGCTTGCCGTTCTCTGTGGTCCCTCCGGTCGTGTCCCAGTAGACGATTTGGGTTGAGTGGGTGAATTCTTTTTTAGCCTTTCATGCCCTGCATACGAGTGTCTTGACTTGAGCGATGGGCGGCTAGGATTTGTCGGAGTTTCATGAGACTGTCCTGTCATCTTTGGCAGTTGTTTCTTCTTCCCGCTGGGAGGAGCATCATATTTTTCTGGATAGGAAGGTCCTTCAGAGCTCCTTCCGTAGAGTATTTGGGTGGCAACCTGCTGATGGATATCGAACGTGGCTTTTTGACCCCAAGGAACGTTTTCGAGATCACTTGGATCGGCCGGGACAGAAAGTGTGATCCTTTCAGCCATGAAGTAGCGATTCATGGTTGATGCAACATTGTTCCACCAAGCATCAAGTCCTGGTTCCGCATTCAAGGCCAAAGTAAGATCATAGAGACTTGGCGATGGAAACCGAGCGTTGTCACCTTTCAATTCAGAGGCCTGCTGTGGAATGAAGGAAGAACCTGGGGCAGGAGTTTTGGGGTCTGAACCGATATTTTCTCGAGGCGTACTGCCGCCTTCAGTATGACTTGTTGAGACAGTCGGCGACAGGGCCGTGAAGGGCTGATGGAATGATGATGACCATGATAGCGGAGTGCCTGGGACATATGGAAAAGGATACGATGGGGTGCGCAGAGGCTGTTGACCTGGAGTAGCCGGTACACTGCCTCGAATAGTACGCGCAGACTCAGTAGACTCGGTGGAACTCGTAGTGGTGGCCGTTAAGGGACTATTAAAGGCGGCATCCAGAGATGGTGAAATGGCGCTGGACATTTCTTCCTTGATAGGTGAAACCCTCCTTGTGCCTTGAAGAGTTGGACTGGAATAGCTCGCTAGATCCCTTTTCTTCATGTTTTGCTGGCCTTGCAACATTTTGCCTCGCACAGCTTCTCTTAGTCGCTCGATCTCAGGATTTTCTACTGAAGATCGTTGAGCGCTCGACATCTCGCTACTTGTCCTCCTGTCTCCCCCAGAGACTGCCGGACTTGGAGCTGAACTGTCATTATCTTTATTGTCGCCTTCGCTCAACGAAGGGGGTCTCGTAGCCTCGACATCAGACTGTGGAGAGGCGCTGTCATCGGTTCTAGTGTGGTCTGGATTTTGCCGCTTCAATTGTGGTCTTGTCGGTGAAGTGGCCGTGTAGGAGTGGGTTGTGTTAGGGGTAGCTGGGTCGCCGGAAGACGAACTGGTGTTGATGTTCGGAGTCGGTGAGGGTAGCGACGTCTTCCTCATAGCGTGCCAGCGGCAGGCAAGACGCTGGCGCGCACGGCGCAATAGGTTCGGGCAGCAAGGGCGAAGTGCAGTGAGCCCACATTAGAGCGGCACCATATATTATTACAGGCACTATGAGGATAACTGCTTGTTGGAGTGTGGTCCAAAATCAGGCGGCTCCTCAGTAAGAGCCAAAAAGACGTCATGCCTAGCCACCCTAACGCACTAGGCCACTTATGGAATAAACCGGGTCTCTCCCAGTCCCTGAGAATCCACTCAGTCGTGGTCGTGTCAATTAATTGAAACCAGCCGTGCCAACGTCAAGACAAACGCGTGTGTGAGACACGTCCCAGCTGAGGCCATTCCTTCGGCGCGCTGAACCCCCTGCGTGCCCTTGAATACTGTATCTATCGACTTTCCACTGGAGGCGCCTGTCGAACTTTTAGCTTTGACAGAGGAAAGGGACACCCGCAATCCCTGGCCGGTCTGGGGCTCGCCGTTGGCCACGCTAACGACGTAGATAAATCGTCATGATGCCCGGACAGGGTCTGAGAGGTGCACCCCTGAGTCTAACTCCGTACGGAGTATCAGTATCCCGAACGAGGTTATTTTCAAAACGAGTATGGCTAATCTTTTGATTTTGTGACTTGACATCTTGCTTGGCGTCCTCTTAGTTTCCGATGGGGAGGAATATCTATAGGCCGGCTTTCCATCGACCTCTACTGAAGATGGCATTCAGATCTTACAAAAAATTCTTAACCTTATTAACAATGAACTTTAGCTTCTACAAAGCGTGGACACTGTTATGCCATTCTTCCCTCTGATCCTGTAAAATCTTCACTGAGCTCAGACAAGTAATTGTCGAATCCCTGCTGCGGGGCCGTTACATCGTGCGGACCATAAAGGGAAAGGGCAAAAGGCTTCTCCTGTTAATTGCAGCGGACATACCTTACGGCGGCTGGGGGGTTCCTCAACTGGTAGTTAATAAAATGTTATTTCGACTTTATTGTAATGACCTTGTTGGTCCATGTTAATACCGCATTAACATGGGCCAACATGGTCATAACAATTAAACTGAGGTAACATTGTATCATTTACCAGTTGATGAACCCCACAGCCGCCGTAAGGTATGCAGAGCTTTCTGTTGCCTAGTTCCTTGCTGGACGGTCAAAAATCCCCTTTATCTTTCAAAGAAAAGTAAATAAATACAGGGTGTGAGGTACAGCCATGAGTCACTTGATCATATCATTTCCTGGTTAAGTCTTCTGTTCTCCCGAACTCGTTTTGATGGAGCTGTCCAGCGGGCAGACAATACTTCATCCCCTCGCAATAGTGAGTTCTACCACAAACGTACCGTTCAAATAAGATCCCTTAGAACAAGACAAAACAAGTATCAAGCATATTCATTCTTCACAACAGACGCTAGACAGGATACCGCGGGAGGCGTTCAAATCTGGAATATCAAAATTTGAAAGTCTGATTGTCAGCAGCGTCTATGGACATTTGAGTACACAATTTGCTAGAGCTTCTTTTAGGCCCAGATCAGGGTGCGTTCTTCAATGCCGTAGACCACCTTCACTGTTCCATTGAGACAAATGACTTACCAACATGGAGAACTATTTCTTCCATAATAGTGGCGGTTCCAGAGCAAAATGCTAGCCCTATCCAAGCAGGATAGGTGTGCCCGTCATATCTTGATTTCACGTGATAGCGTGATCGAGGTTAACACCAGTAAACTCCAGATATAATCACTCAACAATTGTTCTATAGAATTGACTTGACACTAGAGGTTGCTTAAGAAGCCCATATTCATCATTCCGCACATTTAACATTTATCGAAACGGGTTTTAGCGGATAATTCGAAGTGTTTTACACCAGAACTGTGTTCTTGTGGACCGATGCTGTTGTGGCGAAGATGGAAAAATTGACCACAACCGATCTGTTGCAGTGTTGATGTTGGCTGCTCGAGTTGACCAGCAAGCTCAGCAGTAGACCCGACTCTGATGGAGTCGCTGCAGATTCAACAGCCTGCAAGATACGAGATCCGTGCGTTCATACCATTCCAGTCCAGGTTAGGGTAATTGGTTTCGCTAGCGTGTTTTGTCCCGACGCGTCGACGCGTCGACTAAACTCGATATAGATCGCTGTCGTGAGTTGAAAGGCCTCGAAACGCATGTACAGTGCAACCTTCATGCAATTCATTTGTATTTGCTATCTATTAGCTATCGAGCCCGCTTCCCATAACATGCCATTTCCAGCAATGCCAGCCACTTGAGGCAATTCCGCGAACACAACTAGCTATCCATCCCACAATCGCCATTAGTTAGACAAAGTAAAGGAGTCCCGCTATGGTAGACAAAGCATCTCGTATGCTTGTAAAACAGCACCACAGAAAGTGAGAAACAGTACCGCCGGGTGTTTTGTAGAAAAATCAAGGAATGTGGGTATACCTCAATGGAATTGAACCAGCTGAGACAAGTTCCTCGCAAATAACTCATTACTCATAAAACAATACTCAACCCATCACTATCGAAAAGAGGCGTAGACAAGAGGTTTGTGGAACATGGTCCTGACGAGAAGCACAACAACTTCGACGATAGATCATCATAACCTGACCTTGTATGTCCTCTTAGAGTCCACCATTGAAGACCTCTGCCTCAATTCACGAGCTCACCACCCAGCTCCATCCCCAATCCATCCCCCTTCCCTCGCTCCAACCCCGCACCCAATCCCGGGCTCGCCCCAGGTGGAAGCCTTGGCGAGAAATTGAGCTTCCTGCGGGCCTCCCGTGCCGCCAGCGGTGTCCTCGCCGAGGCAGCAGCGGTAGGCGTGCGCGACCAAGGCCCCTGAGCCGGGCTCGGCGTTATATTGACAAAGTCAGCGAAGTTGAAGTTTTGGGAGGGCGTGTTGAGGCCGAAGCCCAGGAATGCGCTGCCGGGACCGCCCGGTGTTGACATCATGGAGGATGGGAGTGGGGTGTGTTTGGTCGGTGGGGTCGAGGGTGGGTAGACGCGGGTCTTTTGGTTGGTGTTGGAGGCAGAGGATGGGTGGGCGGGAGAGGGAGAGGTGGCGAGGAAGAGGAGGAGGTCGGCGCCTTCTTCGCCGGTCTTGGGAGTGCGGGACATGGTGACGTTCTGGGAGGACCTGGAAAGCAGGCGACTTTGGCGGGAGCCTCCGGGGGGAGGGGTGCAGGGAGGGGAGGAGTGGATTTGGGAGGAGTTCAGTTGGAAAGAATGGGTTGGCAGGTCCTGCTCATCATCGTCGTCCGAGATTGATGGGGATAGTTCGTCGGGTATCGTAGAGGAATTTGATACAAAGGAGAAGTTGGATACTTTTGAGGATTTGGGTGGGTCGTAGCGGTTGTGTTTGACAGGCGAAGATTCAGGTAGTTGGAACGTGCTTTTCCACGAAGGCTTCGTGTGATTTGCCGAGCGAAGTCTTCTGCGTCCATAAGATGCGGAAGCTGGACGCTGAATTTGTTGTTGGTATTTCGAGCGTTTCGTCTGTCCGTACATACTTCCCCCCGATCCGGTAAGACCATCGGAGAACATGGGTGCAGTGAGGGGCGAGGAGCTGAAGTGGAAGCGATCCGAAACACTAGAAGAGGAGTCGGATAGGGTGTCGTTGCTCGATGTTGGACGCTTCCTCTTAAGCTCTTTTTCCTCAATCTTCTCGATGCTGAGGTGCTCCCATCCATTCTTGACCTTCAGATTGGCAAGGGCGAGGCGGTCTTGGAGTGCTCGGGTCATCTGTGGAATTGTTAGCTCAAAATTAAAGACTAGAGGCAAGGGCATTGAGTCGACCTTTGACACCTGAGCCCGCTTGAGAACTTTATTAGCGACATCGCCGGCTTGCTCAACATGATCCATTTGGTGGAAGTAGTGGGTCGAGGACGTAGTAGAACCATCAAGGGAGGGGCTGATGTAGGAGCAACTCATAGTAGCGGGGAACGGACGATGGTTGGCTGAGTCAGGAGTTGAATAGCAGTTTCGATATTGAGCGTACCGATCTTAGCATCGATCTCGATGGGAGAGGAGCAGGTTAAAAGGCAGCTGCAAAGGGAGGCAGAGCGAAGGGTTGGGGCTGGTCCCAGTGCCGCCGGCCTGACAAAGATCGAGATGCAGTACCTTAACAAATGGTATAATTTGACGATAACTTTGTGCAGCGGCAGCAAACGGCACACATGAGGCATAGGCACAGGCACAGGCACATAAATCTAGAATGAGTTTATCCAAGTTTGCACGGCAGATGGGCGGTTGCGGAGCACCTAAACTTGGCACGGGCGGGATTGGTGGGTTCATTGGCTAAAATTCGACGCGAACCCTGACGCGTTAAGCAGCCACCGCGTTTTATCATCCTGCTCCAACACTCCAATTGTGAATCCTGACGGCATTCAAAGCCTGGCCAAATGCAGATCTTGCTTGGCTACGCATTGGCTTCGCATTTCTGTTTTGCTAGAAGCCCATGTTGAAACTTCTGCTATCACTCGTATTGCCATTTTTGTAAGGTGCCAGGATATCCTGACCATTTCTATCACAACGCCATGGTCCTTATCACAATTTCTCCGTCGGACAAACTGTAAATCTACGACATGCCCCAATGTGCGCGAGAGTGATTGGGCATGTGAATGAGCAGCCTATGAACCTCCTCGCCTGACAAGCACGTTTTTGACATAACTCTAAACAGCTCGAGGTCGTACATCGTCGTTTGGGGCCGTTTTGAAGGCTGTCGGAATAATGATACGATTATATTTGTAGCCATTGTATGTCCACGACTTGAACCTCACTGAGAACGCCGTACTTATGGCTTTTTATCAATTGGTCGAACCGAAAAATTATGTCAGGGCATGAGATCAAAGCCCTTGTGTTGTATGGGGGTTCCTCTGTTTGAATTGACAGCCCAGCCTTTGCATGCCAACAACAAAATTCAGATATACATTGCTACCATTCTATCCTCCAATGCTTCAAAGGGGATTTATTTCAGCGTGTCTATAAAAGCCATCTATATTCCCATATCGTTATGAATTATACTCCGTTAGTGATAAGGTACGAAGGGACCCAGAATGCCTGGCCGAGAAGTCTCAAAACACGTCCATTGCCATAGTCCGAGTTGACCTTTATTCGGCCAGAGACTGACTGCAGGATCTCATAGATCTCTATGAGGGTGGCCTTGGTGGCAATATCGGCTGCGGTAGAGAAGTTTAGCAGCATGTGTTTCGCTGTTTATTGCGCTGTAATGGTCGTCTGAGTCTCTACCACATCTCTAACGGCATCAACGATCTTCTGTACGTCTTTTTGTTTGATTGGCACCCGGTGTTCACCATCCCATTCAACGAGTCTGGTAGAGGCGGGATCGCAATACTCGTGGAGCAATTTTCTGTGCAGGTGGAGTCCCACATCGTTCAAGCCGTGGACGTGTACCGACGGTAATGAGAGTATATGAGAGCGGTCGTTTTTCGATGTGTCGAATCCTTCTGACACGTCTCCAGCAGATACAAGCCCGGGAGATTCAGTCAGAGAGCTCATAGACACCAGGGGGCACCGTCCTGCCAGCAGCACGGCAAATTGATACTGTGTAGATGCTGATCCAGTAGCCTTCATCTGCGCTTCCTGCTCGTATAGTAGACTGGCTGCAAGTTTGGCACCTTGGGAGAAGCCCATCAGTCCTACGATTGGTCCAGTTCCTTCGTCGCTATTCGCGCATGTTTCTAATGCGTATTTTATTTCTTCCACAGCGCTTTCAGCATCCGTCGCCGGGTGTTCTGGTAGCCAACGGAGCCATCTTCGGAAAGGACCCCAATCCTGATATACTGGTATGATAGCTGCGTGAGGATCGCAAAAGTAGGGTCCATCTGCGAAGATGAAGCGAAACTCGGGAAGCGCTTTGATGATGGAACGGGCTTGTGCTTTGAAGATCGCGCCAGTCACGCCGCCGCCATGCAAGCAGAGGATACGGTTTCTAGTGTCGGGTATTCCATTCATAACGTGCTTTGGGAGGAAGAATCAGTGTCCAACTCTTGTCCGACCTTTAGTAGGAGAATTAATCGAAAGGCCGCGTTGATCGAAACAGAATGTAATCCTTAATTGTTCGCGTATGGGGGGAAGTAGAGTTGAGAAAGAGCAATGACGAAGTGGTAGAAGGGAACTTTCTCGGCCACCATGTCGCATTTACCCGTCGGTGACCACACCAAAAGCAAGTCTCTTGTCAGCAGAAATAATCATGAGGCTGAGGTTGGCGAAAAGGTCGTTGGCTCCGAAAGCTTCGGCGCAGCTACACGGAGTCCGGGACTCCGTTAAGCTTTCACCTTTTCATCCTCTCTTATCACAACACCCCACCACCCCGTACCCCACAGTATCCGCACCCACCTCCACTATCGTGGGGTGGTAGTGTGGCTACTTGTAGGTACCTGGTGAGATAATTGCTTTTCCCTTTGTCTCATCTCGTCTATCTACAGCTACCTAAGGTATAATATTCACATATACCGACCGACACATGGTCTCGTCTTATGCCATCCAGCTCGACTCTTTGTTCTTAGTGATACTGATATCAGCAAAGTCTGCTCTGGTCCTTAGCTCTTCCATAAGCCCCTTCATATCTTCGTCCCCGTCGTTAGCAAGGGCTTGGAACTCGCTCCAGTGCGCTTGTAACCACTTCTTCTCCTCTCCAGCCTGGTCGGTGTCAAAATATCAATCTCTGTCTCGCTCGAAAAGACGAGGTGCGCTTACCTGAGGCCTGAAAAAGCCGGACTCCAGAGCTGTTGTCAGGCACGATTCTATCCAGACTGCTCTCAGTTCCTGTTCTGGCCCCTTTCCTACAATCTGCTCCCATGTCCTGACAATTGCGCTACAATGATCGTTGTACAACTCGATAGATCTGTTTTCTCCAGACCGACATCTTAAAATTATGCGATTGTACTTCCTAAGGATACCTCCACGAAATACCTGCGAGGTTTAGTAGCGGCCACAACACGATAAGCAGAAATAGACATTCACTTGCCTTTTGAGGCGTGACGTCGGAATAGCGAACATTAATAAAATATGATGGTGTTCCAAATCTTTCTGCATGAATCCGTGTGATCACCTTAGCCAGCTGCTCTTGGGTTTGATCCGTAAGCGGAGTGACATATTCGACGTCGTAAAGGGGCATATCGAAATTCTCCGTTTTGAGTCTAGTAAAATCTACTTTCAATATGCCATAGAACAAGCTTGGGGATACTGGAATTTGTCGCCTCAACATCGTGAATAGTTAGTAAACTTCAGACATTACCGAGGTACAAAGCTATGACCGAGAGCCTGATCATGGACTGTCACAGCTGAGAACAGGAAGGCTGCTTCAACAGATCGCCTTGCTGTCCCACGAATCTTTGAAGACTATCAGTCTATGGTCCTGAGGTGTTCCTCCTAAATCTGGAAGACCTGTTCATTCACTTCTCTTGGTCAGCCACGATGCCAACGTGAACGGCATGGCGACGCAGATATTCTCCTCAATAGCAGCGCTACAATGCAAGAAGACATATACATTGATTATGGCTAAACAATTGTTTAGCTGCCCATGAACGCTCTGACATCCCAGACCATCAGCCGAGAGTCCCAGCCAGTACTCGCACACCAACCTTCCGCCCCGAACAAACACCAGTCAACCCCTGTCACGAATTCCGTATGGTTCCCCATTCTGCCCATCTCCTTTCCTCCGCCGAATGAGAGTGGCTCTCCCCCAGCCAGAGCCTCCTCGTTGCTGCCATCCGTCCATATACGACACGTCATATCATAGCTGGCGCTCAACAGCAAATCCGGCAAGTGCGGACTCCAGCTGATCCTCCTGACGGCGTAATCGTGCCCTTGCATGACAGCTCTGGGCCCTTGTCCCGGAGCTCGAATGTCGAAGACTCGGATCGCACGGTCGACACCTGCAGTTGCTATAACGCCATCCCGATACTTGTTCCAGTCATGCGTCAATGCTTCACTTGGCGGTACACCCTGAGCGGGAGCGATACCAGGCCCGGCTTTTGGGGGCGCGTGAATCGGAAGAGCGAGGACAAGATGGTTGCTTGCGCTCGCGGGTGTACGAAGGTCAAATAAGCGCAGATGACTATCACTGCTCACAGCGCTCAGTACGCTTGGACTGAATGGACTGAATTGCGCAGAGTAGGTGCAGCTGTGGGTGGGAAGCGTCGCAATGGAGGATTCGGCGGTCGGATTCCATATCTTGATACATCCGTCCCAAGAAGACGATAGGAAAGTCTCTTTGGAGACAAGATTCCAGTGGACTGAGAAAACCTCTCGAGCATGTTCAGACCAGGAGGCGATGGGAAATTCGGGAAGGGAGATGTCAAAGAGCTTGACACTTCCGTCACCACTAGCGGTAAGGATTTGGTTTTCGTGAGCTTCGGACCATGTTAGGTCGAAGAGACCATCTTGAGTATCAAACCTGGCCTGTGTCAGTCAATGCCAGTTTTAAATTTGTTTCCAATACCCAGAAAACGCTTTACCATTTCTCTGCTACGATACCGTTAGGCGTCAGCCCTAATATATACAATCTCCCATTTCCGACCAGACCAAAATTCGCAGAAGCTGCGACAGCAATGCGAGAGTCGAAGTATGGCGAGTACTTGACCCCGTATCCGTTGAAGGGCTGAGTATTGAATTCTAGCATTTTTCGTTGAGGTTCGAGCGTGTGCTGGACACGTCAGAATGTCCTGCGCGGTTCAGCCCATACCCATATTTCGCTGAGTTCATCGGTGCAGACGCAGGTGAGCCCTCGTTGTTCGTAACCGAGAAAGGCACTTCATGACTCTATCTCTACCAGTCCAATGATAAATGCTGAAGCCGAGAATGAGCAAAGTGTGGAGGAAGGACGAGACCGAGGCCGAAAGTCGAAGTGGGGCATCTAGCTAGCGTATGCACAAAAAGGCTATTTCGTAATCCCAAGCCAAAAATCATTGTTCTCGCGCAGTACCTTATGTATAAATCTCACTAGAATTCGGTATCGAGCTGAGGCTCAATACCGGAAAGATCAAACAAGAACAAGCGAGATGTGATTGTCTTTCTTCTGAGCCTCAAATGCCAGGACTAACCCATTTCGGCAATATTCCTAAAGCGGATGATGATACCTAGACTAGATTGTCCTAAACTGCCACTAAAGTCGGCTCATGGGTTATTGCCTTGACACGAACAGCATCATAAGGTCCTCTTAATCCTCCAGGGTTAACGCAAGTGATCAGGCTTTCAATCTATCGAAGAATTTCCAGAATTGTCTCATCTCTCCTTTCCATTCCACAGCGAAGCTCTCGGTTCTTGTCTAACCATTCAATCGATACAATGAGCCCATCATGAGTCAGAATCATGGATACATTCGTATCAAGAAAACGTCGACGGGTCTCAGGAGACCAAGCAATTATAGAAAGAGCGGACCCTCCGGTGGACGATGACAATGATTCCACCGATTTCAAACTGGCTATCCTGACGTCATTATACCCATCTGTAGATCAACAAATTCTCTTAGAGGCTCTCTTGTCTGCAGACGGATCCGTAGAAGAAGCGTCGAAATCACTTGCACCAAGTGGCCTACCAAGTGACCTACCAAGACCACCACGAAAGGACACGATAGGTTATCAATCTTCTCTAACTTCATTCACTCTTCCTCGAGATTCCAAGTCCATATCACCGAACAAAAAGAGACACCTTACAAAGAACGGCAAGACTTTGCATTTGTTTGCGCCGGAAGACATCGAAAATTACACACCATGCTCAATCGTCCACAATTTTCTTCCCACGACCCAGGCCGATGCCATTCTCCGGGAACTACTCGGGGAAGCCCCCAGTTTTCGCAAGGCGACATTCAAACTCTTTGAGCGGGAAGTCAGCAGCCCGCATACAATGGCATTCTACGTCGACAGCTTGGAAGAGGAGCAAGCCCAAAAGACCGACTACGTCTACAACGGAAGCAGAATCGAAGATGTCCGAAGGTCGCTGCCGGAAATGCGACGCGTTGCGGCCATCGTCCAAGACGCAGTGAACAAGGAAATTCAAAGACGCATCCGAGACCATTATCCCGATGGCAAGAAACTGAAATATCAATCGCCCCACGAATGGAGGTCCAATGCCTCCTTCGTCAACTGTTACGACGGCCCAGGCGAAAACGTCGGCTACCATTCCGACCAACTCACCTACATTGGCCCCCGCGCCATCATCGGCAGTCTCTCGCTCGGCGTCGCGCGCGAGTTTCGCGTCCGGCGCATCGTCGCTCGAGACGACGAGTCCCACCTCGACGGCGGCCATGCCAGTCGGGCGGACGCGGAAGGTCAAATTGCCATTCATCTGCCGCACAACTCGCTGCTCGTCATGCACGCCGAGATGCAGGAGGAGTGGAAGCACAGCATTGCGCCGAGCCAGGCGATCGATCCGCATCCGGTGGCGGGGAGCAAGAGGATCAATGTCACGTATCGGTGCTACAAGGAGCATCTCAATCCGCAGTGGACGCCTAAGTGTCGGTGCAACATCCCGGCGGTGTTGAGGTGTGTGCAGAAGAAAAAGGAGAATAGGGGTCGATATGTAAGCGAGTCGATTTTGTTTCTCCCTTGAAACTTTGTTCTCCGTTCATGCCAACGGCCCAGTTTTGCTGATGCTTACGAAGATGTGGATGTGCCATGCTTCATATACGCCTGGACAGGAAGGGTGAGTACATATCATTCTGCATGGACATGACAGGGTAGCATAGGTTGACAGCTGTCCAGATGCACCTACTTCCAATTCGCCGAATTTGATGACGATGGTGAACCTCCGTGGGCGAAAAGGGTGAAGAACACTGCAATGAGCATGAATGCTGATAACCTTGTTGAAAACGTCACACGTGAGATAGCCTAGTACTCCGTAGCTCCACATAGGTTTCGAGCACGAATCAAATGTAAGACATGTCTTTTCCATGTGGTCCCGTAGTATGAGGAGTTCCCTATTTTAGAACGACGGTTGTTATCTAAACGGTCCCATGTGCCACGAAAGCCTTTGACTGGGATATGAATTCGGCATCTTCATGATAGTCTAAGCAATGATGGCAATGTTGTCTCCCATGGTTGGTAGTGACGGAATGGCGTTAGACGAGCCCCAAAGGGGAAGAATCTTCCCGCGTAGCGGTGAAGGACGCGCTCCAGTGGGAGTACTGCATCAGGCGGTACAATGCAGACTCCACTATTCGGTGTCCCCTTTTACCACAGAACCCGCAGCCCCACTATGCACACCCGGAAAGGCGTGTTTCAGGAGACGCCAGTCGTCAGACGTGGCGATAATTGGTAAATCTCCAGATTCAAGACACACAAAACAGGTGTGGAAGCGTTTAAGCTGCATTCATTTGACATCAGCCTGGGGGATGTAAGTTGAAACAGTGTTGTGATGCATTGGATCCAGCCGTTTGGCGATCTGTGTATCCGAATCGCAAAAGCTTGCATGCGCCAAGCCTCGCTTACATCTACATAAGGACTCTACAAGGACAGCGATCAGCCGCCTCTAAGAAGCTAAGGTAATCAATCAACAGAAGAAAACAAAAAGGAGTCGGTCTGCTTTGCGTCCCAAGTGACCACAGCAGAAACTGACTCGACAGACGCTGCTCATGCATCACAACGCCCCAAAAAAATAATGGAACGACTGGGTCGGCTGCATCATGGCCCAGCCCAATCTGATGCAACTCGGCCCACCCACAACCAAACTGTTCGAAGCTCCGGTAAATCCGCCGGATTAAGAGGCGAAGAAGGCTAAAACCTCAAGCGGGGACAAATTTCCCCACGATATTTTTACATCTCTGCGACATAAAAATCAAAACGCCTTGCGTGTGCAGATCATGTGTGAAGAAGAAAAAAGAAAAAAAACCCAAAAAGTGTGGGACCGAGCGAATCTGCAGGTGCTGCGCTCGGTCCAAGAAATCCAAAGATCCGAACCTCGGATATCCCTAAGAAAGCCAAATCTAGTTGCAGAAAGGGTATATAGTCGAATGTGCATGCAACATGTACATGAACCCCAAAATGTGATGGGCCTAAGTCTTGTGGCCCGAATGAGAAAAGCTATGGACGTGGAAGGAAAGCCTCGCGTGCTTGAAGCGGTAAGGATTCGGTAGACGTTATATCGCAGTATGTAGCAGTGATGATGATGATAATGATGAAATTCACGGCACGCTCCGACTCGACGGTTCTTCGCGCTTCGGAGAAGAGTGTTCGGAACCATGCCGCGATCCCGACGAATATCGTGACTGTTGCAGTAGCCCCGTCTCTCGTTGAGCGGAATGACGACGCTCACTACGCTCTTCGGAAAACTGGGATGGCTGTGCCTCCTCGGCTGCAAATTCATGGAAATGACCGCCGCTTCGACGGCTAGTCGGCCTGGTCTGAAGCTCAGGACCGCGAACAGAAACATCGCTGCGATTTCGAGCATGTTGGCTGCGTTTTCCGGGTGTCGTCGTTGTCGAAGTTGAAGATGAAATCTGGGAGAAGGATGGGGAGGTGCCTTGATGTTGAGCGGTCGAAGGTGCTGGTGCTGCTGGATGTGCGCCTTGAGCTTTTCGTTTCTTAGGCGAATGTGTGTACTCTACATCCAAATTCTTGAATCAGACTCGGCTTGATGTGTAGTGGTTTATGATCTTGATTTACCTGAGGGCGTTGATGGCTGTTTCTCCAAGGACTTTTCCGCTTGCGAGGTAGGCGGCACCCAGTGATGGAAGTAAATGGATGGCGAAGACGCTGCTGCCTCCTGTGGGCCGGATGGCGCATTCTGGTGCAGCTGATGGACTCCCTGAGAATTGGGGGGAGGTTGATGAATTTGCATTTCGTTTGTAGTCAATCTCGGTAGTGCTGCATGGGCTGGTGGACGTGGCGCAGACGTTGGTGCGCTGGCCAGACTCGAGGCTCTGGCTCGATTGGATGGAGAAGCGCCTCCAAGTGAATATCCAGGTGCTGCTTGCGCCAAAGGCTGTCCTGGTAAGACTGGTCCAGCGGGCAGCGACTGTTGCGCTGGTTGTGGTCCCACGTTATATGCACTCGTTTGACCGGGATTTATCATCCTCGTCTCTCGGCGAACGTCTGGCGATGCTTGAGCTCCTGGAATTGGCTGTTGCGAAGGCTGCTGCTGCTGTGCTTGAAGTTGTACCATGTAGTGCTGTAGCAACTCAAGACTAGCGTTGGTCAAGTTCCCACCACCTATACCAGCGAAAATCAGTGGGATGAGGTGCTGTGGGATACCACCCGAAAGAGACTCTCGTAACATAGATTGCTCAATTTTTCGCTGATCGAGTTTGATCGTCTCTTGCTTAGTTTTCTCTTCTTCTTGTTTCCTCTTATCTTCTTCGGCTTTCGCTAACAGCCAATTCCTCATAGGTTCCTCAGCACCTTGCCATTGTGAAGGAGGTGCTGGCATCTGGTTGAAAGACTGGGAAAGAGGAGCTTGCCCACGACTCGGATCAGGCAAGGTCATCGCCGCAGGCGGCGGAAGACCGCGATGAGGCGTATTCATCGTTGAGGAAGCACTGACCGGCAGCGGGGGTAAAGAGCCGCTGTTGGCTTTAGGAGAAGGTCGCGCAACAGAGTTCGATAATGGCGGAGAGTAGTCATGAGGAGGTTTAAAGTCAAATTCGGTTTTGGCTGGCGCGGACAGCGTTAGCAACATTGATGCGACTTTCGAGTCAGGACTCGTGGGCAGTCATGTGGGAGGGCTGGAGAGCGATGAATTGGTTGGACAACAAAATTCCGTTTGGAGGGGGGAAAATGATCACTAATGTATCCAAGTAGACTACAGCTGGGAAGAGATATACTTTATGGAGAAGTTCGAGAAGAGTTACCCACTTGAGAAGAGAAGACGAGACCGTTGCGTTAAACTTAACAACAAGGGGACCAATGCGAATCGTTCAAGGCAGCGATCCGCAAGGGTGCACCAGCCTTGTCCGAGGCTTTTGGGTAACGCTGAGAATTGAAGGGGAAGGTAAGACGGACGCTTGAATGTTGATCCTAGCTATGTACGAAGATATGCTCGCGTGGTAGAGATGATCAATAGCTGGGATGTGCAGAGGCCCGAGTTAGGGTGGAAAGTCTAGATCCTACCAACGAGTCTATGGGTAAGCCAGCCGGGACTCGACCATTTCCAGGATGATTGACGGCGCCAGACGAGAAAACGCGTTTTGGGAAGGACAGGACGTTTCGAGTTGCGGGCAAGACGACAACGAAGACCAATTCGGAAAGCAGAGGGGGGCAAGTCACGCCAGGATTTGCAGGAGAGAAAGGAACGAAAGGAGCGAATGAAGGATAAGATGCGGCAACGAGTGCTAAGAAGCTCAATAAAGGTCAGACGAGCGCGCCAGCAGAACCCTGTCGGACAAGTCTAGCGGGTCGAGCAGCTGCAGCTGCGGAGGGAGCGCGACCAGGATCAGCATCCGGCGGAGAAAGGAAGAAGGAAAAAAAAAAAAAAAAAAGAAAAGGAAGAATGACGGTGGACGTTCGTCGCAGGGCAGATGGCGAGTGAGGTGACGGGGATGAAAGGCGCGGCTTGGGGCGTGGGAGCATGGTCGCTGTTCTGTCGGTAGGTCTTCGCGTGGCGTTGCCGGCGTATCCAAGAGCTGCAGGGCAGAGGAGCCAGCGGCGCCAGCGTAACTCTCGTGAGCCCGCGTCCTCTTGGGCTGGGGGGCACACTGACGTGCATGTGTCGCCAGCGGACGGGGATGCGCCAGCAACGGGGCAGCCACAGGCTCTTCTGAGGCGCTTTACGACGAATCATCAGCCTGGGGCTTTCCCCAGTTACGTCTGCTCACTTGTCACGCCCCATCATCGCGGAATTGGGGCTCTGTCAAGACTGCTCAGCGCGCTGGGAACGGTACTGGAAGGGGAAGTGAGCGCCGTCCAGTGGCCGTCTTCGCACATACGGCCTGTTCGAGTTTGCTTCGTCTTCGCCACTCGCCGTCATTTGCTTATATCTCCGGCCTGTCTGGAAGCAGGCTCAACGGCCGTTCTAATGCTAGCGAGGACGTGATGTCTGTGGCTGGTGGTGGCACAGAATCATCTCCGACAAAGTGGTCTTGGGAACGAGACGCAGTGGCCAGCTGTCTACGCCAGGGATGGGGGGGGTTTTTACCGGGGACTGCACCGCTATTCCGGGGTTTAATGATGATGATGATAGTGATAATGAAAAGGATCGTGCCGCGCCCAGGCTGCTTAATCACCTAATGATCGCTGGCCTAGAGCAGGATCTGGAGCTGAACGCCAATCTACGCCAGCGACTTCGGCGATATGAGGCTTGGACACTATTTGCCCGTTTTGTACGCAACTGTGCGCTTGCAATTTCATCCAACGCAACCCGTGATCGGAGCAAAGAAGAAACAAATAGCTACTTTGAACGGCTCGTCCTGTGGTGCTGTGTTTGCTGTCTGTATGGTCATAGTGGGTAGGCGCATCGATCTGAGCAGATTCTAGCCTGGTCTCCAGCTCTTCATCCAATTCGACGGCGGATTTATTCGGACCGTCGGAATGAGAACAATCAAGTTTGAAAAAAAGTGTTGCGTGGACAAATGCTCCAACAGGCATCTCTGTGAGTTGTCGTCAGCTCTGGCAAATGGCGAGCTTCACCACTCGAATCTGGAGATTAGCGCGATAGCGTTCCGTTCAGCGGCTGCAGATGGTCCGCGGCTTCGTCGCCAGAGATTGTTGGTTGCGGAGCAATTCCTCCGAAGGTGATTGCTAATTACCCATTTTTAATAAGGTACATGGCCAGGCTAGCCCAGAATGTCGCTGTGGAATCAATGCCAAACAGTGGCGTTGCCGTAACTGGCCACAGAGGACTTGAAGGGGGACTCAATCTCGCGTCCGCTGGATCAGTGGATGAGTGGTCCATCGTGACCGGGGCTGGATCCCAAGCGCACGGTAGAACGCAGGGACTGGCTGAGGAGCTGGAAAGGGCGAATGATGCAACAATCGTGGAGCAGGACATGACGCCGCTGGAAATCAGGAATTGAAGCCTTACATCCGGTACCTGCGAAGAAGCGCAGATGCTTGAAGGATGCTTGATGCCATCCGCTCCAATCACTGAAATGACCGCCTTATTCGGATAGACGGCATGACCGGTTGGGCAACCGGAAGACTTGAATTTCCAGGTTCAAGCATTTGCTAGATGAAGGTCCCAGAATACTTGACCTTTGACGAGAACGCAGCCAGCGGTGGTCCGCGGAGTATGACAAGGCTTCCATGTCAATCGGAAGCTTTCCGGCACCTTACGCGAGCCCGACTTCCTTTTTAACATAGCGCTTGCTTTTCCCTTGCGCGCGAGTGAAGGCGTAAATGCCTGGTGTGCTCAAAAGTGCCTAGAAGTAATAGTGAGTCCCCCCACATCAAGCTCGGGTGTAGATCAACCTAACCTGGTCTGGTGGAAGGCAAGCTCAAGCGAGGCGATCTGCCGTGCCCTTCTTTTTCCAGACTCAAGGTAGGACGTCGACGTTACAGAGGGCGGCTGGAGAAGTGAATGTCGAAACGAATTAGAACCGTTAGTCCCGACCGAACAATCGTTAGGCTCAGTGGCTTCGGGAGAAGTTGGAAGGCGAACTGACAGGCGACAATCTTCACTCTATCGAGTAACACTTAAACCTTGTGTCGTCCACCTGCCCATTCGACTGTACATGAGCTGTCGCAATCACCCGGCAGCTGAAGCCGCGATACTTTTGCAACGTTGACTATCGAGCATGGAGTATGGAGTACGGAGTTTACCTCCAGTCTGATTTACTGGGCGAACCCGGAAGAATCGGTAGTCGAATCGCCCATCTATACCGTACCGCGGCTGGGAGCTTCCTCAACTGGTAATCAATACAATGTTATTTCGACTTTACTGTTGAGACCTTGTTGACCCAGGTTAACGCCGTCTTCAGAAGGGCCAACATGGTCATAACAGTCAACTGAGGTGACATTGTATTAATTACCAGTTGAGGAACCCCCCAGCCACGGTAAGGTATCCATACACAAACCCAATCCACCACACATTACATTAAGACTATAGCGCATTACAGAATATAGGCCTGGATTACACATTAAACCTCGGTCTTTGCAGTGCCAGGGACTCCTTGCCTCGGAATCAAATACGAGAAACGGTCGTTGGAAAACGACCTAATTCATGAGATGACACAATCAGCTTCGCAGAGAAGCTCTGTATTCCGTACAAAGCTCAAGCAATTAATTTCTGGATTTCTGGAAAACTTGCCCACAACACCCAAGCAGGGGCTGCCCTGACAACCCACGCCACGTGAGGAGCCACGCGACGCGGTCACTATCTCAGTGATCGTCGAAGCTAAGCCTGGGTCGGTCAAGCATCCCCACCAACCGGTCCAGCAAGACGGCTCTCTCGGCCCTTCTGAGTACCAAAACCACTTCCGCGGCGCCGATCCATCACCTTTCCGGGCCAGCAAATGCTTCTTCTGGCAGGTCGCCGGCTACCTGTCGGCAACAACGTCGCATCCCCCCGGGTAAGCTTGTTCAGCACCTCGAAACGTGGCTCGGCGTGGGTTGACGGAGCCACCGCTCTGCACCAACTCCTTCGAAAAATCGTGAGGCGCCCCCCAGGTCAGCAACAAGCGAATCAAGCGAATCAAGCGAGCAAATTGCGTCGATGCCCGACAGCCCTAAGGTTTGGGGGGCGATCCGCAACAACTAAGCAGACCTCTTCTTTTTCGCCTTCCATTCTGTCTTGGCCACACGCATTAAGATATCTTCATCCCGGACGGGGATCTGCGACGTGAGTGTCTTCATCGCATTCTCGAAGTCCGAATCGAGCAGGATCTCGCGCGTCGCATCGATCAGGGCCATCGACGTTGCGTGCAGCACATCCAGGTCCGCCCCACCGAAGTCGACCTGGTTTGCATTCTTCCCATCTACCGCCGGAGGGGCCCTCGACGTCGGAGGAGCATCTCCGAGAAGCAAGAAGACGTCCCAGACGCGCAACTGCGCGGGGAATGGGATTGAAATGTTGAAGATCGTCAGGTACCAGCGGGTAGCATACGCGGTAGAAGCGATGCCGAGTTCGTCCTGCAGTACGAGAACCGTTAGACAGGGCTCTATATTTCTAGGTTTTCAAAGTAAAAGAAGTCAAAAAGACTTTGCCATTAGATTAAGATCGTCGCCCCGAGCTTGCCCGTGGACGGTGTTGCCGGACGACGTGTCTCTTACAATGGGCTTCGGGGACGTGAGCGGTGTGAAGAGTCGGGTTGCGCGACAGCAGACAATGCACGGTTAAGGATAGATATCACGGGGATCAACTCTAACCCCACTGGATAAAATCCTTCCTGGACGGAATGAAAAAAATAACGTTTCTGGACTCACCAATTTCCGGGCCACCTGCCCATCGGCAAGCCATTTCTTTTCGAAGGTTTCCAGTGTCGACATGAGACCTTCGAAGCCAGTTTTGTAGAGGGCCTCCAAACCTCTGAGTTCCCAGACCCGCACCAGCATGACGAAAGCCTGCTCCTCGTCGTAATAATTCAGAAACATTGCGGCAATGGATGCCATGCCCTGGACATAGCCGGTATCAGGGAAGTAAAGTGAGATTGCGTGTAGAACGCGGAACAGTAGGCGTTGCCTTTGATCAGGGTTAGCGAGGTTTGGCAATTTCAAGCATGCTTCATGATAGCATACCCTCCACGGTACCGCTTTCTGAACATGACGTGGTCGCTGATTGTCCTAGGAACGTCAGTGTCGATTTGGACGTCGTCCTTTGAATCCTCTTCTTGCAGCTCGAAGTATCTCTCCACAAGCTCTTCATCCGTCTCACCAGTCTTGCGTCTCCTCGCGCTGGCCGATAGGAAAGCGTGCCAAGCAGAAGCCCGCCACTTATCTGGTACACCTTTCCACGTTCTCGAGATCACCTTGGGATTGCGCGTGTCGAAGTCAAAGGTCATACCTCCACCTTTGGGCCCTGTTTGACTGGCCTTGGACATCTTCCTCCACTTCTCTTCTCGGCTCCACTCTTTCGATTTGATTTTGTAGGCGATTTGACTATTTTGCCCTTCCTCCTCGATATCGGGGAGACCAGGAGGCAAAGTCAACATGTCGCCAGCTTCGTCAACTATGCGACGTTTGCGATTGTGCGGTAATTTATTTGTGGCAATGCGGTATCGACTCTGTGATGAAGCTTGTGATCTCCCAGTATCTTCTGAATGTACACAACTGGCGGGCCGAGACGACTTCTTCGATGGCCGTCTGTTTAGTCTCGATCCCTGATTATTGTTTGAACGGGAAGATGTAGCTTTCGACGGAGATCTTCCAATCGTTCTTTTTTGACGCGGTTTTTGAGAGGCCAACAAGAGCGAACTCGCAACCCGCTGCATTTTTGGTCTCGGTGACGCAGAATTTCTCAACATGTCCTGAGAATGCTCTGAAACGGGAAGTATGAATCCATAGCGATCAACATCTTCTCCGTTGAGATCTTCCCAATCCTCAATGCCACCAGCCGTCTCATTTTCTTCCCTGGGAAACGGCGCGCTCACTCTGCTAAGCGGTCGGAGGAAAGATTCTCCAGTTTGGGGGCGAAGAGTATCAACTTGCGACGCATCTGCCTGCCGAGCAACAGCTGATCGGGGGCGGGGAATTTCACCGATGGGGTTTTCACTGCCTGCTTCATACATAGATCGAACTCTTTGAGATAACATGACATCGTCCGCGGATAGCAGTCGCGAAGAAGGAGCATCCATGAGCTTCAATCTGTGTGTGCTTGGTCTCCTTCGAGTTGTTGGAGTTTCAGGAGGAAGTTTTGTAGAGGTCTCTTGAGAAGCGTCGGTAGATACCTGATTGACGGCCTCGGCGGACGCTCCTGTTGGAGGCTCAAATGATTTAGTTGATTTCCATACAGCATCTGCCTCTTCATCACCCAGAACAAGTGTACCACGATTGGAGAAACGTAGATTGCTTAGTGATGACAGACCTTCGAGACTGCTAGAAGGTATGACCGTCGAAATGCCCCGGAAATGCCCAGCTGTAGAGGGTCGCACTATTGGCTCTTGCCTCTCAGGCTGCCCTCGAGATTTGTGTACTGCTGTAGCGGGTCGTAACCTTAACCTATCTTTTCTGGGCGGCGGCTGCAACGCTTTCACTTTCCATTTATCCAATTCCCCATCCTGTTGCTGGTCAACAACTATCCTCGGTACGTCTTCCCCCGACTTCACTTTGTTTGTGTCATTCTCCATTGATCCTCTGCAGTCGCTCTGAGTGGAGGTTGCAATGGCCGAGTCGCGCTTGTCTTCCTCATGCGACAACTGAGCCCTAAGTAAGGCTGGATCTGAGGATATATGATTCTGAGATCGTTGAAAAGAGTCTTGCGCCGTACACTCTGCACCTGCAACCGTAGGATGGCTCAGACTGCTCGAGGGCTCGGAGGTAATTTTCGGGATATCGTGCAGTCCTGTCCGCAGACTATTACTTATTACTTGCGCAGTCTCTTGACCGTTCACCTGGCCGCTCATTCTCGTGCATTGGCGGCAAGGAGGAGCGCAGGAGCACTTGAGGGGAATTAGTCGCGGTAGGATGTAGTTGAGGTGTAGTCAGGTTTCGGCGAGGGGTGCTATCGGAATGATTTAGAGTAACCGTGGCATTACAATGTTGGAGACCACATGATTAGTGAATTATCATTATACAGTACATTATGACCGGTCGCCACGTGAGATTCGTTAGAAAGGCTTTAATAGATTTTTCGTAAAGAACTGAAAGAGTACCGAGGGCGCGAAAGACACGCAAAAGGGGTCTCCAGCTGGAGGGGAACGCGCTCGCCGCGCTCTTGGGATTCACGCTAAAGACGCAATTTCAGGTTTACCCGCACCGTTTCTCGTCCCGAGATTGCCAAAGATAGCGCAGATTCATGTGTTACTAAGGCAAACCAAAGCTCGTTGCTACGAATTTTCGAAAATCTCCGCGCCAAGAAAAGACGTCGCACAATAAGGTACTTTACATCAAATCGCTAGCAATATATGCCCTCAACTCGACAAACGGACGACCAACCTCCCCACAGTTTCAAACCCAATCTTCATCTCATCTGGACAAGGATTCCATATGTGCGACATAAAATCCCGCGAGTAATAGCATTATGGGTGCCTTACCGCTCGGGCGAGGCCTCGTGATCGCTCAGAAACCAAGCTTCTGTTTCTTGATTCTCGCAAAGACGCCCACAACGGTCAAGACGGACGCGACGATGATAGCCCATAGTTGCATGTGCAGAACATTCAGGTTGAATCCAGTCGTGGTCGCAGCGCATATCGTCGCCAGCGCCAGGATGAGGATCACATAGCCTGACATGCGGTGGTATTTGTAGAGCTTCTTCGCATTCGACTCACCGCCATATATCTGGGGGACGAAGTATTGTGTAATGCCGACGATGGCCTGGAGTGCCATGGCTATGTAGGTAATCAAACCTAGGATGGCATGGGGCGATTCAAAATGCCCGCCGTGATCCGCTTTATTGATCTCGATGACGACAAGACCAGCGATAGCCGCAGCTAATGCAAGGTCGTTGAGCGTCGCATGTACATAGGTTCCCTGCTTCTTTTGCTGAGCTGTGTAGGTCGGTTGGAGGACGAGGATGCCTTGGGTCAGCAAGAGGATGGCAGCCTACAAGCAAAAATGTCAGCGAAAAGTCAAGTGAGAAAGAAGCTTGGAGATTCTTAGGGGACTTACAGAGTTCAATAGCTGAGACAAGCAAAATTAGTGATCTTCATATCGTTAATTTGGCTGTGATGCAACTTACTGGATGAGCTGAAAAAAATATTAGATCATGGGAGAAGACAGCGCCCCATATGATAGCTGTAAGCTTCACGGCTACAGTTAGTGGAAACAGCTCTCACAATCTTGGCTTCACCAATCTTGAACTTACAACCCATATTCCAGCTTGAGCTACAGTGGCAGTCCCTTCGGAAAGTCAGTTAAATTCTGAAGCGTGAGCATTGGAACCCGTCTGAGCCTTACCAATTGCAAAGTTGTGGTAAAGTGGCTTGTCTTTCTGAGAGGCATCTCCAGGTCCTCCAAGCAATGGCTCCTGCTCGCCCACATGACTCGGAATGCCGGTTGCTGAGGCCATCTTTCTTGGCCTGATGCTCATAGAATGGAGAACAGCAGGAACACGGTACTAGAGTGGCGGACTGGAGGAGTTGTTTATGAATAATTGAGAGCGGGGCCCGAGCCGTAGCTTCGTGTATGGTGTTATTGACGGATTCGGTTTAGGCCTTTCAATCGTCCACATCAGCTTCGCATTAACGCCGTGAATGGTCACCTGGACAGGATCATTGACGTCTTCATTGATTCCCTAGATACCTCTGTGGAGAAATGTTCGCTTCAGGCAGCCGCTGGTTGCGCGTCTTAAACAAGCGAACTACTACCCACTATAAACGCTATGTAAAACAACAACCAATCAAACAGTCCAAGTTAGTCAGACCCAATTCCTTGGCACCTTCTTCCTTCATCATTGTTTCATCTCAAAAAGGAAAAACCCATTGTCTCCCGTCGAACAGTACAAATTGCTATTCCTCAGCAGCTCTTCTGAAGTAGTCACTTCCGCCCAATGCCGTGGCTGTAGGTAGGTCCGTACCAAGTCCACTATCACTCGGCGGTGCAAAGAGCTGCAATCCCTTTTTCTCATCTGGTATCTGCTCCTCCGGAATCACTATCGCTTTGTCGTCCACTTGAATACCATTCTCGAGCAACAATTGCCCTTCATCCTGAGTCTTCTCTCCTTCTGGCTCGGGCTCCACTTCTCCTTCACCTCCGTTAACCTCACCAGCGTCTGTGAGCGCTCCGAGAGTAGATCGGATGGTAGATCCATAACTTGTCCGCCGGTCAGTCAAGTCGCTGCCCGTGATGTACGAGCCTGACCCATACGATAGGTCGCTGGTTCCATAACTTGTTCGACGATCCTCGGACGGTGTGATGCCCTCCGTATATGATCCTCCATCAGTACCAGTGCCATATGTAAGGCTACTTTCAGCAAGGCTGGTACGTCGCTCGGTTTGCGTATCGCTTCCATCTTCGACGTCCTCGATGGACTCAAGGTCTCGGTCTCTCGCCGAGCCCTCTAGGAGAAGCTTGGGGGCCTCTTCGACAGGTTTGTCCTCGATCTGGAGAGGCCCTTCACGCTGGATCTCGAGCTCACTCTCCTCACTGAAGGCCTCGTTCTCTTTATTAGTCTCCAGGATGCTACTACGCCGGCCACCCCACGATGACTTTCGGAGCTGTTGCGTCTTCACACTGTGACTGCGCTTCAGACCCCCAACGCCATGGCCCTGCGTGAGAGATGCTGTCGGGACCGGGCGTGAAGAAGCCCCTGTCGGGGTGTTGTTTGAAATCTGGCCGAGTGACATGATACGACGATTGGCGGGTGAGTTACTCTGCGAGACCGGAGCCCCTCCACGGCGCACTGGTGGACGAGTCTTCATCGCCATTGAATGAGCTGTATCAAGAGTGGATGGCCTTTTGCTTTCCATTGCGTTGACTGTTGATGTCGTTGACGCGTTGCTGGGTATCCGACGGAGGTCGCGTCCTTGCGTGGATGACGGCTTCTTCTTCCGTGCTTGGTTGTTCAAGAGCATGGCACGTGACTGGTTCATGATACTGTCCAAAATGCGGTGTTCCAGATCGCTGGCTCGCTCATCCATTATATGTAGCTCTTCGCGTCGGAAGTCTAGGGCCGTCTTGAGGGAAGATTCCTCGGCCACGAGCTTGTTCTTTTGTAACACTAGACCATCACACTCTGACCTTAAGGCTTGGACGGTAGTCTGTAGAGTGTCCTTCTCTGTGTTCAAAGCAAGAATGCTTGCTTCAACGGCATCTCTTTCAGCAGTACGGCGTGCAAGAGCAGAAGCGGCCTCCTCTGCTTCCCTAGCTTTATTGTCATGTTCGGCTGACACGAGTTTGCTCTGGATTTCGACAAAAGCGGTGACTTCGGCGGCAGTAGCCATTACTTGCTCGTGAATTTTGTCCAAGCGATCCAGTTGGGAAATTCCTTCCTTGGCTTCAGTGGCTTGCTCAACGAGCTTGTCCAACTTCTCATGCACTGGTCCATCGTCATATCTCTCCTGGGGTTCTTTTGATGCCGCAACAAGCTTATTTAGCTTCTCGTGGATTGGCCCATCATCCAAAGACGGAGCGATCTCAGGAGAAGCTGATGGAGCTGGCGCAAGCGCTGGCAGGTCGTGGAATCTAGAAACCAAATTCTTGATGTCTTCACCCTGAGCCCGAGATTCATCTGTTGCAGCA
The DNA here is from genome assembly GCA_010094025.1 of Viridothelium virens. Classification (NCBI taxonomy): domain Eukaryota; kingdom Fungi; phylum Ascomycota; class Dothideomycetes; order Trypetheliales; family Trypetheliaceae; genus Viridothelium; species Viridothelium virens. The sequence goes on from ML991804.1 coordinate 281,407, forward strand.
CGCGTCTGTTCATGCATCTGTTGAGAATGGTCGTACTGCTGCTGGAGGAGATTCTTCACTTCTTGTAGGGCGTCCATAAACTGGGGATTGAACTCTGTCACCTGGCCCTGCACAGCATCAATAGCGAACAGTGTCTTGGCGACTTCTTCGCGAGTCTGCTGGTGTTCAACTTTCGCATCCAAATGAGTTTCTTCGATTTTACCGAAGGTTTCATCGATCCGATTGTAGACCGTCTTGGAGTCGTCGCTCAATCTGTCAAACGTCTCGGGAATTGTGGTTTGCAGCTCCTGCACGGTAGTACCAAGCGTCTCGATATTTAGGCGTAAGTCTTCGGCAATTGCTTTGTTTTCGGTTGCCATTTCGGACTGCTGATTTGTTCTTTCGTCCATGGATTTGGCTCTCTCCTCAAGGCCATTTTGTGCTTCGTCGTATTTGCTCATGAGGTCGTCGAAAATAGAATCAATTTTATCGGCGATGCCGGCAATGATGGCATCCTTATGCTCTTCGTGCTTCTCCAATGCCGCCACAGATTTTTCTTCCTGGTCAGCTTTCACCACCTCGATCGTGCCGTGTGCCCGCTCAAACTCTCGATCGATAGTTTCCATGAGCTCCTTCAAATCCGCCCCGACGCCAGAGTTCGCTTGAATCCCTTCCTCAATGGCAATCAGCTTCGAGCTAATTCCAGTCAAGCCTTCACCATCTTCTTCAACTTTCATCTTGAGTTCATTCTTGCAATCTTTGAGGAGGCTCTTAATGTCTCTCAATCGCTCAATCACGTCTTCGGCCTCTTGTCTGCGGTCGTCAAAGGCCTTCGCCGTCACAGCAACGTCGGTTTCATATCTGCTTTTGAACTTATCGTGACTTTTTCTGAACTCATCGAGCAACTCATTCAATTGCTCCGAATCTTCTTTGGACATCAGTTTGCCCTCGTTAGGAATTTCCAACTCCGAGATCTTGTTGACGATGGTTGTGCAGAGTACGCCAATGGCGTCAATATCCGGTTTAGAGATCTTTTCTTCATCCGTTTCTTCGGGAATCTTGTCTTTCACCTCATCGACCGCGATTTTGACATCTTGCATCAGAAGCTCTACGGCCTCAATGTCTTCCTTAGTGACTGGCTTGCCTTCGAATTTGGCTGCCAGCCCTTCAAGAGTCTCATTGCTGGTTTTGACGGCGGCTTCAACTGCATCTAGGTCATCCTTGCAGAAGGTCTTCTCTGGGTCAGACATGGGCATTTCTTCAAGAAGAGCTTTGGTATTGCGAAGAAGTGTCTCGATTGCATCTGTATCCTCCTTCTTGGCTAGCGGCTCCGTGTCCCCGAGGTCTCGGCCAGCGACAAGATTCATGGCAACTTGAAGTTCTTTGAGCAATTCTTCGTTGGCTGCAAGATCGACCTTCGTAGCCAATTCCGCGACATCGCCTTTCGTGACGACTTCTGCAAGATCCTCCTTTGTTGCTAGGGGATCGAGGTCTTCTTTTGTGGCGCCATCACCATTACCCGCTGTTGATCTGGCTGCAGAGTAGTCCTGCATGTTTGCATCCATGGCTTCGATCTTGATTTTTAGTTGGGCAAGCATCACTTCAAATTTTTCGAGATCGCTTGCTTTCACCCCGTTCTCGGCTTGAGAGGCACTGGGCATGTCACGGCTAAGAACGTTCTCTGGATCTTCTGCAAGTACGACTTCCCCTCCAGAAGGAACGTATCCGGTCCTAAGACCCTTCAGAGCATCTAGGTCCGCTCGAACATTTGCCATTCCTTCCTTGAGGGTGTCAAGGATCTCGTAAGACACCGTCATGTCGATTGGTTTGTCCGCGGTCTTTGTGATGTCTAGGCGGATGTTGTCAAGACCCTCGTTCAAAGCGTCAAGGATATCGTTTGTGGAGGACATGGAACGCTCGGAGCTGTCAAGCTTTTTCTCAAAATGTGAGCGAAGGTCATCTAAACCTAGTCGTACTGCATCGAGCACTTCTTCCGTATCTGCTCGATTGCCGCCGCCAACCATGGAGTTGGCGATTGTGGACCTGAGATGCTCAAACTCCCCACGAATAGCCTCTAGTACTTCCTGATCGATCGGAGGTTTGTCGTCACCGGTGGTCAGTCCTTTCTCATCTATGGACGTCCTGAAGTGTTCGAGCTCCTCTTTGATTGCACCAAGATTTTCTGCCGCAGCTTCGCTTGCATCACCGGCAAGTTGGGTCCTGACTCCATCCAGCATCTCACGCACGGCATCGACAAAACCTTCGTTCTCCCCCGAAGACGAGCCGGAGTGGAGAACGATGCCGGAGAGGATCTCTCGCATATGTGCAAACTCTTCCTTGATGAGATTCACCGCTTCTTCACTCGAAGCTCCACCACTGGGAACAGATCCACTCTCAAGTCGACTATGAAGACTTGCAAGTTTCTCGTTGATCAGCTCGACCACTTCATCCTTTTGGGCTGCTGTCCCGGTGAGCATCGTCTCTCGAAGTTGTTCGAACTCCTCCTTCATTGCATCCATCATCTCATCCAAGCTATCGTCATCCAATGCCCGCCTTCCAGCTGACGCCTTTACAGCAGCTAATCCCTCATTTATTGCGGCTAACATCTCGCCCCTATCCCCGGATGCAGAGCTGTTTGTCATTGTGCCCTCCTTAGCCGCAACAGTCTCATGCAGGTGCTCGAATTCAGCCTTGATATAATCCAGCAGCTCCGATCTACTCAACGCATTATCTCCGGTTGGGCCTTGCGCGCAATACGCCTGGACATCGACCCTCAGCATCTCCAAACCACTCCTCACTGTGTCCACAATCTCGTCTTTACCCGTAACATCCTGTGCGCGATCGACGTAAGATTCAATCTCCGCACGAAGTGACTCTAGCCCGTCTTTGACGGCATCAAGCACCTGCTCGGTGTCACGGCCGTTCGCCGCCGAATATTCCTGGAACTCGTCTCGCATGCCCTGGACGAGTGCGTGGAGTTGATGTAAGACCTGTTCGCCGTACGGCGTGTCGTCCAAACCGGCCTTGACGGCGGCGAAAAGATGCTCGCGGCTTATTTCGAGCTCGCGCGGTGCCTCTGGCCCGTGAGCGATGAGGCATTCTTTGACGGCGTCGACGACGGTTTCGCGCGTAAGCTCCAATCCACGAGGAACAGCTGCATGAGGAGACGCGCGGATGTCCTCGAGGCTTTCGTGGACAGCTGCAAGTATCTCTTCCTTGATCTCCCCGATCTCAGTAGGTTGGGCAGGAGGTGTAAAATGTTGCATGGCATTTTGAACGGCGTCCATGACCTCTTCACGACTGATCCCAGCTGACTCCCCGCGGGATCCCTGATATTCTTCCAGCCCTTCTCTAAGGACCGTCAGGATCTCTTCGTTTTGTAGGCCGTTGTACTCCATGGTGATATCGGGCTTGAAGTCTTCGCAGGCTTGTCTCACAGTGGCGATGATTTCTTCCTTTTCCGCGGTTGATGTCGGGACCAAAGCCCGGGCTCCGTCTGCTTCACGATGCTCAGCAAGAGCATGCCTCACGACTTGGTAGACTTCTTCGTTGTTCACAGACTGGCGGGACACAAGTGAGGCACCAGATTCGCGGCGCTTCTCGCGGAGAACGCGGTCCATATGGTCCTTAAGCTCAGCGAGGCCATCCTCAATGATTCTGTTCACTTCTTCCTTGTTTGAATCATGGGCTGTGGCTGATTCTCCACCGCGAGAACTTTCGACTTCGTCAAGCTTACGACCAATCTCTCTTCCCATCCCGAGGACTTCTCCCCGCAACTCTCTCACCAGCGCCTTGACTTCAGCCGTCATTCCACCTGACTCGGCAGTGCTATCTTTGATCTTCTTCAATAATTTGAGCATCTCGTTGCTGACGAAGTCCGCGGCCTTAGGGCTCGCATAAGGCTTCCCATTTGTCCCTTCGTACTTTGCTAGGACTGCTGCTTGCATATTCTCGAAGCTGAGCTTACCCTGCCCATCGCCGTTTCCGCCATCGCCACCGCCGCTGCCTCGAGCGACGAGCGCGTTGTTAGACGATTTTTCTTTGATAAAGTCTGCAAGCTGTTCTACTTTCCGCACCGTGTCGACATTTTCCTTGCTTGTTTTCTCCTGCATCTCAGACAGAGTTGACAGCAGTCGCTCTTGACCCTCTTTCGTGACCATCTCCCGGATGATCTTCTCGAGCATTGCTACGCTTGCCGCTCCTTCCACAGAGTAGGGACTGGGACTACCAATCCGGTCATCGGTAAAGCTATTCAGACTAGGAATACGAGGGAGGGAGATGGATTTGGTGCCTGAAGGCGGAGTCGAGTGCGACTTCGCATCGAGGAAGTGATTGGCAAGGTTGAAACTGCTGTTGGAGCGAGGCACAATAGTGGTAGCAAGATCACGAAGAGACTTGCGGATGTCTTCGTCACGGGCGTTGGTGGCTTCTTTGAGGGCAATCAGATCGGTGGCATTGTCTCGACTTCGTCGGCTCAACTGCGCCATTTCTTTTTGAAGACCTGTGGCTATGCTGGTCAAACTTAGAAGTTGCGAGGAGAGGCTGTCTGTGTTGAGCGACTTGGAAGCATTATTGGTAATATGGGGAAGGGGTGTATCATCATCGCGTGCCGACATGGTCTGGAGAGCTAGCATAGTTGCCGATGACGGTGGAGTGTTCTCGCCGAGGATAGGTCTCGTGGTTGACCTCGTACTGGGTCTCAGTTGCGGCGTATCCCTCAAGAAATCCCGGCTCCCTGGTGTAGGTGTCTCTGCGCGAGACGGGCTCCGTTCCGGCGAGCTTGAAAAATAGCTTTCTTGTTCGGTATCTTTGACTGGAGAGGGAGTAGCAGTTCGAGTAGGAGAGCGTTCTGGTGATCTGTCTTGTGATTTAAACCCGTCCAAATAGCTACGTAAATCACGGACGTTGCCGGTCTGAAGGGACTGCAATCTTTTATGCTGAGCGCCTTTAATTAACGACCTCTCAGGAGACTTCTGTGGCGATGAATTGGAAGTGTATTGACTGGGGCCATTGCTCTCTCGTGCCTTTTCTGCGAGTGCTTGAGCAGCCGCGGCAATGTTTGCAGACGCAGTCGATTTGGTGGTGGGTGCGGGTGAGCTTGGGTTGAGAGGAAGTGGTGGCGGAGCCCGATCAGGATCTGAACTATCCCACCTAGGTTTTGAAAGAAGAGGACTTAGTCTCCTGAAGCCTCATTGCGACAATTACTTTGGTCGTCAGTGGTCAACGGAGGAAGACTTACATGGGAACCGAGGACCGTCCCAAAGTCTCGGAATAGGAATGCCCATGCCGCACCATCTCTCGGTCGCGAGAACCTTCCCTTGAACTCATGATGTCTGGTAATTGTATGTATTATCCCGCTCCAGGGTGTGCGTAGTCGAGGAATGCGGACAGTAGTAACCGGCAAGAGCTAACGCGCGAGCACCTGTCGCCGCCCAGTCATTGCATAGCGAATGGGCCAAGTACCGAAATCGCAAAAATGTGAGGAAGCTATAACTTTCGCAAACGAACGCAAGAGGTTTGCAAGCGGGCGATTCAAGTGAGCAGACAATCTTTGCAGGGAAATGGTCGGTTCCTGGCGGAGTTTGGATGCGCTTGCTTTGGTCAACAGTAAACAAAGCTAAGCAGGGGTATCCCAGCTTCTTTCCTCTTTTGTCATACCCGTCACATCCGTCACCCCCACCAGAATAATCCCTAAAGCTAAGGTATTTGATAGAACAAGACATTGTTCGGTCTACTACAAGCAAGCCTCATTAACCTCAGCAGAAGGCTTTCTTAAGCTACGGCCTATACTAAGAGTTTAAGGCCGGGGTCACGTTCTTTTACTGGTTTCGTCACCATCCCGACTTCAGGGCAGTCACTTTGGAACTTTTAGTGCAGAGATAACAAGCGAAGTTGTTTTCAAATCTCCAGATCGAATTTTATCACTTTGCCTAGACCATACTAGAAATACAAAAGCTAAAACAGAACCATAATTAATGATCCATGCCAGTACCAACGCTGCTTATGTGGATCCTCATCCGTCTATAGATTTAAACTTGTTACGAAGCCGAAGCTGAAGCCGAAGCAGTATGCTATCCGTGGTAGAAGAAGATGGAATGAGGGAACCAAGAGTATTTGGAGAGTTCCTTGAAAGATGTACTTAGATCACTCCATGAGTTCCAGAACCTTTTTGCGATTAGCCACCGTGAGGGGTAACCTTGTCCCCGACGAGCGAGTTGAAAGTGTTCTGAGCGAAATGGTTCGGGTTATATGCACTGGGAAGGCGGTTGCCAAAGCCACCTACCGCAAGGAGGACCACGAAAAGAACGCCTCCGATAACGATCATCCTGCGAGCCACGGGACGGGTCTGACCGTACTCGGCCCATTGACGACCAGCCAGTGAATAGTATTCCCTGAGCTTCTCTCCACCGAGCTTGTAGTAGACTAACCCAGCAAGGGCAATGCTGTAACCGAAGAATTGGAGGCCGGAAACTGGATCACCGAAGATGACCATGGACGCGATAACAAGGAGGATATCCTTGAGTACACCGCACAGTGTGTAGACGAGAGAAGAAGTCTTGCCAATCTGATCTTATCAGTATCACAGGAACTGGCACCATCAGAGTCGAACTTACAAGCAAAACCACAGACACGTTGAGCAGGAAGGCAACAACGGCGTTGGCAAGCAAAGTGAATATGCCAACGTTCCAGATATCTGTCATGCCCATTCTCGGAATCTCCCAAAACAAACAGACAACGCCATTCATGGCAGCGCAGGCTGGCGCAAAGTAGTAGAGTGATACGAGGGGATCCATCTTGAACTCAGCCGAGCTAAGCAGACGCTGAACCATAACTAAGCGGATGGCTTCGAAGACAATGCCGCCAATCTGAAAGAGGAAACCGGCCAAGACAAATCTGATCTCCCCAAATGATGCAATCATGACACCAATGACAATGAGGGAGACATTGCCAAGAGTTTTGAGATTGGGCGGTGCGACACCGAGAGACCAAGTTGCAAGCAAGACAGCGACAGGAGTAGTGGCCTATGAGCCATCAGTGTCAACCTTTTTCACTCCATAGTTCGCGAAGAACAAACCTTGAGCATTTGAATGAAGGAAACGGAGAGGTAGAGGTATGTGATGTTACCGCAGATCAAGCTCAAAGAGAAAAAGAGACCGATAGGAACAATAGCTCGGAGATAAATGCGGCCAGTCATTGGAACCGATTTCCGAGAATCAAGCATGTTGGTAGTACGAGCCATAAGTTGGGTCATTATCGTTGCAAAGAGCAAGTGCCATGTGGTAAGAAAGACAGCTATTTCAAGTCAGAACGGCTAAAGATCGAAAGGAACGGGAAATATATCCACGCACGAAATTCTGGTGATGTTTGTCAGCATGTGGTGCGTAGTGTTATTCACTCTGATTGCACACTTACTGAATTTGGCAGAGTCCAAAATCCATTTGTTGAAGATAATGACACTCGAACTGAGCGAGATCCATGTTCTGTTGATGATATCAGCAAGCGTTGCCATCAAAAATTGACCACCCGTAGAGATGGGCCAGGGGTACTCACGCAATGTATACGGCAGGGTGGAAAGTGGCCTTGGGAGACTCTGGCTTTTCCGTTACCGGATTGACGGTAGGAAGGGCGGGAACAGCCTGTTCAGGCCGTTCGATTTCGCCTGAAGTTCTCTCCTTCTCCATTGTTCTTGCTGTGGATGAGCGGAGATGATGGAAAGGACGATCGGGAGGCTGGTGGTGGAACGCGCGGCGCGCGGAGTTGACGAAGAGGTACGTTGCTGGAAGAGGAGATGGATGAAGCTGAGGATTGAGTGAGAGATTCTGACAGAGGCACGTTCAAGACGGCCAGCGTGTGCCTGTGGCAAGTCTTAAAAGAAAAAGTGAGATAAAAGAGTGAGGACAGGTTGAGGTTGGAGATTTAGGGAAACCGCGATCCCTTTCCTGCTGGTCCGTTGGTCATGCCCCGCTAGTCTGCTCTGGGACAACTAACAGATTGGGTTGCTTAGTCTCTTTCGCTGCTACTATTAATTATTTTTCCCGCCGGACAAGTCAAGCCACACCGTCCGCCCACCACAGTACGAAGCAACGCGCAATTATCGAATCATCAATAGTCCTGCTACGCACCTCGCCCTATCGTAGCCATTCAGCTGTCCACACACCCACGAGATTCCAGCTTCGCCATCGGGGTCCTCCCTTTCAGATGATCATCCTTCCCCATTCCCTTCGTAGATTGCGATGCAGGGTGTCACCATCAGATTACATTCCCTTCCCTGTCTGTGGTGGCCAAACCGGCTGGCCCCCTTGGTGCCACCAGGACCAAGCCCTAGTTATCAGTGAACTAAGATCTGTGCAACGGCGGTGGCCGTTTGTTCGTACTCCCATGCACCGCTCGAGTGCCCCGTTAGCATTACTGCATCCGTATCAGTGACTGTGCCCCAGCGAGCACCGTAAAGCAGCACCGAGCACTGCAACGATTGATGAGGTCATCAGGAGACGGCGTCCTCCCCCTGGGATGCCCGATTTTGCCATAACCGACCTACGATATTTGTCTTCGTGCGAAGAGCTAAAGCGGATAGGGGATTGCTTGGTGTGAACGCTGACCAGGGTCCGCTCGGCAGACAGCCCACCGAATCAAAGCCTTTTTCTGAAACATGAGGCTGGGGGATGATGATTGCGATATTTGACCTGTCTGTGCACCAAATGAAAGGTGGCTGCTACGTTTTACTCGCGACGGCTGATTTTAGTATCACTTCAGAAGCTTTCTAGCGCCCGCCCTACATGCGATCTTCCAGGCGGTGGACTACACGCGAGGGCCAAGCCCGCTATGACTGGCTGATCAAATGTGTCTGACATGTCGAAGTGTGGTGGCCGTGGTGGGGTCCTATTCTTCGGAGCCCCTGAATGAGCCACAAGACAGGCCTTTAAATTTTCAGCTTAGATAGACTCCAGATTGGGTTGCAGAGAGATTACGGATACGGACGCGAGTAATATTGGCGTCGTCAGTAGGAGCGTGGGAGACTGTTGGCAAGGAATCGTCCAGCTAAGGGCATGAGGCTCACACGTCTGCACGGTTTTGGCGGCAGGAATGGCAGGAATGGCAGAAATAGCAGAAATAGCAGAAAATAATGGTGTAATGCGCTGCCAAAGGGTACAGAGGTACATCTGTAGCTCTTGTGTTCTGTCCAACCACTGCTCAAGACACCGTTGCAGAATAAGCTATCGGACGCACCCCCTTAAGGAACCAACCCTGCATCCCGCTGAAGCAGATCCGCATTCAACTTTTTTTCTCGCCATTTCAGGACTCTGCATTCATTGTAACCAGCTTTACTTTCCCTTGCACACTGCTCTTGTGCACTTGTATCTAACTCAATTGTCCTCTAGCAGTCGCAGCATCTGCCAGATCCATCTGTCAACATGAGCAACGAGATGTAAGTCGTTGGCCAACCACCAACGTTTCCAACTATTCCATCCTAACTCAATTACAGCGACGTCGACGTTCTTGTCATTGGTGCTGGTCCCACGGGCCTAGGAGCTGCGAAACGTCTTAACCAGATTGTAAGCTATTCAAGTTGGTGCCATTGAATACATCAGATAATTCTAACAGCTCTTCAGAATGGACCGTCATGGATGATTGTCGATTCCAATGAGACCCCTGGTGGACTTGCTTCCACAGATATTACTCCTGAAGGCTTTGTATGTTTTCCAGCATTCTGCACATCCCGCCCAAGATTCCCAAGGACTAATCGATACTCAGTTGTACGATGTCGGCGGACATGTCATCTTCTCACACTACAAATACTTCGATGACTGCATAGACGAAGCACTGCCGAATGCCGACGACTGGTATACACACCAACGTATTTCCTATGTCCGCTTTAAAGGAATCTGGGTACCGTACCCGTTCCAAAACAACATCTCCATACTGCCGAAAGAAGATCAAGTCCAGTGTATGGATGGCATGATCGATGCTGCTCTCGAAGCTCGCGTCGCCAATAGCAAGCCTGCCAACTTCAATGAATGGATCTTGAGAAATTGTGGCAAGGGTGTTGCCGATTGTTTCATGACACCATACAACTACAAAGTCTGGGCCGTGCCAACTACCAAGGTAGGATGTTGTGGACTACCATATCTTCTGTCCATGCCAAATTGACACCATCATAGATGCAATGCCAATGGCTTGGCGAGCGTGTAGCTGCTCCCAACCTCAAGATGATTACCCAAAATGTCATTCTCGGGAAGGCCGCAGGTAACTGGGGACCAAACGCTACCTTCCGCTTCCCAGCAAACGGAGGGACTGGCAACATCTGGATCTCCCTCGCCAAGACCCTTCCCCAGAAGAAGACAAGGTTCGGTGAACATGGTGCCGTAGAAAAAGTCGACGCAAGCGCGAAGAAGGTCCACCTCAAGGATGGTACTACTGTCAAATACCAGAAGCTCATCTCAACCATGGCTGTGGACTCGCTTGTCGAGAAACTGGGTGACAAGTCTCTCGTGGACTTGAGCAAGGGTCTCTTCTACTCCAGCACCCACGTCATTGGTGTCGGTGTCCGTGGTGAACGCCCGGAGCGCATTGGCGATAAATGCTGGGTGAGCAAACCTCTTCTGGAAATTTCGAGAAATATGGACTGATCAGCTTCCTCAGCTTTACTTCCCCGAAGACAACTGCCCCTTCTACCGCGCTACCATCTTCTCCAACTACTCCCCCAACAACCAACCACAAGCCTCCGCGAAGCTTGCGACAATGCAGCTCGCCGACGGTTCCAAGCCAAGTTCATCTGCGGCCAAGGAGGGCCCTTACTGGTCCATCATGCTTGAAGTCTCCGAATCCAGCATGAAGCCCGTCGACCAAAAGAACCTCCTTCGGGACTGCATCCAAGGCCTCGTCAACACCGAGATGCTCAAGCCTGGCGACGAGATCGTCTCGACCTACCACCGCCGCTTCGACCACGGCTACCCAACTCCTTCGCTCGAGCGTGAGGGTGTCCTCAAGGAGCTGCTACCCAAGCTACAGGACTTGGACATCTACTCGCGGGGTCGCTTCGGTAGCTGGCGCTATGAGGTTGGCAACCAGGACCACAGCTTCATGTTGGGTGTCGAGGCGGCCGACAACATCGTCAACGGCGCCGCTGAGCTGACGCTCAACTACCCCGACTTCGTCAATGGGCGCGTCAACAGCGAACGTCGGTTGGTCGATGGTGCGCAATTCTTCCAGAGCCGCAAGGGGATCCGGACGGATGACAAGCCTTTGAAGCCGTAGAGTGCTAATATCCGATGCATGTGCAAGGCAATTGGAGTTTAGCATACAGTGGCTCTGCTCGGTGAGAGGTGGGGAGCCGACATGGATGTATTAATTTTCTTAGGGCAATTATTTGCATCCCTTTGGTGCGTTGAGAGTCTCGCTGTTGGAATTTTCTCTGCCATTTCGCTGGATGCGAGGTGATGCCGAGTTTGCCGCTGCTACTGCTTTTCTGTCTACATAAAAATCGAATAAGGATACAGTGTATCATGTAGATTTTAGATAGCCGCATTATAGACTTCATACATGCATTAGCTTGCTTTTCCCACTGCGCCTGCCACAAGCAATTGCTCCTTGTTTATGTGGACTCATCGAATCCGATTGATGGACAATCTAAAGCGCCTGCGAATGCCATCCCATTTCCTCGCTATGCATCAACTCATGCGCCACTCCATCTCAAACACTATTATTGCTCCCTCGCCAGCACCATCTTCTCTCTCTCGGTCCTTGGCCTCTTCTTTCCCTTCTTCGTATGTTTCCTCTCATTCTCCGCCCTCCTCCTCAACGCCTGCAGCTCTTCCTGCTTGATTTCCGCCGCCTTCTTCACCTGCCGTGGCAAATGCCGATGCCGCAAAATCCGTTTGATCTCCGGCATATGCTTGTACCGCTCCTTCAACGCCTCGTCATACTCGCGCTTCTGCCTCTCCCGCGCGCTTTTGACTCCAGCTCGACTCGCTGCCTGCGCCCTCCATAGCCGCAGATTACCGTCATCCGAACCTGATACGACGTAGTTATTGTCGGACGTGAAGGTCGCGGCGAAGACGCGCTGCATCCGCTTTGTGGTGTAGACATCACGCGAGTGACCTTTGGCGCGGTGCCAGAGCCGGACGCTACGGTCGTAACTCGCGCTCACAAGCTCTTCGCCCGTAGGTGAGAAAGCGACGGACATGACGGCAGCGACGTGGTCCTTGAGGATGTTGAGGGCGCGGGCGGTGTTGCGGACGTCGAATAGGTAGATGTTGTGGTCTTCGGAGGCGACCGCGAGGTTAAAGGCTTCCATTGGGTTCCAGGAGATGCTGTTGCAAGCGAAGGTGAGGACGGTGCGAGGGAAGGCGGGGGAGTGGGTTCGTTGGTCAAAGATGGTGAGGGAGCGGTCGGCGGAGGTGGCGGCGAGGAGGTCGGTTTCGACAGGATTGAAGGCTACCGAGGTGAACGTATCAACGGAGGTGGGCCAGGAGAAGCTTTCGCTGGGAGTGGAGGAGGGGCGAGAGAGGTCGTAGATGGAGATTAGGTTGGACGAGGCGGCGAACTTAGGTTCTGAACGTTTTTGCGATATTCCTGTGAAGGCAGCAGAGCCCAGATACGTCGCGATAGGTGCGCTCCCAGGTGATGTACCATAGGGATCGAAAAGCTGGACGGCGCGATCTGTGCCACAAGAGAGTAGTCTCCGATCTCGCGTCCAGCAAACTCCTTTCACAATGTTCTCATGTGCTTGCGTCTGCCAGACTTCGTCTCTGCTGGGGAGATCCCAGACTTTGACGACACCCTATCGAGTTATTAGTTACCTTACGCCTAGTTATTCAATCCAGGTACAAACATACATCACCGCTCCCGCTGGCAAATCTTTCCAAGGAACCAGGATCGTTGGATATTGAGTACACCCCGTCCACATGCCCTCTCCCGAAGTCTCCTACGAAAGGCGCGGCAAAAACGCGTTCTAGCTTGGTCGCATTCAAGGCTCTAGTGTATTCCCTTGCCGATTCAAAAGGATGCAGAGCGGGATCAAGGTTACGGGGTTGTCGAGAGACATTAGAGCCCGGTGCTTGATGAGAGGCTGTGGAGCGCGAAAGTGTTCTGATTTTCTGTACATTTATTCAGCTAAAGGTCTCATGAAATCATTGTGATCACCCACCATGTTGCCTCGAGGTCTGAAAGCATTGTGGATGAAAAGTTGTGTGGAATATCAAATTCCAGCCAGTCGGAGCTCGCGAAGGCCGAAGTCGTGCATTTCTGGCTAGCGTCATCTCAAGGAACTCTTCGAAGCTTCACGCGTGAGTGCAACACATACACTGACGCCCCTTCACCCCTGCCTTAACCCCTGCCTTATACTTCTTCCAAGGTCATTTACGAATCAAGATTGACAATCGGCGACAGAATGGCACAAGGCCCTTCTAATGCGGAGCGGATACAGGAAGCGAAGAAGTTGGGGAAGACCGAGCCCGAGCAGGCTGAGAGGATATACAAAGAGATCCTATCTAAAGGTCCTGGACAATCTGATGCATCACTGAGGGACTATGAAAACGCTCTTATGGGTCTTGGGGAGCTCTATCGGGATCAAAAGCAAGTCAACCAGTTGGCAGACCTCATAACACAAACAAGGTCCGTACTGTCATCATTCGCAAAGGCGAAGACAGCAAAGCTTGGTATGTCCTCCCATTCACAAACCAGGGTGTTATGCCTAATATTCACAACGTACAGTCCGTCAGCTACTGGATCTCTTCACAACAATACCAAACACAGTAGATATCCAAATCTCTGTTACGAAATCATGTATCGAATGGGCGGTATCGGAAAAGAGAGGCTTCTTACGACAAAATCTCGAGACCCGATTAGTCTCCCTTTACATGCAGAAGCAGTCATACTATGATGCCCTCACTCTCATCAACAGCCTCCTCAAAGAGCTCAAGCGACTTGACGACAAGCTCGTTCTCGTGGAAGTCCAACTCCTCGAATCTCGTGTCTACCATGCTCTCGGCAACGTGCCAAAAGGCCGCGCCGCCCTCACATCTGCTCGTACATCCGCTGCCTCCGTTTATACGCCTCCCCTTCTACAAGCCGGTCTTGACATGCAGTCTGGCATGCTCCACGCGGAAGACCAAGACTTCAACACCGCCTTTTCCTACTTCATTGAAGCGATGGAAGGTTACCACTCTCAAGAAGATACTTCCAAGGCTACCTCCGCACTACAGTACATGCTTCTTTGCAAGATCATGCTCAATCTTGGAGATGATGTCAATTCGCTCATGAAATCCAAACAAGCCCTCCGTTACGCCGGCAAGAACCTCGACGCCATGAAAGCCGTCGCCCGTGCCCATACGAACCGCAGCCTCGAAGAATACGAGCGCGCGCTTAGTGACTATCGATTTGAGCTTGGCAGCGATCGCTTCATCGCCTCACACCTACGTCGTCTATACGATGCCATGCTGGAACAGAACCTCATCAAGGTGATTGAGCCCTTCAGTCGCGTCGAGATTGCACATATTGCGCAGATGGTTGGACTAGATACTCAGCAGGTGGAGCGCAAGCTGAGCCAGATGATCCTGGATAAAGTCATTATTGGCGTGTTAGATCAGGGGGCAGGGTGTCTGATCGTGTATGATGAGTCGGAGAGGGATCAGGGGTATGACGCGGCGTTGGAAACCATCGAGAAGTTGAGCAATGTAGTGGATGTACTCTACACAAACCAAGCATCGTTGCTAGAGTAGAGAGGGTAAGGGAAGAACTGGTACGTCGAATTAGGTACGAAATCGTCGTTGTACTATACTTCTCGCAGATATTCAGCCCATCATTAACAAACAATTTTAAAGACATTTAGGAGTCTTGTTACTCGGATTTTTGAACGAGCCAAACACGAGCCTGGGTAGTCTAGTAATCATGTAGGTCTCGGTTTTCATGATGACTTACAACTATTGAACGTTCTCATTACTGTTGATGCGACAGACTCTTCCACGAGCTCTGAACGGCTCTCGTGCGGTCCCTTTCCAGCCCAAGATGTCTTGCCGTTGGGGAGAGTAATACACAAAGTCCTGTTCACTTCTCTTGACAACCTAAGACCGACCATGTGCCAATGAGTCACCCTTCAGCTCCTAAATCCGGAATTCTCCCATCCGGAAAGTCATCCACCTTTTTTTCATTTTCTCTCTGCGTCTTCGCTTGACTTCGTTCAGACATTGGCCAGCCGAGTGCTGAATAATCCACCAGGCACGGCTGATGTGCAGAAAGACCAGGGTTGTTCCTCCAAGAAGCGAAAAAAGCAGTGACAACTTATCGGTATAGGGATGTGATAGGCTCAGCAAGTACCTCCGAGGCGGGATTCAGTAGCCTCCCGTGGGCCAATGAAGCGGGATTAAGTAGCTCCTTGCAGACTAAAGATGTAGATTGTGCGCAGTATGATAAGTCCGAAATGTTCAGTGAAGGTAGTAACACAATCGGAACAACATATAAGAGGGGAAAGAGACCTCTGAATGTCGAGGATACTTAAAATCAAAACAGGTCTGAAGGCTTTGAAGCTTTCTTATAAGCTTTCCGAAAGACTATTTGTCACATTATCCAAAAAGTCGTCGTGCTCTACTCTGCTGTATTCAAGCTTCTCCACCATTGTGAGAATACATAATTGAATATCCTTCCCTATTACTTCAAATATGCAAGCAAGCCGAGTCCTCCTCACCGGAGCCAACGGCTTCATGTACGCGCACTTAATCTCATCACCCTCCGCTCCCTCAACTGACCTTAATTCAGCGGCACCCACATCCTCTCCCAACTCCTCTCTCACGGCCTCTCCGTCCGCGCCGTCGTCCGCTCCCGGTCCAAAGCCACCGCCCTCGCCTCCACCTTCCCTACCGCCGCCGACACCCCTTCCCTCGACTTCGCCATCATCCCCGACATCACCGCGCCGCACGCCTTCGACACTGCATTGCAGTCCCCCCAGCACCCCTTTGACACCGTCATCCACACCGCGAGTCCCTTCCTCCTCCGCGCCGTGAACAACAACCGCGAGTTCCTGGACCCGGCAATCCAGGGAACGACACGTATACTAGAGGGCGTACGAGATGTGGCTTCGAGCAGCGTGAAGCGGGTCCTGATTACGAGCTCGTTTGCGGCGGTGGCGGATCTGGCGAATGCGGCCAGTATTGGGGCGAAGGTGCATACGGGGGCGGACTGGAATCCCGTGACGTGGGAGCAGGCGCTGGATGAGGCGAATCGGGGTGTCGCATATCAGGCGAGCAAGAAGTTTGCGGAAGAAGCAGCGTGGAAGTTTATGAGGGAGGAGAAGGTCGGGTTTGATCTGGTGACCTTCTGTCCGCCGATGGTGTATGGACCGCTGCAGCACGAAGTGAAGAGTTTGAAGGACTTGAATGAGAGCAATGGGAGGATCTACAATCTTTTCATGAGGAGTAAGGAAGATGCCGACTTACCGCCTAATGGCGTGTACCTCTACACAGATCCAAGAGTGAGTGAAGTGAATCATGCTTGCGGCATCATCCACAGCTTCCACGAGGATAGAACTAACTGAAATCGTGAAGGACTTGGCTTTCGCTCACGTCCAAGCGGCTCTGATCCCAGAAGCTGGGAACAAACGCTTCATCATTTCCGCCGGCCAAATCTCATCTCAGGAAATTTCAGATATACTTAGGAAGAACTTCCCAGAGCTAGCTGGCCGCACTCCAAAAGGCAATCCAGGAACGAGTACTCTACCAGAGAAAGCCGTGAGTCTAGCGCAGCCAGTACAGGCAGTTTGTATACAAATACTGATGAGTTTAGTATTCGGCGGATGCAACGCCGGCTGTGGAAATACTCGGTGTTGGATTCCATAAAAAAGAGGAGACGCTTGTCAGTCTTGCCAAGCAGCTCCTAGAAGTTGAAAGGGTTCAGTAGACGCGTAAAAACTATTTGCATCATATTCGAAAACGTAATATGCGAAAAAGCTCCTGTTCTCGTCTTCACGAACAGAGACTTCACGGATTTTTGCAGGTCTGAGAATGACAGAGAGATTCCTATACACAGCTGGAAGCTTTTCTCACCTCCATGAAAGTTCGTAACGTTACATTTGTTGAATCGGAGTGAGATGTGAGTTTTCGCAAGCGATTGAAAACGAGCCACTACCTGGAGCCTTTGATTGACTAACATATTCGGGTCGCTTTTCACTGATTTGCCTGTAGCTCTTGGTATTGACAATACGTTCCAGGGTGTAGATTACGATCTAGCAGATTTCTAGCGTGGTAGTGAAAATCCGATATCGCCCTGTTATTGATTCATTTCGGCAAGGAAGACCCTTGGTTCTTTGAGTATAGTCCCGGCTCTATTCGAAGTCCCTAAAGTATGCGGTACTCTACTTACCCAGATCTCGGAATCAATGAGCAATACCCTGAAAATTCCACGGCAAGGTTCGATGGATTCTGAGATCCTGGGTCTCCAACAAATGCCATTTATACCGCGATGAACTCCACTCTTGGAAATTACTGTGACTAAGATTTTCGAATGTTGAGCAACGGTCTTCGGTTGAGTCGCTTCGTATTAGTGAAGCCCTTGCCCAATCGAGCCTGACGAGACAAGTCAGCATGTGAAAAGTATTCTCGAAGCATAGATTAGCCTGTCTCTTCATTAGACAGTGCTGCAGCCTACCTGCATAAATCCAATTTCATAGGTCGATGAGAATGTTCAATTGGAGTAATTAGTTATGCCCGCTTGCTCCGATTCGCTCGAGTCCATGATCTTGGCTGCGAAGGAGAATCGCGATCGAACATATGAACATGGAGGAGGACATTGCGGACTAAGGACGGAAGCTCTGATGAACTACGGATTGAGAATCAGTGGTATCATCTGTCCGGCTGAACGGGCCCGATCTGGGAATTTTAAGTGTCTGGAGGCTTATGCTAGATAGCACAGTACTCGATGCTTCATCTACCAGCCAATGCAGTTGTTCATCAAGCATTACTGGATATGTTACGTCAATGAGTACATGTACTTCTAGCCTTTGACCAAAACAGGGGATGCATATATCTATGCACCACGTTCCGATCACGGAGGCGGCCAACTTACCGTAGCTGATAGTGTTGTCCTCTCTACATACAATACGCGGCAGTGGCTTCGGGCGTACTGATGAGCAATGCATGCAGCAACTTGCATAATCTTGGTGACAAGGAGAGCATGCACTATTGGCAGAGACGATTGGGCACAATTGGGGCGGGTAAGGGCAGTGAGAGAGAAGGTTCGTAGTCGTCCAATTCTGACTCGCTGGTAAGCATGACTGGGGCTATCAGATAAAGGGGGGTGCGTGATGCAGCGCTAAAACTACGTCAGAGATAGTTAGAGTAAGGGTGGGGCAGGATGAGGGACCTTGGGTGCTTGGTCCACCCTTCCGTTGAATGCGACACAATCACATGTTAGAAAACCTGCGTTTGTATAGGTAGCTAGACAATTTTGTTGGCGACCACCACCACCACTGCCACTCTACTCCGTCGAAGACTGAGGCACCTTCTCACTCGCACATCTCACTTTGATCTTCCTTACCCAAAGCACTTCCTGGTCCCGCATTACGCAACTGTGACATTTTTGGACCGTTATCTTGGCAGCGAGAAGGAGCAATCTTGCTTGCTACTTGCCTGGTGCTAGCCTTTGCTCATTCTTGCATTACCTGCGCCGTCCTACTGCTTGCTGCTCCAAAAAGAAATATACCTGCATTGTAAGGCGAGATCCAGTTTTACTATTTCTCCGACAACTTACTGCATGCTGTATCACCTAACCCAACCCGCCACTCTGGTGCTGGAAACCGCCACTGACGTTTTGTTGCAGAGCATGCCACACGCTGAATCAGACGCCATGAGCAATCAGCCGACAGTCAACGGCGAGAAGCCACACTCTCAATTCATTTCTGTGAGTTAATCGGCTAGGAGTAGCATGGCCCATTGTACTAATCTGCTGTCCAGCACCTGGCCTCTTACCCTGTGGCCAACGACCTCATTACCACCTACAAGAACAACAGTCTTGGTCGCAAGTCCCTCGACCTTGCCAATACTGCCTACGAGAACGTCGCTAAGCCTTTTTTCCCTTACCTACAGACCCCATGGAGTATCGTCGCTCCTTACGTCGCCAAGGCCGACTCGCTCGCCGACAACGGACTCGACCAGGTTGACTACCGTTTCCCCATTGTTAGGGAAGATACCGAGAAGATCAAGGGCACGGTTATGGACTACGCCTATCTTCCGGTCACGCTTGCCGCTCACGGTAGAGACTACCTCTTCCAGACCTACCACGACGAGCATCGCAAGGTGGGTGGACAGGATGGCTGGGCCAAGACCGCCAAGACCATCGTGAGCACCGAGCTGAAGGTGGCGGGGGACGTCTTCACAAAGCTGAGCGAGTTCTTTGGTCCAAAGAAGGAGGCGGCGAAACGGAATGCGCAGCTCACCAGAGAGAAGATCGAGAAGCAGTATGATGAGACGAAGCAGAATGCCAATAGTAAGAAGGACAAATAAGCTCCAGATTCGGGGGTTCAGCCTCAGGTCCAGGAAATTGAAGGGATAGTACGGCAGGGAAGTGGACATTCCATTGATACCAGGCAAATCTAGGTTGGCGACAAGGGCGGCAGAGCATTGCTACGGAATCCATTTTGATGAGGTTCTCTAATTCACTGCTTCTCATGTTTTTCCCGATGATCCGTGCCTTGACTTGGGTTCTTGTATTGTTCTCAGTTAGATACGATTCTTGAGCGATCAGTTATAGAACGAATTATGCGCTTAATCTTCTGCTTTTTGTATTAGCTGATGAGGCCGTCTAAGGTAAAATAAGTAACCTTGACATGATTCGGAGCTTTGGATTGCTTGCTTCACGAGGGACCAGGGATATTGTAATGAGCAAGATATCATGCTGGCTTGGAATTGCAAATCTGTCTCGTGACTATGTGAGAAGCTGCTTAAAGACCCAGTCCAGATCGCAAAGACTGTACGCCGCCCCATGTCCCATATTCATCCATTAGAACCCTGGAGCAAAGTCAGTATTTTTAGCATTACAAATTGTCGATTTCGCGCATCATTCTTCATGTTTGTGCACAGAATGTCCAATAGAGTTGACCTACTCAATGGCGTGAAAAACCACCGATTCTTCCCACTCTGATACCTCTCCTCCAGCGTCTTCTTCACAGTCTTCTTCGCGTCCTCTCGCTGACTGACTTCCTTGAATGTATCTCCGCTCACCACACCTTTTAAGCCCTCTAATTCAAGTGTGTACCGCGTAGGCATGATATGGTTATAGTTGATAACCTTGATAAACGGTTTCACCTTAGAGCGCTTCATCTGACGGGCTTTTGACATGCGGCGGGTAACTTTGGCAGGATATCGCTCGATACCGGCAACGAGGGCGTGAGGAAAGGGATGCTGACGAGTAGAGTTGTCGACAGGTTGGATGATAACGACCTGGCAGATTCGCATCAGTCCAGCGATGCAATTATGAACCTCATTGTTTTTGGCGCTTTTGTGTCAGGGCGCTCTTTGCGGTTGGAATATGCCTACCTTCTTGCCAGCATACCTTCCCCTCGTGATGATCGCGACCCGACCAACCTTGATGAATCTCATGACGGGAAATAGTCGTCGGTGTGGGGTCTTCGAAGTTCCAGAGTTGGTGGACTTCTTTGGTTGTGGTGGACGGAATCAATCTCAAGCACACACTCGCTTAGCCGGCCAATCATACCAAAGCCCTACATGAAACCCACTCTTAAAGTCACTTCGGCCTGGTACTCCATACGTCTAATACTACTACTAGGTACTCTGTAAATGAAGATTTTCAACAGAATTCTTGAGGCCGAGGCTTTTATCGCTGCTCGAAAACGTCTAAAGCTCTCTCAAGATCGATATTTACCAAGTATTTTCCTAATTTGCTTGGCTTCATATCGACGCATGGACTACGGATGAGACTACACGGAGATGACCATAGTAAATTGAATGCTTCTACAAATTGAATGGGTATAATACACGTTTTGCCTCCCTGCCTTCTCATGTAGTTAGTCCATCATTGTAGTTACAAGCCTCCCAGATGAGGTGAGATGGGGAAAGACCAAGTCGTTGCCGTCCTACAGTTACGCCAGTCTCAATTGTTACCATCACCAAGTGCATGCATTCCCAATAGCAAAGACGCCAGTGTCCAGACTTTGGTTTTCTCAGATTGATTCGCAAGATTAGCCCCAGTTCATGAGCTGAAAAGCAACGCCTAGTTCAAATTGGGACCTAGGGGGCCAGAGTGTCCGGGGTACGATTAAGAGGGTTGAGACGACGATGACGTGTTTCCTGCTTGAGGGCTGGGCGAAACTTTCATCATTTGACCCTTCCATCCAGGAAACAACTTTTGTAATTGCGAGTACATTTCAACGGTAGGTGGGCACGTGATCAAAGGCTCCATGATTGCTGGTCCCTGAGGGACACTGGCTTGTGGTTTGTGGTTGCGATCTACGGTTGCCGCTAAATAGGCTAGATTGGCTTGTAACCTACGCATAGCCCTGTGAGACTTTATGTCAGCTCAACGTCTCGTGATCGCGAGCGTTGTGCGGTTGTGTTGAGGCGTACTGTATATACTCCTGCGATGCCCTCGGCTCGCCTTCCTTGCCCCCAGCTTCCTCTGGATTCTGGCCCGGCTGAGGTAAAGGACCAGTCTTTCCTTCTTGTTGTAGTTTTAACACCTCTTGCAGGAGAACACGGTTGATATCCAACAGCAATATCACACGATCACGTTCGCGAGCTTGAGCACCGGGGGAAAGAGGCGTGGCGGGAGCTGGAGCTGGAGCTGGAGCTTTCATCGGGTAGGCAGCTACTTGTCCATTCTGCGCATGTACGGGAGGGGCTGGCGCTGCCATTGGACGCTGCTGAGGGGTTTGGGTGTGTACTGGAGTCTGTGGCTGACTACCGTTGTTTTGGGGGTTGGCATATGGAGAGATGTGTCGAGAGGAGGCACTCGTCGCTATGCTATGGCCTTGCGGGCCCGGTATAGAGGTCGGGGAGATGCCCTGAGACTGTGGGCCAGTGGAGTATGGATGCTGGCCTAGCACATAGACAAGGTTATTCTCGATACGTGAGGGGGTAAGACAGCGAGGCACGCGTCCTCGGATGGAGGGGAGGAGAAGTGGGATGGCAACGCATCACTCACCTCCGAACTGCTGAAAGCCGGGCTGCATCATTCCTGATCCATTTGGAACGTTTCCAGCAGCCATGTGCGGGCCCATCGGGAGGCTACCGCCACCATTGTATGGATGCTGTCCTGGCTGTTGTAAACGCGGGGGGCCGGGACTAGGAGCCACTTGTGCTGGGAATGATGGCGCATGTGGACCAGTAGTGAAGAAAGGCGCCTGCGGGCTCTGGGCGTTGGCGAAGGGACCAGCATTATGATAATCCATGAGCCAATTATATGTTGAACGCTGGAGGTGTCACCAAACTCGGACCTCAGAAGCAGTGGCATGGTGGGATGTTAGATTGGCTAGCGCCGGCTCCTAGCGACGCACGGTTCCGACCAGATCTTGATTGACGCCACAACGAAGTCCACCCACCCACGACAGCGTGCCTCGGACAGGTAATTATGCTTGCGTGCCTATGATGCATCTGATGCTAGCAACCTCGCATCCTCGCTTACGCCATGCAGTCTCAAGCCGACACTAGATGCTCATCGGCGGATCCAGCCATCTGAACGTAGGCCGACGCCAGAGTACGAAGACTGCAAATGAGTGGTACAAGATGACGGGTAAGTCGCTGCGTCGATCCTTCATTACCCAACAGTCCGCCTGACGGCTCGGGTCCCGGTAAAGGCAGGGGTGGTCGCGGAGCTTATTACAAAAGCTTATACGGCGGACGAGGACGAGGACGAGGTCGTGGTCAGGCTGTTTCAGCACCAGCCAACTCTTCAGCAGGCCCAAAGAATTGGTCAGATCTCAAACAGATCTTAGCCAATATAGACAGGCAGCAGTACGGTAAGTCGAAAAGGACGCGCACATTCTTTGAAGTTCCATCCATGTAGACCCATTTCTTTTCCAATGATACGTCAGAAACAATGAGATTTTCCGGCTCAATTTGATTCCTACTTACGTCTCAGACGTTTTCCATTTGCTCTTCTCATCGTCAGCATTTCGTATCGTACTACACCGCAAACTTCAGACTCTTTGGAAGCCTGAGCATTTCCAATAAAATGCATACTTCTTCATCTTGGCTAGCCCGCTAACGAGGACAACAAGGCGCCTATAACCAATTACGTACGTGATTGCCATTCTCCAATGTTGTCAATCTCTAACCAATCATTTCTTAGGTGGGCAGTTTCTACATCCAGAATTAGGCTTCAAACTCGCGGTAGACTATGTGCAAGGTGATGCATATGCACCACCATCGCGAGTGCGGGCCATTGCAGAGCTGGTGAATCAGTGCATCTGAATATCCTCACTATATCTAATTCGATCCCAGAATTCGACAGGGATCCCCTCATCCTTGCTGCATTCACGCGTTCGAAGGATTGCCTTTGCAGATTACTTGACGCGCATCGCAGCGCATTTAATCCAGGATAGCCAGTTGAACGAGAATGCTGCTGGTGCTGGCTGGTCTGGGCCCAAAGGCGGGGCGTTCAGGTATTTATCTTTCTATACGAAACCTTTTGTGTGATGCTTTGTGCCAGTTCCCTGACCGTATTCAGGATAAATGGTCCAGGACAACAGGTATTGGAACGGAATAGTTGCGTCATCAAACTGAGTGAAAATACAATTGAATTACGATTCACTGTTTCACTGCCGGCCCAAGGACGAACGATTCTGGGTGGAAAAGCACAACAGATCCTTCTTGACGCAGTACCTGAGCTGGTTCAGCGGACGTTACACTTTTCCAGCCTCTCATCGCAGGATGTTGAGAGTCATGTCTCTTCTGTAGAAGAACAAGATTATCTGCGTTCACAGTTGAAAAGCCGCGGCTTGGTCGCGTTTGTTGCCAATGGGTCCGTTTTACCTCGTGCTGGTGGTCCCTTTGCTCGTCCTATGACTGGGCCAAAGGTTATACCATTCGAGATAGACTCTGAACATGAAGTCTCTCTTTCCCGACTAAATGGTCAGTCGGTGTGTGGCTTGGGCATTCCTACCGGGGTAACCGTCTTATCTGGTGGGGGCTTCCACGGAAAATCTACGCTTCTCGAAGCAATTGAACTTGGAATATACAACCATATTCCCAGGGATGGGCGAGAGCTCGTTGTCACGGACCCGACAGCGGTCAAAATTCGTGCCGAGGATGGTCGAAATGTCCATCAAACAGACATCAGTCCGTATATAATCAATATTCCGGGCGGCCAAGATACCCGTCAATTTACTACCGGAGACGCCAGTGGCTCCACTTCTATGGCTGCAAACATCCAAGAAGCTCTTGAGGTTGGCTGCAAAACATTGTTGATTGACGAAGATTCCTCAGCAACGAACTTACTGATCCGGGACGAGCGCATGCACGCTCTTGTCCAAAATGAGCCAATCACTCCCATGATAAGTAGGGTTCGAGCTCTGAAGGAAGACTACGATACCAGTACAATTATCGTCATCGGTGGACTGGGTGACTGGCTTTCAGTCGCTGACAACGTCATAGTCATGAACTCATACTGCCCTCGCTTTCGCAATGATGAAGCTAGACTCATTTGCCAAAACCACCCATCTGAATTGCAGATTGCGGAGCGCTACGGAAATCTTCCCAATCATTCGTTCGTAGTACCTTCGGCCGTCCTCGCCTCCAAAGGTCCTTTTGCAAAGCGTAAAGACTTTATCCTAATCCCCGGACTTGATCAGCCCATCCTCCGAACGAGCACCGATGCGGAATCGGGTATTGACCTGTCTTCAATTGAGCAACTCGTGGAGACGGGCCAATCACGTCTGCTGGCGGCAATCCTAGGCAATATCGCAAAAGGCAAAAGACCTGTTACATTCTCCCAGCTGCTACCAGAACTTTCCAAGGCGTTTGAGGACGATGGACTTGACAAAGCCGATCCCAGTAGCCCGATAGGTGGCGACTGGGTATGGACGAGAGGCATTGAAGTAGCAGCCATGCTCTGTCGCCTTCGGGGTGTACAGGAATCCTCATAGACGTCATATTATAATCGGCGGGATCATTTTCCGTAAGGTACAACGAACGAATAGACTTCACTTGATGATATTGCTAGATAGACTGTTTCTGGGTGTAGTCATAGCACATGGAAGTGGTAAACACATACTCTTGATCACATATTCCCTGTCTACGTTACCGCGGCTGGGGGGTTCCTCAACTGGTAATTAATACAATGTTGCCTCAGTTTAACTGTTATGACCATGTTGGCCCATGTTAAGGCGGCGTTAACATGGGCCCACAGGGTCATAACAGTAAATTCGAAATAACATTGTATTAATTACCAGTTGAGGAACCCCCCAGCCGCGGTAAGGTACTTCGTGGATTATGCCCATGATGAGACATTTGTTTACCTCTATCATGGAAGCATGACTATCTCAGATATGATGACTGAGCAGATGACTCAACTTGTAAGTTTACACCGATTGCATAGAGAAGGGAACAATCCGCACGTTTCGACAGCTTAGATGAAGGAAAGGAATGACTTAGAATCTAGTGTACTTTTTATTAGGCTCAAGACACGAAGCAAGAGAAATTAGACAGTGCTCACCGTACTATGGGTCCTGCACTTCATCACCGCCAATCCGACCCCCCATTCCTCAACCTCGGATCCAGATTCAGGTCCAGGTCCAATTCCACATCCTCACACCTCGCCGGCACCCCTACTTTCTCGCCCACTTCCTCCTCATCCCAATCCATCTCCTCCTCCAGTGGCGCAAGACGTCGCAGCGGAATCGCTGGCATCTGGTACTCCCCTTCGGCGACCCCGTCTTCAATCACGAGGTCCATTGCATCGACGAAGGCGTCTTCTGCCTCATCCTCTTCTTCTTCCTCAGCCTCATCTGTTAGATATGAGTCGGGAGTGATCGCGGAGCTCGTCGCCTCGTCGTTGGAGCTCCCACAGTCGTCTTCCTGGATGGGATGTAGACGAAGGGGTGAAGGCTCGAAACGTCCGGAAGAAGTAGCGCGACGGCCGCGGGTGGCGCTGAGGATGGACTGCCAGAACTCAGTGCTGAGGGCATTACGGGTAGGAGACTGCGAGCTTGGAGCCACATCATTTTCCTGGTTGCTTTCGTCATGGCCGAGAATGGTGTCAAACGTGACCTGAGAGACGGGAGGGGATGTGGTGGGAGTCGATGATCTTTGGGGAGAAATCACCGGGGTCGAACTCTGTGACGCAGTGGTGGACTCGGTGCCCCATCGGCATTCACTCGGATAATCACAACGGTTCCAACAGTCCTTGTGGGATCTGGATGATCTCGAAGGGGACATGGCAATCGCGCTGTCTGGAGTGGAAGTACCGCTACGCGTGATCGTGTATCCCGTCTGCTCGCGACGCCAGGCTGACCATCTTTTCCAGCCCTGGTAATCGAATTCACTAGTGCAGGGTTTATGACGTTTGAACTTGGACTTGCCGTTTGTTCGTCGACTTCTAGTGACAGTCGTACCGGAACAGAAACGATGGCCGTCTTCAAGACATCGACGTGTAGCCCCGAGGGGATAAACATGATTGCAAATATGGCATTTCCAAAGCCACTGTAGTGGCTTTCCGGGTGGCGGAAAAGTATGCTCGTGGGTTCTTGGCTTGGTAAAATCCAAATGCGACTTCTGCGATGGCCGTGGTGGGGGTGTCA
The DNA here is from genome assembly GCA_010094025.1 of Viridothelium virens. Lineage (NCBI taxonomy): Eukaryota > Fungi > Ascomycota > Dothideomycetes > Trypetheliales > Trypetheliaceae > Viridothelium > Viridothelium virens. Next base: position 308,126 of record ML991804.1, read on the forward strand.
AGGGTGAAAGAGGAGAGAATGGAGACGGAGGGATTCCCAGCCTAGAAGGTTGAAAAGGTGTGGGAGTGATCTTCAAGTTTGGTCTAGTTGGCGCCATTTGAGAGGAGCGGCTCTCGCCGATGTATCTGAACGGTTGTTGGAACGAGCGTGGTAGACGACCTGCGTCAGGAATGATTCCGAAGATGAACGACGAACAGGAACGAGAAAGTCAGTCTCGATGAGAGTCCGGTAGGATAGGCTACGAGAGAGAGAAACCCCAAGATACTGGAAGGAGACATCAAAGAGGCGCATGCAAGTGAATGAAATACCCAGTGAGTCCGAACGGACCATCCCCAATATTCCCATTCTTTTGTCCAATGTCAACATGCCTTTGTCACTGCAAATGGGTGGCTTGATTAAGGTACCAATGGGCACATTGAGTGGAGAAAAAATCCTTTGTCTTCGAGAGGGGTCGCTATACGACAAGGAAACAGGCGGCAATAGACATAGCGGGCGTCGAATTTCTCATCTAAGGCGTGACAGGACTGATATCTGAAATGAAAGAGAAGAATGACCTGGTGGCAAAAAATAACAGAAGTCCTGACCCTAAAGCTCGCCTGGGAAATATTGTGGACTCTTTAGAAGTCAAGTCCATAGCAGTACACGTCAGTTTTGCGTACTCGCATAGCTGTTCAGATGAAACATATGACCCAGTCCCGAAAAGAACCTTAGATACATTAAATGTCTGAGGTTGTCTTGGGCTCACGATGAAAGGGCGCAACAGAGACCACGCATGTCAAATTGCCGTGCACCACGTGAATGGAACAGAGCCATACCTTACTTATCCATTTGACCTCGCATTCTAGAGTTAATCTCCTTGAGAACGGACATGGGAAAATGAATATTAATCTTGCTTGTGAGAGTCTGATCCAAATTTCCTGAGCCCTATTCCTTCCGACAAGGCGCTTTAGCAATTAGGATCACGCCCAGAATCGTCCGTCTTTCGAATGAATTTTATCACGAATAGCCATGTTGATTTAGGGGTTGTGTCGCTGGACATTCTGGAGTACTGATTTCGGGGTGAATGTAATGTTAGGATTGCAGGGATTGTTAGGCGGTAGCTTTTGCCGGCGCCGGGCCGCGAACTTTTCCTCAGTTCTTTGGCTTCGGTGCCAATTACTCCCCCGGCTTTCTCGACTCCCCAGATTTGAGAAGAGATCCTCTATGCCTTTATCTCCACCAAGCTATCCCTAGTGTGGACTTCGAAAGACTTCTCACGAATGCACCTCTGACTGGGCACACCCTCGATCAGTTTGCTGTGAAGTATTGAATGACCCGAATCTAAAACCTCCCCTCAACTACTGGTCTATTTTCCATCATGGCTACAACCAACGGCGGTGAGACGCAGCCGCCCTCACTGGCGATCAAGAATACGGACAAACCGACAGGTTTAGGCAAACCAGAGAAGCCAGACGAAGAACAGTACCGAAGTGACTTGGCCGCAGCAGAAAAGGAATTAGATATTGCTAACGAGCAACTGGTATGAAGCACAACCATTCTCATTTAGATCCCTCACCAATTCCTTCACCTATACATGAACTACAAAAATCACATAATCTAGCCGTCGTCCCTCGTCCATTGGTGATAGCATTCCTGGGTTTTTGGCTAAAATGCTCTTTTCTGTAGAACGGCATCAAAGCGAAACTAGACCTGGCCAAACCCGCGAACAAGGACTCCCCCACTGCCAAGCGACAAGCAGAGCTCCGCGCTGAGCTCTCCGCAATCCGTCAACAGCAGCAGGGAAAAAAGTCATCACGAACATCCATTCTCGATCGCATAAAGAAGCTCGATGAACAACTCAAGAGCCAGCTTTCCGAGCAGAAGACTGCTCGCGAGCGCTTTCGCTTTAAGAGCGTGGGCGAGGTTGATGCAGAGATTTCACGGTTACAGAAGCAAGTGGATACTGGAACAATGAAGCTTGTCGATGAGAAAAAGGCACTCGCGGATATCAGTTCTCTCACTAAGCAGAAGAAGGGATTTGCTGGACTCGAGGAGTCTCAAAAGAAAATCAATAGTATCAAAGATCAGATCGCAGACCTTCGTAAGGACCTTGACGATCCCGAGTCAAAAGCTTTGAGTGACCGATACACGGAAATTGGAGGAGAGCTAGACAAAATCAAAGGGGAGCAAGATGAGGCCTTCAAGAATCTCAACTCCTTGCGTGACCAACGGACCCAGTTCCATAGCAATCAGCAGGAAAAGTACTCGAACGTCAGGCAAATAAAAGACAAATATTTTGCTTCGAAGCGGGCCTTTCGAGAATACGAGCAAGAGGCATACCGTGTCAGGAAGGAGAGACAAAAGGCAGAGCGCGATGCGTATGAGAAGGGCAAGCGAAAACAAGTGGCTGAGCAGAAGCTTGAGGAAGCTAGCGCGCCTGCGTATCAAGACGAGATCTTGACTGCGCAAGGCTTAATACGTTTCTTTGACCCCTCGGCAGATGTCGGTAACAAAGCTGCTACAGGTCCTAGCGAATTTGCTGCTGCGGCCCAAAGAAAGGTCGACGACTCTGGCATGAAGGGTATGCGACTCGTCAAAAAGGACGACCGCGAAGATGACTACTTTGTTGGCGGTGGTGGGAAGAAGGGTAAGAAGGGACGAAAGGGGGTGACCGGTGTGACTTCACCGACTTCTACAGAGGGTTCAAAATTCAATCTCAGCATTGGGATAATTGAGGAGCTTGCGAAAATTGGGGTTGATCCACCCAGCAACCAAGGTGACGTACCAGGGGTTGTGGAAAAGCTGAAGGAGAAGCTCGACCATTGGAAGAAAGACCAAGATCGAAAGACCAAGGAGGTTAGTGCACCATGGATTCGGAGGTTTCTTCATGTCACAAGGCTTGAGCTAACCTGAAACAGAACATTGGCAAAGCGCAGAAGGAAATTGAGAAGTTAGAGGCTGAGGCAAATGGCTCGGCTGGTCCCTCAAACGACGGGACGAAGGATGAGGCCAAGAAGCCGGCTCAGAAGCAACAAGGCGTCAACGGCAATGCATCCGCAGATGCAGAGCTAGCACAAGAGAAGGATGCAGCGAAGGATGTTGCCGAGGAGATGCAACAGGCTAGCTTGGAGGAGGATAAGGAAGATGTGCAAGGAGAAGCATGAAGCTCGGATGAAGCTCGGTCGCCGAACGAAGATCAACTTCACACACTTGCCCAGTTCAGAGGACTCCACGGGCCAAAAGTTGCATAATCGATTTCACTGGTACGGTGTTGTAACTATTCTATTGCAGCCAGACTTGGATGGAGATTTGTTTTTGACATGGATGGGGCTCTGTAGACGAGTTCAGCGAGGCCAAGTCATTCAAGCATTCTAGCTCATTTCCGAGGGTCCAAAATCCCCTCGTACTCTTCTTCATTCCCGAACCGCCAACGCGGTATGCCCCGTAACATACTAGTAAGGCACATCACAGTGATGCTTTAGTTTCATGTACAAGCCACGGCCAAGGCTTGAGCAGTAAAAAATTGATACACGGCATTGAGGGGGAGACATTTCGGCGGAAGCATGTAAGCACAAGGTCGCAGTAGAAATAGCGTTAAGATACCCTTCTTGGTGCGATCTACTTGCTGCGCCCCTTTGGAATATCACGCGCCTGGAATGCCTGCCTGACGATCCAGGTACCAGCGCATAATATCATGTTGCGACATTTTGAGCAAAGCCAGCTGGCAGACAGCTAGAAGGTGCCAAGAAGGTTTCCGTCTTACAAGCTGCCGTACAGCCGCGCGATCCAGTTGTCATCTTGACCCAACCATGTTAGACCGATTGAGCATCGCCACGATTTCTTGAGCGTGGGACCTCGTTCAACTTCTCTTTTTCGATGGAGGTGGGCGGAGGTTAGGCCGTGCTAATTGCGAATGACGGGATGAGGAGTGAATATCAGGAAGTTCACTTGACCACACCAAGGGATAGTCGTGACGGCTACGCGGAAAAGAAAATGGCGCATTCTCATGCTCATCACCGGCGGAAAGGGCAGTCGAGAGCACACCCAGCACTTCTCGTCTCCGGGGAGTACTCGGGGCACTGCCGATCCCAGTGCGCCTCGTGGGCTAAGCTTTTCTGCCTTGCTGTCACTGGCTGCAGCAGCCCCCTCTTGTTGTCCGCTAACCTTCTCCACACTTGCAAGGGGGGTCTTATAAACGGCGTGACGTCCTACACTTCAGACACATCTTGTGTCGGTTGCATCCCATCCGACATCCATCTCTTTCTACTTCAGTCACAGAAAGTACCATTTGAACTCTTCTTCGGATCTTCTGAACCCGCTGTTTCTCCCCACTATTTCTTGGCAGAATCTCAGGAATTCTCAATCGCAGCCAAACAAAGCATTGTCACCATCCACTTTCTTAAGTGATTTAGCAATATGGACTCTACTACAACATCTGATACCGGCAAGGCTCGCGCTGATGTAGGAGGATTGACCAACGGTCACAATGGCAGTCATCGCGATGTTCTGGTCAACGTCCAACCTCCACGCAAGCAGGACCTTCAGCCATCCTACGCTGCGGTGCTAGACCCCGAGACCGAGGATGCTGGCTCACATGGCTGGTACGGCTCCATGATCGATACCATTGGACGCTGCGTTGGCACTTGCGGCGCCATTCCCTGCTGCATTGTCTGCCCGAACCCATACAAGCCAGTGTCGCAGGGCAATGTAGGACTGGTCACCAAGTTCGGTCGCTTCTCGCGCGCTGTCGACCCGGGTCTTGTGCGCGTCAATCCGCTGTCTGAGAACCTCATCCAAGTCGACGTCAAGATTCAAGTCGTTGGTATGTGATGAATGCGCTCTTTACCGATTTGCAATGCTAATCAATCGCGCAGATGTTCCACAGCAAGTCTGTATGACTAAAGACAACGTGAACCTCCACCTCAGCTCTGTAATTTACTACCATATTGTCGCACCTCATAAAGCGGCCTTCGGCATTTCCAATATCCGCCAAGCCCTCGTCGAGCGCACCCAAACTACTCTCCGTCACGTCATCGGTGCACGGGTCTTGCAAGACGTCATCGAGCGCCGTGAAGAGATCGCAGTCTCCATCCGTGAAATCATCGAGGATACCGCCTCAGGCTGGGGTGTCCAGGTGGAGAGCATGCTCATCAAGGACATCGTCTTCAGCCAAGAACTTCAAGACAGTCTTAGCATGGCAGCGCAGAGCAAGCGGTCAGGAGAGGCCAAGGTCATCGCGGCGAGAGCAGAAGTCGAATCCGCGAAGTTGATGAGGCAGGCGGCTGATATCTTGTCGAGCGCACCCGCGATGCAAATCAGATACTTGGAGGCCATGCAGCACATGGCGAAGAGCGCGAACTCCAAGGTCATTTTCCTCCCAGGAGTTTCGGGCTCGATGGCAAGCCTGCAGAGCGCGGTGGATGCGGAGAAGAACAATGCTGGAGAGGGTTCCAGCCGGCAGACAGCGTCACAGGAATACGGGGCGAGTGATCCAAACTTCCAGTCTGCCATCAATTCGCGCATCATTGAGAACATGTGAGTCGGAGGAAGATGGCAATGGACATGAGTGAAAATATGCGATGATGTGAGGACGGGCACGCTTTTTCTACTTGTATTTCTACTGAGGGAAAATGGGTTTTCTGGTTTTGTTTGCTTGCTTTGCGCCGATCAGTTTATGATACCCATCCTCACCTGTCGCTCTTTGAAAGTCGAAATGTTAATATGATTCTTCATCGCGATCTTCAGTTGGATTTTCGGTATATGTATTCCAAGTAATCACTGGCTCAGTGTTGACTAAGGTAAAATTCAAATCGTACGACCACGTGATTTGCTACTAGTCAGTCGCGGTCCCTTCCGTGTTCGGCATCTATAAACAGTGCCAGACCAGACGGAGGCCTACCGCGTGATTGCGCATGAAAGGCGCAGCGGTGACAGGATGAAGATAAAACAACGTTATGTGATCTGTCCTGGACTTGATCCTCTTTAGTTCAATGCGATCATTGTCTGGGTATGTTTATACAAAATCAACATTCGCATGCTTAAGTCTTCTTTTCATGTCTATTCCATTCCATACAGCTCTCATTGAAAGTGTCTTATCTCAAGATACATTGAAGACGGGAGTTCTACACAACTTATGAAGTCTTTTTCTTTTTGGCATCATCTAGACGCCAAATGATTGTCACAAGTATCCATGTGTAACTGTTAGCAATCCGGTCGATATCTTATCTTCTGTCCAGATACCTTTTTGCGATTTTCCTGCTACACGGCTGCCTAGACACAGGGCCAATTCTGAACCTCTAATCATTATCATTGTCATTCTGTCTCCGTTGCAGGACGTATCCCACGTTATAGCCAGTATACTCTTTGTCATCCTTTCGTAGAGCTACTGTCCTCTACCAAAGCGTCGCAAAATACGATGCCGGCCCAGCCAAGTAAGATACAGTCTGTGGCTGGACGCAAATGCCTGCATACAGTCCTCGACTTTGAGCCCTCATCTCATGCGGCGGAAGTGGGCTACAAACAACCAAGCGCAGTAGAGCGAATCAAGTCGACGAGCCCTACAGATAGTGCCCCAAATAAGAGGACACTCGACTCTCGTGCGATTGGCACACCTTCTCCTGCCTCCTTCCCGGCGTCGCTTGTCCTCCCAGGTGAGATCCCACGGTCAGCTCTGTCACATAATGGATTTGACGAATAGATTTACTCTAGGTGATGAACTTGCATTTGATCCGGACTACGAGTCACAAAGTCTAAGATCCTGGATCAAAGAAAAGGATCGAAACGAACTAACAGAACCGAGAAATGTCATCTACGTCGTTGCACCACCAGAAATCGATCCCGAGATTGAATGTGCAAGATCATGGTCATCTCCTCAAATCAGCAAAGAAGAGCAATCAACAACAGAAGCGGCACTATTACCCAAGGTTGAAGATATCATCGCCTACCTTAGCGCTTTCTACACCGGCGTCATCGTCAAACCCCCTCCAACCCGCTACCGTTTCACGGCCTGGGAGCCCTCTCTCTCTAAACGCTATCCAAAAGCTCGAGCCCGTGACCTTCCCAAATACATCGGCCTCACCACAGCCTCGTCTACCGTCCGAATCCGCACTCGCCACAGCCAACCGGCACCTTTCCCTCACCAACTCCATCTCGACGACCTCCTCGACGCCCTCATCGAGGACCTCCCCGTGGACGCTTACGCCATCCTCTTACTCACTGCTCACGATCTGTACGAGTCCAACGACGATGACTTCTGCATGGGCCGCGCATATGGCGGGAGCAGAGTCGCAGTCGTGTCGATGGGCCGATATGCACCAGAGCTTGATGAGGTGCAGGAGGTTGGTGAAGGACTGCATTGGTGGCCGGCATCGCACTGTGCGGAATTTGTTGGAGAAGCGGTCATGGGAGGGAAGGCACCGGCGAAGAAGAAAGTGAAGCGGGGTGTGTCTAAGGCGGTGCAAGAGGTGACTGAAGGAGAAGAGAGTGAGAGAAAGGCGAAGTCGCCGATGGAAGAGGCAGTTGCAGCGTATCGGATGCAATACGAGGAAGTAAAGGAGTGTGATCCAGAAGAGTTGCGGGAGATTTGGCTGAGCCGGGTCTGTCGGACTGCGAGCCACGAGTTGGGCCATTGTTTTGGGATGGACCATTGTGTGTACTATGCTTGCAACATGCAAGGCACGGCGTCGTTGATTGAAGATGGGAGACAGCCGCCTTACCTTTGCCCGGTGGATTCGGCGAAACTGCTGTATGCAACGGGTCGTGCGATCAAGGAGCACTATGAGGCTTTGCTCGCGTTTTGTGATCAACATCCGAAGAACGCACTCTTTGTCGCCTTTGGAGCGTGGCTCTCTGGAAGAATGCGAGAGCTCAAGGAATAGATGTGTATGCTCTTCTTTTAGTACTTCGGGTCGTAACATGCCATATTCGCCTTGTTAGATATGCATCATAAATCATCCAGGGAACCCTCCTCGAGCCATCTTCCGAGCTCTCTGATCTCGTCGATTGTGATTCGCTCTCGAGCCTTTATTCGCCTCCTTCCGATGCCGTGCAACCTGCGTATCCTTCTCCCCCGCCGATCCAGTCACATTCCCACCTCTCCCGCCCCTACCCCCTCGTCCCCGTCCCCGTCCCCGCCCACGCCCCCGATACCCACCCCTCCCTCTTTCCCCCTCTCCTCCCGTTCCCTCCCCCTCCCCCTCCTCATCCTCCTCCCCCGCCCTCCACGCCGATCTCCCAATCTC